>WARS01004340.1:182500-361610 GCA_008933995.1 Datnioides undecimradiatus | reverse complement strand
TAACCAGGAGAGCTGCAGACCTGCAGTGGAGACTTCTGCATGGCAGCGTAGCTGTCAGTGCTTTTGTCTCCATCGTTAATCCAAACGTGTGTGAAACTTGTCCTTTCTGCCCTCAGAGGGAAACAGTCTTCCACTGCTTTGCGCACTGCTGCAGACTCGGCCCCTTGTTCCTGCTGCTGCAGCAGGTCTTCAGCAGGTTTGGGGAGGTGTTCTCCCTGCAGGTCTTCATACTGGGATACAGGTACAGTCGCAGGTGTAGACACAAGTGCCAGCTGCTGAACTTTATTCTGGGACAGGCCAAGCTGGCTGTTCCTGTGAGCAGGAGGAATAAGACTGATGCTAATGTGGATGATGATGTGAGGAGCGTGTTCGTCAGGATGGTGAAGGCCAGACTGCGCGTTGACTTTAATTATTACAGCGCCGTCAGTGACATTCAGACGTTTGTTGATATCTGGTGTCACCAGAACATCCTGTGCTCTGTTGCTGAAAATCAGCTGATCTTTGGACTCATGCTTCGCTGAAGCTCAGTGTTTTTTTTGTTGTTACCAGAATGACCTTGTTTGTTTTTGTTGGTTTGTACTCGGATTTATTTTGAAAATGTGTAAATAAAGAGCGTTTGCTCTCTCTCTCTCTCTCTCTCTCTCTCTCTCTCTCTCTCTCTCTCTCTCTGTGTGCAGCACCTACAGTGGGAAGGTGTTCCAGGTGACCCTCCTTTCTCTGGCCGGCTTCCTGCTGCTTCCTCTCCTCGTCATCGTCCTCATCCTGGAGTCTCCCATCCAGCCCGAGGCGTTCAGGTGAGTCGCCTGCTCCTCGCAGGAAGCTGCCGTGACAGCAGCGGCGTCATCATCCAACAGGGGACAGTAATCAGATACAGTTACTCAGTTACAGTTACTAGTTACTTTTATTTACTCGAGTACTCCCTTTCTCTAAGTATTGTTTCAGTTACTCGATTACACCTGTCCTCACTGCGTCCTGGATCTCTAGCTGTCCGAGCTCCTGAACAGGAAGTTGATGGCTCGCAGGTTTTGGGTCAGATTAGTCGTTATTGATCAGATCTCTGAAAACCTGCCAACTCAGCAGCTGCTGCAGGTTTATGATTGATTGGCTTCGTCCCAGCGCTGCAGAGAGACGAGTCAGCGTTTGGTCTGATTGATCTGAGGATGTGAAATTAACGATGAAATCAGCTGATTCGACCCAGAGACGGCGAGATGTTTGTTTTTGTTCGACTCAGATGATTTTAACGATCAAATTGATCAGAGAATGAAGCCGTGATGTCGTCGAAACAAACTCCCATTGTTTAGAAAACAAGTGGAGTTTCATTCAAATCTGTTTCTGAATCTGTTTCAGGTAAAAACACAAGGTGGCGAATCAAAGGTCGACTGCTGTGATTCATATAAAGCTGTGACATCATTTAATGTCCGGCATGATGTCATGACGTCCTGTTCGTGTCTCAGTCTGAAGGAACCGCCGCTGATGAGAGGCTGCTGGGAGCCCAACCTGAAGCTCCGCGAGGCCCAGAGGCTGTTCCAAGACCAGATCATCGGACCGGAGTCCATCGCCAACATCGGAGGTCAGGCTCAGGCTCCGCCCCCTGTTCAGTTTACAGGTTAAAGTTGAGTCTGTGGAGGTCAGAGGTCAGACTCAGGACTAACACTGACGTCTGAGGCTCTGATGATGAAGACCATGGAAGCGACTGAGAGCTGACAAATGTTTCGTCTCCTCCATCTGCAGATGTTCTGTTTGCCGGAACGGCTGACGGGAAGGTTGTGAAGCTGATTGGTCGGAGGATTCACACAGTGACAAGGCTGGGAAAACCACCATGTGGTGAGGAAACAAACGCCTGAGGAGATGAAACGGTTTAGTTCAAAAACAGGTTTAGTCCGGTTTGGTTTAAACCAGGTCCGTTTGTTTGTTTGTTCACAGTTGAATTAATGGAATGAACTTGAGTTCACTTAAATGTTGCGTCACAGCTTCGTCTCAGACGTCTGAGCTCGGAGCTTCTCTGCTCGTCTTCGGTTGCTTCATCCCAACGTTCAGACATTTCACTGCTCAGAGGAAATGTTTTGAAACCTGCAGCTGCTTCCTGACGCTGCTGCCACCACACCCAACCAACTCTGATCCACTCTGACCTAAACAAACCAACCAACCAACAAACAACAAACCAACCAACGTCCTTTTCAATCTTTATAATAAACATATAGAAGTCATTATGTGGAACTTTGCAGGAGGAAATAGTGATGCTTTTATTTTGAAACAGGAAGTCAGTGCAGATTCACAGGTCTGACCTCTAAATGTCGATGATTCTGCTATGAAGTCTGGACTGATTACTGATTACTGATCATACAGACGTGATGACTGTAACGTCCTGATCCTCCTGCAGGAGCCAGGGAGGAGGAGCTGACCTGTGGGCGGCCGCTGGGCGTCAGGGTCGGACCCAACGGGACTCTGTTTGTGGCCGACGCCTACTTGGGTGTGTTCGAGGTTAACCCCACCACAGGTGAGTCACTGCAGAGACCGTGTGACTTCAGGGTCAGCAGGACGGGGTCTTGATGTTTGTCTCTGTGCAGGTGATGCGACCAGGTTGGTGTCAGGCGGTCAGGTGGTCGCTGGCAGGAAGCTGTCATTCATCAACGACCTGGCGGTGACTCAGGATGGAAAGAAGGTGTACTTCACCGATTCCAGCAGCAGGTGGCAGCGCAGAGACTACCTGCACCTCATCATGGAGGCCACTGCAGACGGACGGTACGAATAACAATTGAAGTGTGTGACTGGCTCGTCAGGTAGAAGCTGGTTGTTAATTCACTTCCTGTCTCACAGCACAGTGAGCTAATTCATCTGTCATGCGAGTCATTAATACCTCCTGTTTACACAAACTCTGCTGCAGCTCAGCACTTCCTGTTGATGTTTCACATTAAAAGCCTCCTGGCGGCTCACCTGTCCTGCTGCAGTAACAGGTGTGTTGCTGTTTCCTGTCAGAGTGCTGGAGTACGACACGGAGACCAGGGAGCTGTCAGTGGTCATGGAAAACCTCCGGTTTCCAAACGGGATCCAGCTGCTTCCTGACGAGGAGTCGGTGCTCGTGGCGGAGACCACGATGGCCCGGATCCGCAGGTAGCACACCTGACGCAGCTGTGCCGCCAGTACCAGCAGCTCACAGCATGATGACTGTCTGAGGTTCATTCAACAGGTCAGACGAGACAGGAAGTTTCAATACAATACAAACTAATGGTCTGTCAAATTATAATTTGACATTAGCTGGTCAACAAGCTAACAGGCTAACAGCTAGCTGGTTAAGAAGCTCACAGGTAGCTGGTTAACTAGCCCTGCATGTGTCGCTGCTGGCTAACATTAGCTTGAAATGCTCCATATAAACACTATACAGTTTCATAATTCATCACCTCCTGTGTTAGCATCATGGCTCAGGTTAGCGATAGCATCATGTTAGCATCATGCATCACTTGACATGATTGGTCAAGTTTAGCATGGTAGCATCCACTGAGATAGTTTCACAAAACAAATAAAATAATTCACAGACTTATAAACATGCAGTACGCAGAATAAATAAATAATGAAGTGTTGCTGTAAATAAATAAGCAAGTCAAATATCAACTGTTTCGGTGTAAAAGGTTTCACACTGAAAATGAAAAGGAGATGGAATAAAACAGGAGAATGAGATAAAATGAAAATATTACTTTATTAATCCCCTGAGGGAAATTTGGTTCTTACAGCAGCACAGAATAGCATAAAAAGTACAAAAGATAAAAACTGAATAAGATAAAAATATAGAATATAGAACTAAAATATTTACAAATTTACATAAATAAGTTTACGAAGAACAAGATGTGCAAAATTGAGCAATGTTTCGGGAGAAACAGAGTAAACAGATGAGGATGGGCAAGAGTGCCTCATCTGTCACACAGTGGTGAGCTGTTGTAGAGTCTTATTGCAAATGGGAGAAATGACTTGACCGTTGTTTATGACAGTGGAGCTGAATCAGTCTGTTTGAGAAAGAGCTCTGCTGTCTCTGTAGTGTGTCATGGAGGGTGGGATGGATTGTCCAGGATGGAGAGCAGTTTGTTCAGTGACCTCCTGTTCCTCACTGACTCAAACTCCTCCAGATCGTGTCCCACAACCTGTCTAGCCTTGCGGATCAGTTTGTTGATCCTGCTGGCGTCCCTGGCACTGATGCTGCTCCCCCAGCAGACCACAGCAAAGTAGAGTGCACTGGCTACCACAGACTGGTAGAAGACCTCCAACATCCTGCTGCAGACATTGAAGGATCCGAGCTTCCTCAGGAAGTAGAGTCTGCTCATCCCCTTCTTGGACACAGCATTAGTGTTGGTAGTCCAGTCCAGCCTGCTGTTCAAGTGAACACCCAGGTACCTGTAGTGCTCCACTACTTCAACCTCCTCCCCCATGATCTTAACAGGCTCTTATACAGTTCAGCTCGAAATGAAATGAACTAAAGAAAAATAATAAAACAACAAACATCAGGTTTGTTCTGTGATCAGTTTCTGATCATTAATATTGATAACTTCTCACTTCCTGTTTGATCACAGCAGTCTGATCATATATGATGAAGGTTATGTAACCAACGTGATGGAGGAGGATGTCAGGGCTGTTGGCTCCCTGTTGCCACGGAAACAAGCTGCTGGCCTCGTTTTAACCACATGGAGAGGGTGTGAGTGTGTGTGTGTGTGTGTGTGTCTGTGTGTGTGTGTGTGTGAGTTTGTGTGAGTGTATGTCTGTATGTTTGTGTGTGTGTTTCTGTGTGAGTGTGTGTGTGTGTGTGTGTGAGGTCAGTGGTTGTGGTGGGAGGTGTGTGTCGACTCGTTTATTTTCATTGTTCCTGTTGCTGTGAAGACAGTTTGAGCTCAAACGACTGAACTCGTCTCAAGTTTATCTGCAGGAAAATAAAAATAAATATTTATTTGTTGTTATTTGCTTATTAACGAGCGTTGATTAACTTTATCCTCGTTTATGCTTCAACAGTCATTTAATCACACGTTTGCCCTGGTTACTGTCAGAGATCTTCTCTTGTTTGCTGATGCATCACTCCATCAGTAATAAACTCAGTGAAACCTTCGGACAGTCGCTGATCTGTTGAACTGTGATGTCAGAGGTCAGCGGGTAACGACAGACTGGAACCAGTTTGGATGTTTGGGATGAAACCAGTAAACCTCCTGTCTCCGTCAGAGTCCACGTGGCTGGTCTGAACAAAGGCGGGATGGACACCTTCATGGACAACCTGCCCGGGTTCCCTGACAACATCCGCCCCAGTTCGACCGGAGGTTACTGGGTCGCCATGTCAGCGGTGCGGCCCAACCCTGGGTTCTCCATGCTGGACTTCCTGTCCCAGAGACCCTGGATCAAGAAGCTCATTTTCAAGGTAAAACACTCAGGGACCAGGTCCACGTTTCCTGCCGGTCCCTGTAGAGACGATGGTGGACTCAACAGAGAGTTCAGTCGTCTGATTGGTCGATTTGTCGACCATGTGACTCAACTCTGTTATTTCAAGAACTCAAACAATGAACAAAGAGAGTTCAGCAAACAACCATCACGACTCATTTAACACTCAGTTCCATCCTTCCTCCCTTTCTTTCTTCCTTCCCCTCCCTCCTCTCCAGCTCTTCAGTCAGGACGTCCTGATGAAGTTCGTCCCTCGGTACAGCCTTGTGGCAGAGCTCCACGAGGGCGGCATCTGCACCCGGAGCTTCCACGACCCTAATGGTGTGGTGGCCGCCTACGTCAGTGAGGTCCACGAGTACGACGGGAGTCTGTACATTGGGTCCTTCCACTCACCGTACATCGCCAAACTCGACCTGCGCAAGGTGTAAAACAACCATCAGACTGCCGTATGGACGTTTGTGACTCTTTGTGAGTGATGTCATGGCGCTCCAGCAGCTGATACCATCAGGTGTTTTGTCAACACGTGACACATTCCTGGTCCCCAGAGGACGAACCCACCCACAGGAGAGGCTGGTAACCAGAGTGACCAGCTGACTTGTGCTTCTCTGGTTTCGTTTGATCGGGGCTGGGTATCAAACCACTGATGAGACGTGATCAGAGCTGCTGCTAACGATCATTCACAGTATTGATTAATCGACTAAAGCATTGATAACAGCAGTCGCAGTTTTAACGTTAACATGGATGAAAAAAATATCAGATCAGCTGTTCGGCTTCGTCTCAAATGATTATTTAATCATCAGAAAAGTTGCTCATTCATTTTTTTGTCAGTCAGCCAATTAATTAATTGATTAATCGTCATCAATCATTTTATCGATGGTCCCTGATTTCAAGCCTCATTTCTCCAGTTTTGGTATTTTAGGACAAACTTCACGTTCTTCTTCTTTCATGTTCAAACATTCATCACTGGTTGATATTGATCTGATACTCAGGTATTGATCGGCAGATGAT
Source organism: Datnioides undecimradiatus (assembly GCA_008933995.1). NCBI lineage: Eukaryota > Metazoa > Chordata > Actinopteri > Lobotiformes > Datnioididae > Datnioides > Datnioides undecimradiatus. Next base: position 355,193 of record WARS01004340.1, on the reverse strand, counting down.
ACCCAGCCCCACTGCTCATTAGCTCCGTCGGTTTAATTAACCTTGTTGTTCCTTGAGTATGGAAATGAACCAACAATGAATTTCACGCTAACGTTCCTTTTTCCTGCTCAGTGTTCAGATCATTAGGCACTTCCTGTAGAGTTAGCTTGTCGTGCCTGTGTTAGCATTGTTCTTGCTAACAGCTGCTAACACCCAGTCGTCGGATCAGAGTCTGACCTGAGGGTAAAAACCAGCTTCAGACAAGCGTCGGGTTCATGTTTCATGAGTTGTTTCACTGGTGTCACTGAACATGTCCTTAATTAGCCACCATAGTGTTGTGGCAGCTGCGTCTCTCAGACAGTCTGTGTTATTACAATTTAAGTCACATGATCAGTTTTCAGTTTATGATTGGATGTTTGACGTTAAAGCTGCTGACTGATGTTTAACATTTAGCTAACGTCGTCAGCAATGCTAACACTGCTAATGTTGCTAACGCTGCTAACAACTTATAGACTCAGTATTTGTTACATTCAGGATGTTATGAATCAGCTCAACGTGCAACAACAGGTGTGACATCAACACACGTTACACATGAAATTAACATGGTTTAATTAAACAACCTCCAGGGTTGGTGCAGACAGCTGACTCAGCGTGTTCCTCCACGTATCCACAAACAGGAAACAGGAAACGTGGTTGGCCGATTGGCTCCGGTGCAGATATATAAATGTTTTGTTGTTGTTACACACCTGAAGACCAACCACCTGCAGCTGTTCAGTCAGCTGTTTAAACTTCCTGCTTGTCTGTGTGAGAGCGTTAATAATTCAGACAACATCAGGCTGAATCTTCACACAGGTCGCTGTTTCACAGTTTAACTCTCAGATGTTTACTCGTTATTATTCTAGGACCAGTGTTTAAACTCTGTTGCTTTGTTTTATTCAGATGTAAACCACCAGCTCTGACTCAGCATCTGATCAGTTTCAGTTGATCTGGTCAGGTTCTGGTTCACAGTTCTGTTATAGCCCACAGACTGCAAACAAAGATGGCCACCACATCTCCGCTTCCTGTGAGTGTAACAGACAGGAAGTCATTATATCTCAGCTGATACGGGCGCCGCCATCTTGCTCTGTTGACGTCATTTTCAGTCACAGCTGCATCGAGGCCCCGCCCACGGTAGCTGTCAATCATGACACCACGCCCCCTTTTCACAGCATCAGTAACTGATTCATGCAGCCAGACATCGGGGGCAGGCTTATGAGCTGTACTGCAGCCAGACGCTGGGGGCAGGGCTTATGAGCTGTACTGCAGCCAGATGCTGGGGGCGGGGCTTTTGAGCTGTACTGCAGACAGGGGGCGGGGCTTATGAGCTGTACTACAGCCAGACACCAGGGGACGGGGCTTATGAACTGCAATGCAGGGGGTGATCCAGGTGTTCTGGCTTCATGTCGGCCATCTTTGTTTACTGTAGCTGTGGTTGATTGAGTGATGATTATCTCGAGGTAACGAGATAATTCAGATAAAGTTGATCATTTAAAGCTCTTTTGTTTCATTCCTCTCAGAAAACTGAAAACAAAAGTGTTTGTGTTTGATGTTTTTCAGAGTCGAGGGGCCAAATGTAGTTTCACTGTTTGTTTTTAGCTGCGTCCCTCCTGATGTGACTGAACTCATTCTTGTTTGAACCTGATCTGCAGCTTCGCAGCTTCATTTGAATAAAAGCTCAATAACATCCGCAGTGTTAATGTCATTAATATGTGTGTAACTGAAGGTTGTCGGTTACATTCCCTGGACTGGCAGGATGGAAAAATGAAGTGATGCCTTCATATTTAAGTTGGATTTTTACCCTAAAATGAAAGATAATCCCTAAAAACTGTGGAATATGTGAAATGTTTTTAATTCAGTTCATTATGTTCTGATGTTTTTTGTCATGTGACACGCTGTGCATCCTCCTCACCTGCAGGTGGCGTCATCAACACAAACACACACTGAGGAAAACAAACAGACAAGTCAACGTGTGAATGCACCTGCTGATTTTATTCTGAGAAACGTTTAAAGTCATGGGACCAGGTGGAGCAGGTGAGTGGAACCAGCACAGGTGAGCTCTGTCAGGATGGAGGTGATGGAGGTGTGGGTTGGAGGCAGCTGGTGGGTTCAGGGTTTACAGGCTAGGACCAGAGTCTGGGTCTGATTCTGCCACGGTATCGACCAAACATCCAGGTGACACCGAAACGTCTGCAAAACACAACAGGAAGTGATTTTCACAATAAAGGTCTTTAAACCAGAATCCTGCAAAACATCCTTTAATGTGAAAAGTGACGAGCTGATCAGAGGTCAGATCCCAAAATATCAAGAAGACCCGCCCCCTCCTTCCTGCTCAGACTCACCTGGTGCAGGCGGCCCTCAGGCTGCAGGTCACAGCTGGACAGGTTTGTGGTGTTGTGGCGTTTGCGGCAGACGGTTCTGGAAATCTCAAAATCCACGATGTACCTGATCCCCTTAACAACCTGGAACCCAGCAGCAGAGTAACCAAGTACATTTACTCAAGTATTGCACACAGGTAGATGCTTGTACCTGAATGTGTGTTGTGGTGCCTTTACTCTGCAGTCAATGCTCCGCAGCCCGACCTGCACCTGTGTCGTACCTGCCGCTGCGCTCTGATGATGGCAGATGGTTTGAAGAGGAAGGCGTCGTTTGATTGGTTATTGAAGGAGTAGGCGGCGCTGAGGACGACTTGCTGGAGGCGGTGGTCATTCCTACTGATGTTGTACGGAGAGCCAGGCATGATGTTGCCATGACGACTGCCCACCACCGTGGTCAGCGCTGCAGGAGAGAACAGTAACCTGTAATGACTCAACACAGCGTCAACTGTCGCCGACGTATGTTTCAATAAAGTTTATTCTGATGGTCTGAAGTACATTTACTCAGGTACTGGACAAATGTGATTACTCTCCATCTGTACTGCACTACTCTGAGCTTCAGTTTGTGGTTACTAAAAGAAGATGTTGGTTCATTTCCTTGTTTCTTCTTTGTTAGTGCTGGTTTCTGTTTTTGTTTACTGCATTAAAATGTGTCTGTTCAGCTTCTCACTGTCAGGTTTCAGACGTCAGACTGTCTTTGAACGCAGCAGCAGGAGGTCTGAGGGTCCTCCGCTGCCTCATCACTGACTGGATCCAGAGAGTACAGCTGCTGTTTGACCGAGTCACTGAAACTTTATTTTGAAATCGACTGTAACAAAGCCTCGAGCCTGTAATGACAAGTCAGTTTCCTGCTCTGATGAACAGGAAACTGTTGTTTGACGAGCTGCCGCAGGTTTTACACATGAACAACTTCACAACACATTAAAGAAGCTTAAAGACAGGAAGGAAACAGGAAGGAAACAGGAAATATGGAAGTTTTTACCCAAGATGCCGAGCAGAGAGACAAGCAGCAGTGTCTTCACTCCCATCATGCACTGTTTGAGCCTCGTCTGTGTTTCCTGTGCAACGGTGACACGCTGACCACAGATCAGCTCAGCAGTAACAAACTGCTGCAGGACCTGCTGTGACATCACTTCCTGTCAGTAGAAACATTTCCTGTCCCTGCTCTGAAACCCAGCTGAGTCATGTTCACTGAAGGTTTTCCTGCATGCACTGCAGCTGAGCTCAGTCTCAGGTGATTGGTTCCAGGTGTGTCCCTGCTCACCTGCTGCAGGTGAGTTTCTCTGCATTGCTCAGATACAAAGTCATCACTCTGATTAAACACCGGGATCAATCACAGACCTGCAGAACTAATGAAAACTGAGTCATCGTTTACTTTAATACTTTCAGATCAGATGTTGAGGCAGGTGTGTGTGTAAATGTTGACAGTAGCAACAAGCTGAGGTCAAACAAACAAAAACAACAGACTTATTCAGTTTCTGGTGTGGAAACAAGCAACAAACAGAAACAGGCAGCGGAGGCCGAGCAGCTGGAACGTCCGAAAGAGGCCGGACCCCGAGGTCCGACTGAAGGTCTGCAGTTCCTGAGGTTGACCTGGGAACAGATGGGCCTGAGGAGCACGTCTCTAAATCAAATTGTGAACCAGCTGCTCATAAATCCAGGAGTTCTGTCCGATGCTTGGTTTTGTTCAGCAGCTTCAGTAAACATGCTTCCTGTGTCTTGGTCCTGCAGGACGAACCTCCTGCTCAGACGTCACACACTGATTTCATTAATGTTTAAAGATGGAGATGAGCAGCGTCCATCTGTCCATCCACTTTGTCCTGTGTTGCAGATGTCCATGTGTTGGAAGCTGTGGACCAACAGAGCGGCGTGCTAACATGCTAACGTTCTAATCATGGCATCCTGAATGTCAAACTGATCATTCAGACACAAACACACGTCAGAAATACGACATTTAACTTTTATTAGCAGGCGCTTAAAAAAGAAGAAAATCAACCAATCAGAGAGCAGCTCTGTTTGTTTTGTAGCTGGGCAGGAAGTGTGTGTGTGGTTGTGTGTGTCAGTTTCCCCCTGATTCCAGTCTGTGTGCTAAGCTAAGCTAAACACGTCCTGCACACACAGATCAAACTGTCCAAGGTCACATGATCGTAAACATTAATGTAACTCCTCAAGGAAGCATAAAACTGTGTCACATGACCTGTTTTCCTCAATCAGCCAATCAGAGCACTCAGAATTCATTTCTGTGATTAAAGCAGTGAACACGTTCTGACAAACACGATATTATTTATTAATATTATTGTTGTTGTTGTTGTTGTTCTATCTTTGTTTTTTTGATTGATTCTGAATATTCTTTCTCACATTTAACAGATCATTTTTGATCACGTGACCTGTGGTCGGCTCCTTATTCTGACACATCAGGTGTTAGTTCATGCAGGAAGTGGATAGGTGTGTGTGTGTGTGTGTGTGTGTGTGTGTGTGTTTGCAGCCCTTTAGCCCAGGTTTCATACGTTGAGCTGCCGAGAGTGATGAAGATAAAGTCTGAGCTCCTGTTTCCCAAAACAACCATCCTTAAATCCAGTGGATCACGTTCAGCGTCACCTGAGCGGCAGGTTCAACACCTGGTGTGGAGTCGTGAAACGTGTGTTAGTTCGAGTTACTTGGTCACAAACACTGTAGATGTATTAATATAATAATAATAATAAAGTGACACAGATGCATTTTTCTGTTTTCTGTCTGTCGCAATCGTCGTGTTTGCTCGCTCACAGCCTCTGATTGGTGGATTTTATTTTCCTGCTCTGATTCAGTGTGAAATTCAGCTAAAGAGCTGCAGATCTGACCGATGCTAACATGCTAACCTGCTAACACCAGCTACAGGTCAGTGTCTTGTGTCCGTTAGCTTAGCATCAGGCTGGTTTTGGAAAACATGACCTTGGCGAGACAGACGGGAGCTTCCTGTCGCAGCTCCGTCCTGTAAACATAGAGCCTCAGTCAGACGTCACCTGATCACCTGACCTCCTGTGGAGTGTTGGCATGTGTTTTGATCATGCTGTGGTCCCAGGCGGGCGGGGTTGTATTACAACGGATAATATTAATGTTATCTGCTGATGGATGATTGAGTATTGATCCTGGTGTGTCTGCTGATGGATGATTGATTATTGATCCTGGTGTGTCTGATGATGGATGATTGATTATTGATCCTGGTGTGTCTGATGATGGATGTTTTTTCCAACTGTGACACAAACATCTCAGCAGAAACCAGAACAAAACAGAGAAGAAAGAAAAGCATCAGACAGAAACAATCAACACATCTTCCAGAGTCATTGATCCACTGATCACTGATCCATTGATCCACTGATCCACTGATCATGTATCAGTCTGAGCCTCCTCATCCCTTTCTGATGAATCATAACATGTTTCTGTCATCCTGTGTTTGTCTGGATGATTTTACAGGTTTAGTGATGATTTAATAAATGTATTTGATAATAAATTAATTAATTAATTTAAATTAATCACATTTGATAACAGAGATGTTTTATAATAACTTTGTCTTAATAACCATCAACATGTGAATGCAATTCCCTCATCTCTCTTTCAAACAGGTCTGACTGACGGCTGTTCGACCAATCAGAGCTTTGTGGGCGGGGCCATGAGGAGGCATTAACTTTCTGAGCTGGAGCCACTGAACGTGTCCACGGTGTTTCAGGATGTTTCCCAGCGAGTCATCACCCTCATTCATCTTTAAATGAAGGAAATGATCAGTTCATTTCCTCATTGATGTTAAAATTAATGATGATCAGAGACGATGGATCGCTTGATCAGAGACAACGGATCAATCAGAGATGATGGATCGATCAGAGGCGATGGATCGATCAGAGGCGATGGATCGATCAGAGGCGATGGATTGATCATAGATGATGTTTCTGCTCAGACATTAATATTAATTAATTTTAATCCAGACGATAAAAATCACACTGGGCATGTCGTTTAAATCAAACTGTCTCCAGGCGTCCTGCGATCTGATTGGTTCTAAGGTTCAAGTCCTTAAAAACTCCAAAATCACCTGACACCACACTGACCTGTGCAGGTGGATCCAGACGTGTGATGTCATCAGGTAAACATGAATGTCTCTGCGTGTTTTGCTTGAACAAATGCAGCCACTGCCACAACCACTGCAATCAGGAAGTGGTCCTCCAGCTCTTCACCTCGGTGACTCAGCAGAAGGAACGTTCACATGAGTCGAACTCCAGGTGAACACTCCGCACTTTCCCAGTGCCTGATGGATAATTTCCCTCCCTGTCGCTGGGGCTACCAGTGGTGGTTCTTGGAGAGGTAAGCGATGAGCGCCACAGCCACGCCCACATAGATACCTGTCCCGATGGTGATTGACAGCACAGCCAAGAAGAGAGCCCGCCTCGAACTGGAGCTCGCCAGGTGGAAGTCACCTTTAGATACCGCCTTATTGGTCTGTGAGGGTGAGGACCAGGAGGAGGGGGAGGAGACAAAGACAGGAAGAGGAAGTCAGCGAATAAACATCAGGTAGAAACCAGAATAATGATAAACATTAGTATGCTAACAGGCTAACAGAGGCATAGCTTGCTTTGCATTGGCTGATGTTTAACCGGTGTTCACATCTTAATCCGTGTGTTCGCATGCTAACATTGGCTAATTAGCTCTGAACGAGCAGCGGGGGCTCATTCTCTTATTTATTAATTAGTTATTAAATGTTTGTGCAGAGACCGTCTCCTACTGCAGGGGGCGATGGACACCCTGAGATTCAACAAATCAAAACAAATCATCTGACAATGAACAGACTCAGTGGATGGAGCTCGTTATCAGAGAACATCCTGTGTTTGTGTTTGGAAGCTGCAGGGGATAAAACACAGAGACACCACAGAAGAAGTCACGAGATTAACGAGTAGAGGAAGAACATCAGTCTTTCTGCTCTTTAATTGTTTTTTAATAATACTGACGAGATCAGGAAGTCTGGCTGCTGCTCGGCCTCATGTTTGTCTGCTGAACCCAGAGACATGAGCAGCTGGTTAAAGGAGAGCAAACAGTCTGATGGTTCCTCACGTTCCTCACGTTCCTTCAGAGTTTCCTGAGTCAGCATCATGTTTTGGACTCCGAGTTCAGTGATGATTAAAAACCACATCCAGTCCCTGACATCTGCAAACAGTCAGTTCAGCTGGTTTCTGTAAAACCTGAAGAAAACCCATCAGACACTCGTTAGTGTTCAGCTCGTTAGTGTCAGCTCTCTGTGATTGGCTGGTGGTGTGTTCAGTCTCGCTGGTTAACATGAGCACTGCATTCATGATGCGAGCTGTTTGTCTGTGTGGACAGCTTATCTCAGATGTGCTGGTCGCTCTAACGAAGCTCTCTCAGGTGAGTCAGAGTCAGAGTCTCTTAACGAGCTTAATTAACTGCCTTAACATGATTAACAAGCTTGTTTGGCAGGAAACAGACGATTCGAATCACCGCTTTAATTCCAGTAAGATTTGATTAAACACTCGGACCAATCAGACATCAGACCACTGACGTCAGCCAACCAGAGGCAGCAGGGGTGGGGCCTCCTATGATTGGCCGAATCAAGGACAATGAGGTACTCCCACACTTCCTGCTGAACAAAGAACAACGTCCTTGTTGGTCTGAGTGTGTGGAGCCAGAGAGTTACATAAAGAGCTCACAGAGTGTGTGTGTGTGTGGGTGTGAGTGTGTATGAGACTGTGTGTGTGTGTGTGTGTTCAGATTATCCAAACCAGCTTAACAAAAACAGATTCTTTCAGTTTGACTCCCAGCGAAGCAGGACAGGAAAGTATCCTGACACAGCAGCAGTATCCGGATACTGGGGCAGTATCCTGACAGGTGGCTGTGGCTGGTGGACGGTCTGAAGAGGTGGAACACACAGGGAACGTTTCCATTAACACGTCCTGACTGTAAATTAGCTCGTTAGTGGTGTTGTTGTTATTGCTGTAGTAGTAGTGATGTTCTCTGCGCGTACCCGTCACTGGATCAGTTTGTTGTATTGGATCTGATCCTGAATCAGCTCCATGCTGATGTTCACCATCTGTGGAACTGTAGGTGTGCGGTTGCTGTGGAAACTGCATCCACAACAACAAGACTGTTTACTAAAAACCGCTGAGCCTGATTATTCCTCTCTCACACACACACACACACACACACACACAGACTGACCAAACAACAACCAGCTGCCTCCTCTGTGACAGTGAACTTTTATCTTTATTGATCATTGAACAGATTGGTTTTTAATTTTTAACCCCTTATCGGGCAAGTGACCGTATTTTTCAAAATGTTACAAAAGTAAAATGGTCATGTTATGTGCTCCAACAACACTCTGGGGTTGAAATTTTGAATTTACAAGTATTTCAATGAGTGCCTTTCAAAGGGTTAAAATATATATAAATGTTGATTGATCAATTAATAAGATGATTGGCAGACAGGCAGGCAGGCAGACAGACAGGCAGGCAGGCAGGCAGGCAGACAGACAGACAGGTAGGGAGACAGACAGGCAGGCAAACAGGCAGGCAGACAGGCAGACAGACAGGCTGTTCCTCCTCCTGAATGCAGATCAGTTATATAAGCTGTATTGTGTTGGTGTGTGTAGGAGCAGCTTTGTGTTGATGCTCCAAAAACAGAAGGAGAAGAAGAAACTACAGCAACACACACACAGACGCACACACGCACACACAAACACACACTTCATTGCTGATTCTTCTGCAGGAAAATGTGACTGTGGTCTTTTTTCCATCACAGATGTCTGAGCTTTCCTGAATGCACCACCTGAGACCACACCTCTGTCCAGCAGGTGTCACTGAGGAAGGCGACAGGTGAGCACAGTATAACTCTACCTTAGCAGAACTCAGGACAGCAGCCTGTCACAGCTCAGGTGTGTCAGTGTGTGGGCGTGTCCTCACCTCGTGTGACAGGTAGAAGGCTGCGATGCCGAGCGGCCAGAAGCAGCAGAGCATGGAGAAGACACTGAGGCCCAGGTGATCTCTGGGAGGCATCAGCAGGAAGGTGTCCTCGCTCTCTGATTCGCTGGAGTAATCACTCTGCGCACACACACACACACACACATATACACATTTACACACCTGGACAGATTGTATTTATATAACTGTTGTGCAAAGTGTGTAAACATGTAGTCATCATCATGAGTCATGTGACCACAGATCACCTGACTCACTGCATGTTGTCACCTGCTGAGACTGAGAGTCAGAGCAGGTTCCTACGATAATCTGGAATTAGAGATTAAATCTGCACAGAGTAAACTGCCGCTGATCGTCTCTGAAGCGATTGGCTATTAGCCACTGCACATGAGTCTGGGGGGGGGGTCTGTCATAAAAACATGTTTATCAAACACACAGTCACTGGAAGCTTCTGGAACCAATCAATCAATCTGTCAATCAGTCAATCAATCAGTCTTCACCTCCAGCTCCTGGAAGTCGTCATCCTCGTCGATGTCGTACGACAGCGTCTGAATCTTTGCTTCTTCTCCAGAAAAGTCCACAAACCTGCCGTCGGCAAACAGCAGCGCCTCCTTCATGGAGGCGGCGGCTGAGGAGGAGGCGTCCAGCCCCTCGATGAAGGTGGTCTCACAGCAGTCTCCACCCCCCGCCTCCCCCCATGCCCGCAGGACGCTCTCTGGGCACAGCAGGAGGCCAGGTGGTGGCCGGAGGTCCTGGTGGGGGAGGAGAGCGCTTGGGTTCAGGAGCTGTGGAAGAGCTCCTCCTCCACTGCTCCTCTCCTGCTGAGGGGGGGTGTTCACCACCACATGACCCTGATACTGAGGAGCTGAGTACACTAAGAGGAGCGCCTCCCGAGGCTCCGCCCCTAACCTGTGAGTGTTGATCAGGCCATTTTGTCTGCAGCCCTCTCCTCCTCCTGCTCCTGCTCCTCCTCCTGCTCCTCCTGCTCCTGCTCTTCCTCTCAATGAAGCTCTTCCCAGTCTGGAGGAGGTGTCTCCCTCTTCTCCTCGGCTCTCCTCCTCACTTCCCTCCATCTGGTCAGAGCTCTGACGATTGCTCCTCCTGCTCCTCCTACGTGTCAGTGAGGTCAGAGGTCAGGGGTCAGGCATCGCAGGCTGAACTCTCCTGAAACAGAAACAACGTTCATCACTACACACGATGTGTTCAGCGACACTGAACTTTGGTTGTTTTAGCAGCTGAAAGTCTGAAGCTGAAACTGTCTGTGAATGCACCACACACACACACACACACACACACACACACACACACACACACACACTGTTACATACATGATGTGTCTGTGTGTGTGTTGGAGGCTGAAAGTTACACTGTAGCTCATTAAACTGATCCACAGTCAGTTCTTTCGTGGTGACGTTGACCTGCGTTCTTTTTCTCCTTCTGCATAAAGAGCATTCACAGGCCTCCACCATCCCACCAGCTCCACACCACAGAAGAACAAGAAGAGCAGGTTTATGGAACCATGCCACCAATTAAAGTCCAGGAAACACAAACGAGTCTGAATGAAAGAAACATGGTCATGCTGATGTCACTGATGATGTCACCTGTCTCTGATGGTTCATAATGGAAAGAAAACCAATAATCAATCAAATACTAATAAATACTAATAAAGGACATGATGCTTCCGTGCAGCTGAACCTGGTCACATGATGTGTTCAAGTTCAGCTGCTGGTGCTTGAACCTGTGACATCATCATCAGACTTTCAGCTGACCAATCAGGTGGCACACCTGCTGGTGCTCATCAGCTGATGATGACTGACACCTTGAAATGGAACATGTGATCATATCAATAAATCAATACAATCATAAATCACTCCACAATTCTAGACGTCATATTTCTAAGAATTTAATAAAATATATTAATGTTGTTGCAGCGACTGTGGATGTTTTTCATGTTATTGATAGTTCCACAATAGTTCTAATCAGCAATAATCAATAATACTGTACATTATTAGTTTGTTATTGTGCTGAATTTAAATAGACCTGGTATTTATAATAATAAATAATATATAAATAATATATATTTAATATTTATTTGATATATGCTTAATATTCCTGTTATTTAAATAACATTTCTGTGACTTCTGAACGTTTGTGTCAAATGTCCATAAAAACCTTCAGTTCTAATCTGTCAAAAGAAAATAATCCGTGCACATTAATAGTAAAGCTGACTTCACAGCCCACATACACGCATACATGCACGCACGCACACGCACGCGGATATTTACAGCCCATATATGTAAATATATTCATGTATATGGTAAAATCTGGACCTGAATACCGACAGTGTCACCGGCTCTGACGTCACCGCGGGGATGCTAAACATGTCGTGTGATCACGAGAGGACAAAACACACACGTACGCACGCGCAGACATACTCACCTCCCAAGGTGAGACTGCGTCCATCTACATCAGTCAATACATCAGGCTGCACACCGACCCCTCCCAATCCTCCAGCCGCCGTCCAGTTCGCTCTGAGCCGCGTACTGAGCCGGTGTGACGGTCAGGCTCAAGACTGAAGAGCCGAAAGAGAGACAGACGGGCAGTGTCCGTCTGCTCGAGAGACTGATGCTCCCTGCAGGAAGGGGGGGGGGGGGGGGGGGGGGGCACGAGCTGCTACAAGGTTTAAACACGGAGGACGGAGGAGGCATGTGCGCTGAATACAGAGGAGGTGTGTGTGTGTGTGTGTGTGTGTGTGTACACATGGTGAATAGCAACAAAGATCTCATTCTCATGGTCCTAAAGCCCCTCAGAGCTCCTCCTCTCAGTCAATCAGTTTCATGATCAGGAATCATCAGATGGTCTGAGCCTCGGTGACTGGAAGTAACGGAGTACTCCAGTACTCAAGTACAAATTCAAAAGTATTTGGAGTATTATGAGCATGAAGTATGACTGTACGTTTTAAACCGTTACATGCATCTGACAGCTTCAGTTGCTTCGCTCTGGAGTTTGATGGTTGGAAACTGGAAAATTCAAAAATACATTTTACTCAATATGATAAATTGTTTTTGTTTTGCTCATCTCTAGATCGATCTGAGGTGTGCCCCTATTTGCTTGTGCAGAAAACAGAACAAAATTTCCGTTCCCTCTCACGTTTTAAGATATTTCTTTGTTTCTCTATCATCCGTCCATCTTTACACTTTAATGCATCCATCTCATTATCTAACCAATAGAAAAACATGTGCTCACTCTGACAACGTAAAGCTGACGCAGTTAAAGACTCTCCTCTTCTGTACAAAGCTCCTTACAAAATAGGTTTTCTACATCTTTGTTGTATCATTAATGACAAAACAGAGGAAACATCTGATCTGTGGCTCCACCGACCTGCCCCCTGTCCTCTGCTGCCACTTATCATTATTCTATATTGTACTGCAAATAGTTGCCATAGTTGTTGTTCTACCATTCTGTTAGTTTTCATGTAAAGTTATGTACTCCTGCGACAAGATCTATCCTCTCTCTCTCCCCTCCTGTCTCTCTCTCTCTCTCTCTCTTTCCCCCCAACTGGTCAAGGCAGATGGCCGTCCATCTAGAGCCAGGATCTGCCCAAGGTTTCTGCCTGTTAAAGGAAGTTTTTCCTTGCCACTGTTGCCAAGTGCTTGCTCATGGTGGAACTGTTGGGTGTAATTAATAGTAATGAGCGTGGCCTAGACCCGCTCTGTTTGTAAAGTGCCCTGAGATGACTTTTGTTGTGAATTGACGCTATATAAATAAAATTGAATTGAATTGAATTTTCACAACGTGGCCAAAAGTATGTGGACAGCCCTGATTCACTCCTGACGTTGCACCGTCTATACTTTGTTCGCACGGTGAATGGACCTGCTCACTTCAAAACAAACTCATATGAAGCTGAACTTCCTCCTCCATCAGCTGAGCTCAGTCACAACCGTCCTCCATCTTTGTTTTACAGCTCGTCTCCAGGTGATCAGTGACATTAACGATGAGCCGCACACACGTTTACATGCAGCGCCATCTGCTGGTCGGGACGGAATACTGCAGCAAAATACAAATACTGTCAGGTGTAATCAGAGTATTTAGAGTAAAAGTAGTGTCTGCAGTCAGATGTAATCAGAGTAAAAGTAGTTTACTAATGTGTGGAGCTGTTAATTATTGAAATATAACATTTTAAAACCGCAGTTGTTGATAAGGTGAAGAGGTCACGGCTCCGGTGTCTGAACTCGCTGCTTCTGTTTTAGATAAACTTTATTCATAAACCAGCTGAACAGTGAGATATCAACACCTGCTGGTGAGCTGGAACAGGAAGTGACCTCCTCTGCGCCACTATGAATTCTGGGTAAATGAAGCCTCTCCTCAACGTGAGAGTCGCAGCAGAGGAGCAGTCTGTCCTGTGTTACCGGGCTGGCCTCCGGGTAGCAGGGGGCGCTGCGCTCTGCCGCAACTCACTCAGAGAGGAAGAACAATCAGCCGTAGAAGAAGAAGCCGTGGCTGACGCTGCTCCTGTCACAGTGCGCAAATGCGCATCCAACAGTTCAGACCTCCGCCGGAGACTGACAAAACAAACGTTACCAGGCTGGGAAACGACACGTTAGGCCGGAAGAGAAAACAGCGCGCGAGGGGCAAGACAGACACGAAGGGTAAAGTCTGTGACACGGCAGGTAAGTCCGACTCACCTGACGCGGTGCTGCGTCTTCAGGCCGGAATGTCTGTCCGCGTACCCGCTCTCCCGCCCGGCCCTCGCGGGGCAGGCCCAGCGCGGTTCCCCGGTGTGGTCAGCCGCGGTTACCGGACACAGTTCACGCGATGAGCTGCACGCTGAGTTTAGATTGTTACACACCAGACTCCGTTACAGAAGCTGTTAATTAACAACGGCTCAGTGTTCAGTGTTTTTATGAGAACACAACCAACTTCTTCATTCCGCACACACACGAGCTGTCACAAGCTGGTAAATTACCGGATAATAAACTTTAAAGCTGTTTATGTTGTTTTTTGTAACATTATCGTCCATCAGACAGTGTTGGCGTCAAGAGGCAGGAGATGACTGTGAGCTGCTCTCTCTGTTTGTCTGCAGGAGTCTAGTTTCAGTATGATCCTGCCGAGTTTGACAGAGGCTTGTATTAAAATGTGAAATGGTCTTAAATTATGTTTAAACTTAAATTTATCTGCGCGTTCAGTCAGCGGAAATTTAAATGTGGAGTTTTGTAAACGGAGTCTGGTGTGACGTTCTCTACGGTGTCAGTGCGGCGTGTTACGGTTCAGTTAGCTGTCAGCGGCGGTTTAACCCGATGGCAAGTTAATGTAAGTGAACTAGTTAACCAGCTAGTTAAACACACAAACAGACAGATGTTCCGTTAACGTGGGCGGAAGTTTTCTGATGACTTAAACTCAACAAACTGCGAACAGGAAGCGCAGCTAGCGTTAGCATCTGTGGCTAGCCTGTGTGGTGTTCAAGTGACGTTACAACATGCAGGGCCCATCTATTTACTGAAACCAAACTACTTCACAGCCGTTAGAAAGCGGGCTTCATCAGTAATCACCTAATATCCGTAATTAATACTAATTAAAACTAATTAAGGCTTTAATAAGAGCCGTGTGCTGGTGTCACACCTGCACCTGTGTGCGGCTAACAGCTGTTAGCTGCTCACACTTAGCCTCGGAGTCAGCTTCCAGGCCTTAGACGGAGCCCAGCTGCTGAGCCTCAGCTGTCAGAGGAAAGAGGAACAAACGAGTGAAAACCGAAAATAAAACGCTGCTTTCGCACCGGGACCCGGGTATCACCAGGCTCTGGTCCGGGTCAAAGAGGGGGGTCAAACCCGGTTTTAACTTTTCTGCTGGTTCGTTTTCGTTTCAGTGATGTGATGAAACCCAGATTAAAGAGCAGCTGATTGAAACTGAGCTTCATTAATTATTAACATATCATTAAATAAACTTTATCCACTTCAGACTGTTTAACAGGATTTGGGTTTTATGAAAAGTTTCAAGATAAATAAATAAATAAGTAGTAAGTTAATAATAAACAATTTAAATAAAAGGAAATGAAGTGAAATACAGGAACTGAGCAGAGATGAAGTGTCAGTGACAATGACACGGGGTCTCATGATGGCGTATTGTTGAAATGTTTGACTGATTGATTGATTGATTTGATGTGTGATGGGGAAGTGAGGCTGGAGTCAAACACTTGTTGACATCCTCTGATTTGAATCAAAGCGTCTTTAAATCATCTGAGTTTGTTTACAAACAACGATATTTTCAATGGTTAATAAGTTGCTAATGATCCTGAGCATTGATCAAACAACGGTGCTAATGATCCTGAGCATTGATCAAACAACGGTCGGAATGTTCTTGACTTTATGAACTGAGCAGACTGAACAGACCGTAAAATGTGATTTACTCAGTTTGCGTGATCATCCAATCACATCCTTCTCCTCCATCTCCTTAGCAACCATGGTAGGTGAACGCCGCAATGGGAACCTGCTGGTCCAGCTTGGCCCGAGGCTGCAGGCATATCCGGAGGAGCTGATTCGCCAGCGCCGCAACCATGATGGACAGACGGAGTATCTGATTCGCTGGTGCCTCGTCACTATCGACGACGGCTCCAGCTCTGGGGGCGGAGCCAGCGAGGCAGGAGGGACGGGCAGTGGCAGCTCTGGTGTGGGCGGGTCCAGCGGCTCCACGTCAGAGAGCAAATCAGAGAACATCCTGATGTGGATGTCGACAGAGGACGTGTACGCCAACTGCCCCACCCTGCTGGGCAAGAGGAAAACGGACACGCAGCGCCCCCTGCAGCAGGAGAAGCAGCAGGGTGGCGAGTCCTCAGACGGAGGTCAGAGGAGTGGTGGCGAGTTTCCAGCAGATGTCACTTTTGATGAGGTGGAGCTGTCGGACATGAAGGAGGACGTGAAGAACCTGGTGCGGAGAGCCAGGAAGCAGATGACCAAGAAGAGCGACTTCTCCATCAGCATCACACACACTATCCACGTGCTGAGCGCCTACGCGAGCATCGGCTCACTGGTCGGCGTTTTCAAGGAGACGGGTGCCCTCAACCTGCTGATGGAGCTGCTGTGCAACAAGGAGACGCAGACCAGGCGCAGTGCCGGGAAGATGCTGCGAGCGCTTGCATCACATGACGCAGGTAAACTGAAATGAAAAATGTGACTCATCAGATTCTCACTGCTGATCCCTGATGAACTGATTCAGGCATTAATGATTTAACGTCACTGACCTGAGATCCTCTTAGGAGAGGAGGTCTCACTCCTCGGCCAATAGTGTCGATCTTTCTTTAAGTGGTCACAGGTCATGTGACCTTCACAGTAGTACTGCTTCCTGTTTGTCACATTGAGCCTGAAACTGAAGTCAGGTGTGTTTCCCGTGAGGCACCTCCTCTGCAGCTGCTCCTGCTGCTCCTCCAGGCTGCTCCTCCAGGCTGCTCCTCCTTCTCTGCAGGAGCAGGCTGAGCTGTGTTGGGCAACAGGTGCCCCTGTTCTGTTGTTTCTGCCCTGAACCTGCTCTCAGTGTCGCTTGTACAGTGACCTCCTCCTGTTGTCATGGTGATGCTTGACCTCCGATTGAATGAACTCGTTGACGTGCAGATTTTATATTTGTGTCAAAAACTAAAACATCCAGGGTCAGCGTCGACTTCAGATATTCTGCTGAGTCATTGTAAGCAGAGGTGTGAAGTAACTACTCATTTTGATGTAATCGATTACAAAGTACAGCGTTCCCCTCTGAAATGTGACCCATTAAATAAAAATACTCGAGTATGTCAGATTGTACTTAAATACATTATCAGAGTAAAAGTACTCAATTACTCTTCGTCATGACAACATGACGGACGTGACCTCAGATCAGTGATGGAGGCGTCATCTGAACGACAGATGTTTCCAGGAGACCCAAACGACCGGTCACTGAGTCACTGCTGAGGTGAAATGAGTCTTAGAGTTTGTTTGTACATGGCGGCGCTACAGGAAGTCTCCTGCTCAGTGATCATGTGATGTCGGAGCTGGTCGCACTCAGGTCATGTCTGAGACTGAAACTACATTGAATCATGTTTGTGGCGTCCGGCCGCTCTGTGGACTCTCTGCACTCCGGTCACATGTGGAGAAAATCCTGGGCGAGGAGCAGCTGAGAGCTTTTCCCATGAGTCATCAGGGCGGCAGGGAGGAAACACACACAATAACATGGAACCAGAGGAGAGGTCTCACTCTGACTCCGATTCAGATGCTTAAGACTTCATTACAGAAAACACAGAAAACAGCTTTTTAAGAGGTTTGAATGATCTCACACACACACACACACACACACACACATAGACACACACTCAAACACACACACAGATCATTTGTTCAGTTTTAGACCAATGGGATCAGCTGGTTGGAGCGGAGCGATGATCAGTTCAATTCAACTTTATTTGTAGAGCATCAGTTCACAACAAGCTCATCTCAGGGCTCTTTACAGCCAGAGCAGAGACTCATTACTGTTAATCACACCCAGCAGCTCCACCACCAGCAAACACCTGGAGACAGAGGCAGGAGAGACTTCCTGTAACAGTGGACAGCGACGTGATTGGATGTTAAACATTGGTTATTGATCGGTTATTGCTGAACCCGTCCTGTCAGGAGCAGCCATGTGTACATGCATGCTTGGCAGCGTCCTGCAGGGACACCATGGGTGGATGCTCCTCCGTCAGCTGACTCCTGTGGGGTCTGACCTGAGTTTCGTTGGCAGGTTCAGGTTCCCGTCTGTCAGACGGCGCTCATGGCTGTATATGAGCAGCAGGTCACAGGTTCAGGGAACCGCGTCAGAGTGAGACCTCGTTGCTGCGCAATGATCTCCATCAGCTGGAAGACGTTTCACCAAGCCTAGTCCCACTGAGTCCTCCGCAGGTGTGGTGTCAGCAGCGCTCCTGCAGGAGGCGCTGCAGGCTTAACATGTAAACATGTTCACACAGGAACAGACTGATAATAATAAAAGTCTCCTCCCTCCTCCTCCTGTCTCCTCCCTTCTCCTCCTCCCCCTCCCGTCTCCTCCCTCCTCCTCCTCCTCTTGCAGGGAGTCGTGCCTACGTACTGCTGTCTCTCAGTCAGCAGGACGGCATCGAGCAGCACATGGACTTCGATAATCGCTTCACTCTGCTGGAGCTGTTTGCTGAGACCACGTCGTCAGAGGAGCACGGGATCTCCTTCGAAGGGATTCACCTGCCGCAGGTAAACACCCCCTCCTCTCAGACGGCCCCTCCATTGCTGCAGCCAGGTGTTAAAGGGCCGGTGCACATGTTCCCTCAGGTGGTCAGAGTGAAAGCACCTGATTTGTCAGTTCATCCTCTCAGAGTGGCTTTAAGACACTAGCTGCTGATTGTTGTTGTTTGATTGTTGTTGTCGCTGACGTTTGTCCTGTCGGCGCTCAGATTCCTGGGAAGCTGCTTTTCTCTCTGGTGAAGCGTTACCTGTGTGTCACGTCTCTGATGGACAAACTGAACACAGCGGGGGCGGAGTCTTCCTCCGACAGGCAGGACGCCAGCCCCTCCCCTGCCTCCTCCAGCACCGCCCACCAGGCCGAGCACCTGCGCCTGCAGCGGGAGTTTGACTTCACCATGGCGATGGCCAACCTGATCTCAGAGCTGGTCCGAGTGATGGGCTGGGACCGGAACCGCCAGCCTCCTGATGGCTCCGCCCACTGCCTGGGAGGAGGCGCGGCCTGCGGGGAGGAGCAGGGGGAGGAGGCATCCCGCCCCATCCTCAGGTCCATCTTCCAACCTCGTTTCTGCACCTCCCCCGTCGTCCTCACCTCCACCTCTGCTGTGACCACACCGGCCACCACGCCTCCAAAGAAGAAGACAGGAAATGGATACAAGACGCGCTCCGACTTCGCCAGTCGCTCGGCGTACGTCGAGTATGTCCAGGACAACCTGAAGGGCGGCATGATGGTCCGCATGCTGGAGGACTACGAGGAGGTGAGCGCTGGCGACGAGGGCGAGTTTCGCTACAGCAACGACGGCTCGCCACCTGTACAGGTAAACAGATGCATCGACACAGCAAAGACCTCATATACACCAAGAGACAGCAGCCATCAGCGTGTGTGTGTGCACACAGGTGTACTGGAACTCCCTGTCCAGGACGTACTGGGTCCACTGGCATATGGTGGAGATCCTGGGCAGCAGCAGCAGCAGCAGCCAGGCCGAGAAGGAGACGCAGGAGAAGGCGTCGTCTCTGACGGAGACGCTCAAACTCACTGCAGGTCAGCTCCAACACCTGTCCTTCCCCCTGTCCATTCACCTGTCTGTCCCCCGTCCACTGATCTGTGTCCTCATCCTGCTCCTCAGTGAGTCAGACGTTCTTCTCGAAGCCACCTGGCGGACTGTACTCACTGCCGTACCTGTGCGAGGGTCTGCAGCGGGAGCCACTGGCGCTGAGCCGCGCTGAGTGGTGGGAGATCCTCTTCTTCATCAAGAAGCTGGAGCCCAAACAGCAGCAGGAGGTCAACAGCATCCTGCAGCAGAGCCTGGATGACCAGGTGAGTCGCAGAGACACAGGTGCTTTCCCAGAAGCCTTTGCTCTGCACATGCTCACGTGGAAACAGCTGATCCTTGTTTACATGATGGTCAAGTCCGATTTGTATGTCCTCCAGGAGGCGGAGCTGGACGACTTGTCCCTGATTGGTCTTTCTGTCCCCGGAGATGCGGCGAAGAAGCTGCTTCACTTCCTGAAGCAGAAGCTGCCATCTTCGTGTCTCAGCGACCTGCTCTGCTCCCACGCCTTCAGCAAGCACTACCTGAGGAGAGGAGGGGGGAGTCTGGAGGACGAGGAGCTACTGGGTGAAGGCGCACACACACACAGACACACACACACAGACACACACGCACAGACACACACGCACAGACACACACGCACAGACACACACACGCACAGACACACACACGCACAGACACACACATGCACAGACACACACACGCATAGACACACACATGCACAGACACACACACACACACATAGACACGCACACAGATACACACACACACACACACACCTTTGGTTATGACTGACTGACACCTGTCTTCCAGCTAAAAGCTCTCTGACATCATCAGGCCTGGGAGGAGCAGCAGGAGGACAGAGCTCCTCCTCTTCATCGTCAGCCTCCGCCTCCTCATCCTCAGCGATGGGCTCCGTCTCCAAGAAGGCGAAGAAGGAACTTCCTGTGGACTCAGGCTGCGGCAGCCCAGAGACGGAGAGTGAGCTGCCGTCAGAGGACGACAGCAGGTACCCGGAGGACCTGGAGGACAAGATGAAAGGTGAGAGACGGGCGTCCTGCAGCATCGACAACAACAATAATTATAATAGTAACCATGATGAACACAGCAGGACCTCGCCGTCAGTCTCTAACGTGTCCGTCCTCCCGCAGTGTTCAACAACCCACGGGTCCAGGGGAAGAAGACGGTGTTGGAGAAGCTGGGGGAGGTGGTGGACGTCCTGAAGAAGGGGGGGTCCAGCTCAGACCAGGTGCAGCAGCTTGCCGCCGTCCTCTTCATCATCCGGCTGCTGGAGGAGAAAGGAGCGCAGGACAAGAACTCCACAAGGAGCGACTCGGCACAGACGATCCGGTGAGAACCCACCGCAGAATGCAGTGACTAGTTCCAGTGGCGTGGGAAACCACAGCGCCAATAATGACGTGTTTGTTTCCTCCGACAGCGACAAGGTGCTGAAGCTGCTGGTGGAGCTGCTTGGCTCGTCCTCCAAAGACCTGGTGATCAGCACGCTGCGGCTCACCCACCTGCTCATGCTCAAGTACGAGTGGAGGGTCTCCTTCGCCACTGAGGGCGGAGTCAAAGCCGTCCTGTCCTGCATGCAGGAGTTCTCCACCGTCACTCATGTCCAGCAGCTGGCGCTCGCCGTGAGTCACTCTGCACACACTCGTGTTGAATATTTCCAGCTGATGATGTGTCCATGATGACATCACACACACCTGAGGTCAGCTGACCCATGTTGTTGTTCCAGACTCTGAAAGTCATCACCGGGGCCAGTAAACACGACCTCCGCAGCGTCGGCAGCAGCCTCCCGCTCTCGGAGTCCGGCACGCAGATGATGTTGGAGATCTTTGCCAGCATTGGCTCCGCCACGCCTGAAGGCTCCTGCGGCCTGCTGGGCGCCATCCCGGCCGCCATTGACCTGATGTTGAAGACTAAAGGGTGAGTGTTGCTGTAGGTTCAGGCTTTGCGCTGTGTGATGGTCTGACGCTGACCACCGCCGCTCTGTGCAGCTGCATGCTGTCGGTGAGGAACGGCCTGCTCGTCATCATCATGCTCATCTCCAACCACAAGAGCCTGGCGGAGCAGCTGGTGGCGTGCGACGTCACTGCCGTACTCAAGAAGTGTCTGACTCTGTCCAGGGCGGAGACCATGCTCGCCATCATCGCCCTCAACCACATCTCCATGGTGCACAAGCTGGAGAGCAAAGGTACAGGAGCGTCACATGACAGAGTAAAGAAAATCTCTCTCCCTTGTCTGAGTCACACTCCGTGTGTGTGTGTGTGTGTGTGTGTGTGTGTGTGTGTGTGTGTGTGTGCGCGCGCGCTCAGACTGCCATGCGCAGCTGGACTTTAAGGACACAGAGTTGCAGATGTTGGTTGTGAGTCTGAAGGAGACGACGGCCACGAAGGAGGTGATTCAGACTCTGGAGCAGCTGCTGTGTGACGACACGTCACAGCTGGAGGAGGAGCGCAGCCAGGTACACACACACACACAGACACACAGACACACAGACAGACACAGACACACGTGGCGTCTGTGATGTCATTGATGATGTCGTGCAGGTGACTCACAGCCGGGACACTTATCAGGACCTGGTTCGTCTGATGGAGCAGCACCGAGCCGACCGGGCCGTCCAGCTCTCCATCCTCAGGTGCGTCCGCAGCCTCTGACCTCTCACCCTCCATTGTGATGATGTCATGAGCATGCAGCTTGTCTGATTGGCTGTTCGTTCCCACAGGATCCTGAACAAGTTCCTGGACAACTATGAGGAAGATGTGCTGCCATGGCATGAGAGCATTGAGCCGTGTCTGTCCTCCATGATGGCCTTCATCAACGACAGAGAGGTCTGTACAGCCACACACACACACACACACACCCAACCGTCCTGCGTTCTCTAACCTCCTGTGATTGGCTGTCCAGGTGGTGCAGCTGTTCATCGGCTTCCTGTACCGGCTGGCATCCCTGAACAAAGACTACGCGGTGGTGATGTGTCGCCTGGGGACCAAAGAGGCTCTGGTGAAAGCTCTGGACAAACACAGCACCAACCTGCTGCTGGTCACCGAGCTCAGAGACCTCATCAGTGACTGCGAGAAGTACGCCAGCCTCTACAAGAAGATGACCACCAGTGTCCTCGCAGGATGTATCCAGGTACGCAGCGGGCATCGCAGCACACCTGGGAAACTCAGACACCGATGTTGTTGTTGTTGTTGACGACTTGTTTACAGGGCATGCAGCTGAAATAAACATGACGACATGTTTAAACGAGCTGCACAGGAAGTACAGACTGATTCAGCTGTGCACTTCCTGTCACAGAGGGTCTGACCTCGTGTACTTCCTGTTTCCTGTCAGATGGTGTTGGGTCAGATTGAGGAGCATCGTCGCAGCCATCAGCCAATCAACATCCCGTTCTTTGACGTGTTCCTTAGGAACCTGTGCCAAGGTCAGTTTAACTGCACAGGACCGCCTGACACTGACCTCGTACCTGCCGTGACTGTTACTGGTCTGACTGGTGTTACTGGTGCTGCGTTCAGGGTCCAGTGTGGAGCTGAAGGAGGACAAGTGCTGGGAGAAAGTGGAGGTTTCATCCAATCACCATCGAGCAAACAAACTGACCGACAAGAACCCAAAAACCTACTGGGAGTCCAACGGCTGCACCGGCTCGCACTTCATCAACATCTACATGCACAAAGGGGTTGTCATCAGGTACCACGGTGCTACAGACACTCCTGACTGTTATTGGCATCCAGACTTTAAACATGTGGTCACAGAAGCCATTACTGACAATAAACAACAACAACAACCTGCAGCCACAAACATAAACACATGATCATGATGTTACACTCTGTGTGTGTGTTTGTGTTTGTGTGCGCAGACAACTAGCCATCCTGGTGGCCAGCGAGGACTCGAGCTACATGCCGGCTCGGATTCTGGTTCTGGGAGGAGACGAACCGACCAACATCAACACTGAACTCAACACAGTGAGTCTTCTCCTCCACCTCCTGCTGCACCTCCTGCTGCACCTCCCTGTTAATGTGTGTGTGCGCGTCTGTGTGTCCTGCAGGTGAACGTAACTCCGTCAGCCAGTCGGGTGGTTCTCCTGGAGAACATGACCAGGTTCTGGTCCATCATCCAGATCAGAATCAAGAGATGCCAGCAGGTCAGACCCCCCCCCCCCCCCCCCCGCACACAGAGTCCACACACACACACACACACACACACACACTGCCCCCCTCTCCCTCACATCTACTGACCCCCTCTCTCCTCTGTCAGGGGGGCATCGACACTCGTGTGCATGGGTTTGAGGTTCTGGGTCCGAAGCCGACGTTCTGGCCCGTGTTCAAGGAGCAGCTGTGCTGTCGGACCTACCTGTTCTACAGCACCAAGGCCCACACCTGGTGCCAGGAGGTGATGGAGGACCAGACGCAGCTGCTGCAGCTCTTCAACAAGTGAGTCCTGCACCGACGCTGCTGTAGCGCTGCAGCTGTGCAACAAGAGTGTGTGTGTGTGTTTGTACCTGACTGTGTGTGTGTGCGCGCAGACTGAACAGTGCTCTCAGACACGAGCAGATGTTCGCTGATCGTTTCCTGCCGGACGCCGAAGCTGCTGAAGCTCTGGGTCGGACCTGCTGGGAGGCTCTGATCACCCCCATCGTCCACAGCATCACACAGTCAGGTACACACACACACACACACACACACACACACGATGATATGAGCTCTCACACTCTTTCTCTGTGTTTACCCAGAATCCTCGGTGTCCAGCCCTCTGTCCTGGCTGCTTAGTGAATACCTGGATAACGCTGAGTCAGCACGCCGCTGTAAGAGCCGGGCAGCCATCTTTAACTCCAGAGTGAGGCGGCTCACACACCTGCTGGTCCACGTGGACACGAGCCGGCCAGACGGCGAGGAGCTCAAACCACCTGTCAAATCAAGTGAGTGTCGTCTGAAGTGACATCATCATGACATCAGGGCAGAGAGCTGTGACGGTTAACGTGGGCACATGACACAAATGTGCCATCATTTAATTATTTTAATGATCCTGTGAACTCTGAGATGTGATTGGCTGCAGGTCACCTGCTGCAGGTGAGTGCAGTTGCTCTCAGTGCGTAGATGTGTCAGAGACTGATCTGAAGTCTACACCTGTTACGACAGGATGTGACATCATGAACTGTCTCCACCAGCTGGGAGCAGATGCTAATGCTAATAGTTAGGCTAGCGGTGCAGCATCAGGAAGAAACATGGCCGCCTGCAGCGACAGCGTGTTTTTGTCTCAAGTAGGGAATCGTGGCGGACGACCGCCGAGGTCCAGGAAGACAGGGCGCTCCTCACCTGTAAACCAGGTAAGGGGCGCCCTGTCTTCCTGGTGGAGTGATGATGTCACTGTCACTGCATGTCCACAGACAGTAAACAGCCTGTGAACAGTTGGTAAACATCGTGCAGAGCTCGTTAACAGTTGCATGGTGTCAGGTTGCCTCCCGTCATCCTCCATGTTTAAAGAGTCTCTCTTGTTTCCAGAAGGTCTCAACCGAAGCAAAGAGCTGAAGAGTAAGTAACAGCTGATCTCAGAGGCCATTTTGTTTGTTTACACTCTGCTCTGTGACATCTCATTGGTCCAAACGAGGACAGGAAGTTGTGATGTCGCCCCATGCTGAGCCCTCACTCTTGGTGACGCAGCTTTCTGGCCTCAGTCGTTTCCTCCAGCCGCAGGTTTCAGGAAATGCTGCATTTGTTGGGACTATTTTCAACAGCGGATGACTCTGAGAGCATCAGACACAGAGGCCGAAGCTGCCATAAACATCAGGTTTTCATTCAGAGCCAATAGAAGCGGAGCTCAGTGCTTACTCAGCTGACGGTGCTGGTTGAGGTGGAGCAGCAGGGGGCGTCTCTCACACTTCCTCCTCCTCGTCTGAATGCACTGAAACATCCAGCTGAAGCCATCAGGACGTGTTCACACTCCATCCGTTTCTTTCAGTTTGGACGCTCTTATTTTGACGGCAGACTTCCTGTTCCCATCCCGACTGATGCGTTTTCTTTTCAGAGGGAAAAGGAGCGAACAGAGCCGCCGCTGCTTCCTGTTTGTTTCTGGCTGCAACGGTTTTCATCTCTGCTCCATCTCCTGATTCAGTGCGTCTCCAGCAGGTTCATGCTCAGTGACCTTCTCTGACTGTGTCTTCCAGATGGGAAGGAGGGTAAAAACAAAGACGCGGCCGCAGCTTCGTCCTCCTCGTCTTCCTCAGCCAAGCCAAAAGTGAAGAGCAGCAGCAGCATTGCAGGCATCGCCCTCTGTTGGCAGGGAGTGGTACAGCTGCAGGTACGACATGCTCACCTCACACACCGAGGCCCGGGCGTCTCTGCAGGACTGTCCCTGTCCTCAGAGGGCGAACCCTGAAGGTTCAGTCGATCGCACTCTGACCTCCTCGCTCTTTGCAGGTGAAGAAGTTCCTGGAGTCGAGCTGCAGTCTGCCTGACTTCGTGGAGCGTTACCGCGGTTTGTACCTGCGGCTGAAGAACGCCATGGAGGAGCTGTTCGGCCAGCAGACCGCTTTCGTCCTCGCCCTGCGACACGGCTTCTCAGCCGCCCTGCTGCAGCTTTCCATCCTCAGAGCCATGCACGTGAGTCTGGCTGTCAGGACTTAAACCAGGCTCAGCTCGGGTTTAACCCCAGACTGATTTAACTGAGCTCATCTGAAGCAGGAATAATTCAATTAATTTTTGTTTGTTTTTTGTTGAATCTGATTAATGGTGTCATCGAGCAGGTGAGCGAGCGGTTTGCTCAGTACATCGATCAGATGATCCAGGCCAGCGGCGCGGCATGCGGCAGCGTGGAGACGCTGGAGCGGCTGCAGCAGTTCCTGGAGCCGATGCTCTTCCTGTCGGGCCTGGAGCTCGCCAACACCTTCGAGCACTTCTACAGGTGTGACGGTCACAGAGCTCCTCAGTGTGCCATGGCAACGTGGCAGCGAGGCAGGATGTGACTCTGTCTCTCTCTGCAGGTACTACCTGGGCGACCGGCTGCTGGCGCAGGGGAACGTGTGGTTGGAATCGGCCGTGATTGATCAGATCGGCAGCTGCTTCCCGAGCCGCTTCCCTCAGCAGATGTTGAAGAACCTGAGCGAGTCGGCGGAGCTGCAGCAGGAGTTCCACCTGTACCGGCTGCAGCAGCTGGACCGCAGCCTGCAGGAGCACGACCAGGTGAGCCACCTACATCGCCTTCCTGCAGCCCAGACCCCGAGTCTGGAGCCCGCAGAGCACAGCTTGATGCGGTTTGTCCCTTCATTGTTGCTATAGATGGAGGAGGAGTGGGCGGAGTCAGAGGAGGAGGCGGAGGTCCAGGTCCTGGTTCTGTCACCTCGCTGCTGGGCCGTCTCCTCGCTCTGCTTCCTGGATGAACCTGCAAAACACTTTCCAGCTGAACTCTGCTCCTACCTGAACCAGTTCACACAGTTCTACACACACAGTGAGCACCGGTTCTCACACACACACACACAATGAGCAGCGGTTCACACAAAATAACATAATTAACACTTTAACTGTAAACATTCAGACATCAGCTGTAACTAACGCTCTGCCTGCGTGTGTGTCTCTGCGCGTGTGTGTGTCCCTCAGGTCAGTACATGTATAGTCTCAGTCACTCGAAGCCTCGCCGGCTGCAGTGGACGTGGCTCGGTCACGCTGAGCTGCAGTTCGGCTGCTGGACGCTGCACGTCTCCACACTGCAGATGTTCATCCTGCTGCAGTTCAACAAGCAGGAGGTCTGACACACACACACACACACACACACACACACTGTTCATTCAGAACCTTCTATTTCTGTGAAGATGCGTTTGCTGACCCTCGGCTGTTTATGCGTCTGCGCAGGAGGTTGGAGTGGACGCTCTGCTGCAGGCAAGCGGCCTGTCTGCCGCTGTCCTGCTTCACGCTCTGCAGCCGCTCATTAGTGAGGGAGGACCGCTGGTCTGCAGCCAGCCCGCCGAGCCCAGCCAGGGTCAGACTGCCCCCCCCCCCAACTCACACCACCTCCTCCCCCACAGTGCTGACTCACACCTCCTCCTTAGCGCTGACTCACCCCCCCTCCCCCCGTCTGTTTGCTCTCAGGTGTGTTGCAGCTGAACCAGCAGGTGGTGTCCCACAGTCTGGAGGGCGTCCCTGCGTCCATCCAGCTGCTGCCCAGACAGACGTACCTGAATGTGGACGAGGACGCCGCCGGGACGCTGGAGAGGAAGAGGAACTTCATCTACTGCCTGATCGTCCACATCATGAAGCAGGAGAAGGAGATGCACATTGACAACCTGGTCTTCAAGGTCAGAGGTCACAGAGAGCCAATCAGCCACTGTATCATGACCCGAGTAACCCCCAGCATCCTGCTCCTCCTGCTGTTCCTGCTGCTCCTCCTGCTGCTCCTCCTGCTGTTCCTCCTGCTCCTCCCACTGCTGCTCCTCCTGCTGCTCCCACTGCTGCTCCTCTTCCCCTTCCTGCTGTTCGCCCTGCTCTTCTCCTCCATATCTCTAAACACAGATCAGCTGACAGATGTAGTGAATCAGTAGTTGCACTGCCCTCTGTTGCCCCCCTCAGGATGCACCTCTCATGTCAGTGCATTGTCGTCTCCTGCAGGTCCTGGACTCGTGTCAGAAGCAGGAGGCAACTCGTTCTGCGGGTGCAGGACGTTTCAGCTGCAGCACCAGCGACGTGCTGTCCTGCATCATGCACGTCATCAGCAAAGGCTGCGTGCGGCGCAGCGAGGAGAACCCGCACATCGTGGAGTTCCTGCCCGAGGACCCGTCCACGCCGCAGAAAGGCCAGGCCCAGTTCTGCTTCAGCCGGGCTGATGTCAGGAAGGAGGGTGCCGACAGCATGGCCGACATCAGGTGTGAGCGTGACCTCTGACCTCTGAGTGTACTGTTCATTGTTCCTCATCATCACCTCCATCACCCTCGGGCGGTTTAAAGGACTGTTCCGCTGTTTCTCCTCCTGTTCGATGTTCGAGGTTGTTTTAGAGCAGCAGCTGAAGAGCGACGTGTTTGGAAACGGGACATTTTAATCTCTTAATTATTAATTCATTCATTTTAACTGTTGGACTCGTTTCCTGTTTGCTTGTTCACACGTTGGTTCCTCCAGGATCTGCGTTGTTTGAGCTGCAGCTCAGTTTCAAACCAAAAATTACCGATTGACCCAAACGTCTGAGTCCACCACAGCCCAAATGTAAATGTTTAATTTTCTACTCAAAGAAAATAAAGAGGAGGTTTGAACTTCGTTTGTTGCTTTTGCCTCTTTTTCCAATGATCACTGATTCATTCAACCAATCGACTTCAATCTGATCAGTTTCTCCCAATCACACAAACTCAGCTCAGACTGGAAATTAATTCATGAATGATAAAGGATTTAAACACAAACTCTTTATCACAAGATTAATTTTGTTTATTAATGACGACCAAACGTCACGTGACAGAGTGACGCCGCTGCGGGTGGACTGAAGACAATTATCAGGACTCATTAATGACAAGTGGAGGGAAGCCAGTGAGGAATCATCTGCTTTAACGAGCAGGAACAAACGACGACGCCAGGGACATAAACCAGAGTCAAAGGCGTGTTTAACTCACCTGTTTGTTCCGTTTCCTGATGCTGAGATCATCACGCCGTGTCACCTGACTCAGCTCTGTGTCCCCATCTCTGTTCCAGTCTGATGTCGGCGCTGCAGCAGTTTGAGGATGGCGTCCTGGACACGGTTCTGTTCTCGATGGGTCGGACAATGACGCAGGAGGAAGTTCGTCAGCTGATGCAGAAAACTGTCCAACAGGTGTGTCCAACCGCAGAGACCTGATCCAGATCAGACCGTCACACGTGGGGGACTGTGGGGGGTCTGTGTCAGTCTCAGGTGTGTTCAGGTGTCATCGGGTGACCTTGTCCCTCTCTGCCCCCTCAGGTGTCGGGGACCCTGAGTCTGGACCAGGACCGAGCCGAGCACCTCCTGATTCACTGCAGGTGGAACGTGGACCTGCTGGTGCAGCGATACACCGACGACCCCGACGCCCTCATCATGGCCGCCGGCCTCAAGTTCCGAAACCCTCAGCCGCCACCGAGCCCGGTGTCCACCTGCCCCGTGTGCCTGAGCCCCCGTGGCGCCCCACTGGAGCAGGTGCCCTCGCTGAGCTGCATGCACTACTGCTGTAGGGTGAGTCGGGGGACACGGTAGGGGGTCGGCAACGGCGGCAGGTGGTCTCATGTGTGTGTGTGTGTGTGTGTGTGTGTGTGTGCAGTCGTGCTGGCAGGAGTACCTGACAGCGAGGATCGAACAGAACCTGGTCATGAGCTGTAACTGTCCAATCACAGACTGCCAGGCACAGCCCACCTCCCTCTTCTTCCTCAGCATCCTAACTGACAAGGACACCATTGCCAAGGTAACGCCAGCATCCTTTGTTACCACGATGACGTGACATCAGAGCTGCAAACTGCTGTTTATTCCAGTCTAAGTTGCAATGTCAGTTGTTGATGTGTCTGATCCTCCTCCTCCTGCTGCCGCTGCTGCTCCTCCTCCCGCTCCTGCTCTTCCTCCTCCCCCTCCTTCTCCTCCTGCTGCTGCTGCTGCTCCTCCTTCTCCTTCTCCTGCTCCTCGTCCCTCAGTATGAGAACTCCCTGCTCAGAGGCTATGTGGAGTGCTGCTCCAACCTGACGTGGTGCACCAACCCTCAGGGCTGCGATCAGATCCTCTGTAAGGAGAACATGGGCAGCATGGGGACCTGCTCCAAGTGCTGCTGGTCCTCCTGCTTCAGCTGCAACTTCCCCGAGGTCAGAGGTCACCACACACACACACACACACACACACACACACACAGTCTGGTCTCCAGAAACACCTGAAACACATCAAACCAAGAAGAAGCAGAAACAAAGTTAAAACTCTGTGTGTGTGTGTGTGTGTGTGTGTGTGTGTGTGTGTGTGTGTGTGTAGGCTCATTACCCCGCCAGCTGCAGTCACATGTCTCAGTGGATGGACGATGGAGGATATTATGAAGGGATGAGCATGGAGGCTCAGAGCAAACATCTCGCCAAGCTCATCTCCAAACGCTGCCCCAGCTGCCAGGCTCAGATCGAGAAGAACGAAGGCTGCCTGCAGTGCGTACATACACACACCTGCTGAGGATGATGATGGTGGTGATGGTGATGATGATGGCGGTGGTCTTGTCTCTCCTCAGTATGACCTGTGCCAAGTGTAATCACGGATTCTGCTGGCGGTGCCTGAAACCATGGAAACCGACTCACAAAGATTACTACAACTGCTCTGCCATGGTTGGTCCACACGGTCACATGATCACAGTCAACAGGTGAATCCATCCAATCAGAGAAGAGAACAGCCTCAGAATAACCTCCACTGTTGTTGCAGGTGAGTAAAGCAGCGCGACAAGAGAAGAAGTTCCAGGATTATAACGAGAGATGCACCTTCCACCACCAGGCCAAGGTAAAACACCTGCGCGCGCACACACACACACACACGTGCACACACACATCTGTACTCCTCCTGTTCTTCTAATGATAATTAATTTTAACTGCAAAAATTGTTAGAAAACAGAACAGGAAGTCCTTTATTGTGAAGGAGCAGGGTGTCTTTTATTGTGTTTTGTTGTTTCAGGACTTCGCCATCAACCTGGAGAACAAGGTATCGTCCATCAATGAAGCTCTGCAGATGAAGTCTCTGACCTTCGTCATCGACGCCTGTAAAGTCCTCGCTCAGGCTCGTAAGGTAACACCACCTCCACCACCAACATGACCACCTCCACCTGATGTCAGGACTTCTGGTCACTGTGCCCTGCTCTCTGCCTGCAGGTGCTGGCTTACTCCTGCGTCTATAGTTACTACAACCAGGAGACGGAGAAGATGGATGTGATGGAGCAGCAGACGGAGGCTCTGGACCTCCACACCAACGCCCTGCAGATCCTCCTCGGTGGGAACCTGGTTCCTGTCGTCACCGACAGTTTCTTCATCTTCAGCCTGTTTACTGTTGTTTACTGTTGTTGTCGTTGTCCTCAGAGGAAACCTTGCTGCAGTGCACTGACCTCGCCTCGTGTGTCCGGCTGTTGAAACCAGAACATCTCAACACTGGACTGGAACTGATCCGACGGATCCAGGAGCGCCTGCTGGCCATCCTGCAGCACTCCACTCAGGTAAACCAGTCTGGACTAGACTGGCTCCTCTGAAACTCTGAATCTGAAGATTTACTTGATTACTTCACTGAGCCATCCAACCAGTGACAGTTTCCTGTCTCCGTGTCTCCTGCAGGACTTCAGGGTTGGTTATCAGTCCAAAAGCAGCCAGGAACCAGAATCCACTCAGACCTCCAACCTGTCCAACCACAGCGACACCAACAAAGTGTGAGTACCACAACCAGGAAGTAACTGAGTATATTTACTCAAGTACTGAACTGAAAAGCAAACCTGTGGCCTTTTACTCAAGTAAACACATGTAACTGTACTCTATTACTTTTCTCTGACTGTCTCAAACCGAACTGTCCTGTTTCCAACTCTCAGGTCGAAGTCGGAGCGCGCGTCGGACTCCGGAGACTCAGACAACAACAACAACACGGGCGAGGAGGGTGGCGAGGAGGCAGAGGACGAGGACGACGAGTATGATGAGGAGTACGTCCCTGAGTGGCACGAGGACTACGATGAGGACGATATTGACGAGGACGACTTCTTCTCCGACGATGATGAGTCTGAGAACCTGGAGAGGGACTTCAGCCCCTTCGACTGATGCAGCCTGAAAACCAAAACCTCCCAGGTCAAGGGAGGACTGCAAGTTGGGCCCACCGCAGCCCCGCCCCCTTCTCATGACCATCTAATGCCACCTGAGAACTTCAGGAAGGACAGAGACACTCAGAGGGATGTCCCCTTTCACCTGACCCCCCCCCCAAACAGCTGCACTCGCTTTTCCACTTCCTGTGTTTTACCTTCTGTTTCTTCAGGTCAGAGTCCGGCAGGAGACCAGGGTCATGACAGGAAACAGGTCTTTCACTTGTTAGCAGAAGACAAACGATCACAGTCAGTTTGAACACGAAAGTCGTGACGTGAAACCTCTCAATCTGACGCTGCCCTGAAACCAGTTTAAACCGGATCCGAAACCAGTTTAACCAGTTTGTGAAATCTCAGTTCGAAGCAGTGATTTTAGTTTTACAGGATTTTATTTTTGTTGTCACGAGTTGAGTTCTAAAGTTCTTCTGTTTTAATGATCTCCATCATTTGATCCTCGTTCTTTGTCGTGCTGGACTGACCCTCCTCGGCTCTGCCCCAGGTCCTGGTTCAGGATCTCGGTGGTTTTGGTGAAGGACTTGTTAGTTTGTGATGTTTCACAGAACGAAGTGTTTGTGTTTGTTTCTGCTGCTGCTTCCTGGTGCAACTGAAGGGATCAGAGACCCGAGTTAGTCCAGATCTCAGCTGCCGTCCTGATCCCGTCTCAACTTCTGCCTTCGTTTCTCTGGATGATGGACTTTTTGCCTTCGAGTAGAACAGATTCAAAAGCTTCTGTAAACTTTGACTCAAAAGTTTTTTACATGTTCGTAGATTTGGATGTTTCTATGCATTGTGACGGATTCTGTGGGTTAAACCCTGAGCCCGTGTCTGCAGGCGCAGACAGTCACTGCAATAACTGATCGATTGATTATCAGCTCGCAGACGCTGCAGCTGTTTCCTGTCTTGAAAAAGGACGCTGGGCTGAGTTTGTGTCATAGCGTCAGCACCCTGCTCAGAGTCCAGGGGCGCCTGATGTTCCTGCTTTGCTGTAACTTTGAGAGTTCCTATATTCACAGTGTTGATGTTCCTCAGTGTTCTTTGGTTCCTTCGCTGAGGTTGAGACTTCGGCGAACTCAAAGCTTCTTCCGCTGTGGCACGACTTTGCTTTCATGCTCAAATAAAACTTTATTTTCATCCTCAAATGTGTTTGGCGTCTTTACATCAAAAGAATAAACTGATTAATTAGGTTGTGAAGTCCCTGAAGAGGAGCACCAAGTAAACCTGTACTCAGTTACATAAGTACTCAAGTAAATGTAATCAGTCTCATTTGATTGAATCTTTAAATGTTTTAATTATTGCTGACTCAACAGTTTCAGGTTAATTTAAAACCTGCAGCGTCAGACACCAGCTCCGCCTCTGCATGTTCAACAACAGCCCTGAGAGGGTGGTAAGCCCTCAGAGGGTGGTAAGCCCTCAGTCAGGGCTGACAGGTGATCCCTCACTGTTGACTGACAGGCAACAGCAGGCTCTGACTGACTCATCTTATTTCAAAACGGGACAAACATCACGACACTCATTGCTCAGTTCAGTCCAACTTTATTGTTCTGTCACGTTTCAACAGTCCTCATGTTTCCACTGTCAGCACTTACTTCATGTGACATCACAGCGTTTCTCTGTGTTTATGAACAATTTCACAGTTCTGCATTCATTTGTCAGAAGCCTTTATCCAAATTGACGTACGTACAGATTGAGTACAACACGAGCAAAGGTCCAGGGAGGAGAAACAAGGTGAACTGAGAAATGTTCAGGGTCTGACAGGAAAGCGGTGTGGACAGGTGGAGCACAATGTCAACTGCAGAGGGTTGTGTTTTTGTTTTCATGAATGAATAGAACAGGTTGAGTCGTGCAGTCCTGAGCTGAGCAGCAACAGGAAGCACTCGTCAGAGCTGAACTGGATCGTGCATCCTCTCAGGCTGCCTCTCCGGCTGTATCGACACAAACCTGATCAAACTGTTTGTGTGGCTGATGCGTCGCTCGAGTCAATCAGTTATCAGAGACGCAGCGTCTTCAGTCGACAGACGAGGCCTGAAAGTGATCTGTTCATTGGTTTCAGCTGAGGGGAACAACACATCACTGCCACATGAGAACTGATCGCGTCAGGCGATGCTGGAGTCCAAAGATGTGGTTTCACCACCTGACACTGAACCACAATGCACTGGTCCAGATGTTCGTTGGCTGCTTACTGACAGGTTTTCTAGAGAAACATCTCTTCACCAAGCACGGTCAAACATCAGAGACATGAAACAACAGACTAACGTACATCTACATGTGTGTGATCAGCATATACAGCAGACGTGACGCTGACATGAAGCTGTTCAGCTTACCTTTCCTGCAGGACACTCGCCTCCACGTCGTCCACTGGGACACCAAATTCACGGTGCGGATCAAGCTGAAAGAGACTGACACATCTGATCTGCTGCCACAGAATCCAAAGCGACTGAAGCCACATCAACACTTTACCCACCTGAATCAGGGTCTTCAAACAGGATCAGTGGAACAACACATCAGATGTGAAAGATGAGAGCAGCAGCAACAGCACAGGCTGCAACAGACAGACTGGAGAACGTTGATTTGGACTCCGTGTTTCTTATTATACAACCCTGTGTTGTAGAATAATGACCTTCGTACTCAGCGTGGTATCGTGGACATACATGAACACTCCTCTGACTTCTGCAGAAGAATCACAACACACACACCAGCTGCTGTTTCCTCACCAACCTTTATTAAAACTCGACTTAAAGCAACAAATTTTACAGGACGAGCAGTTTCTGTTTCTATTGTCACAGAGCAACTCCGACCACAGATCAGCGCTTCCAACAAAAACAAAAACCTGAAGCACCATTTTGGACTCAGTTCCTGGATCTTCAGTTGACACGTGAACTGAGCTGATATTGGTCTGTGATGCTGAACTGTGAGAAACCTCGGCATTGTTCATCCAACTTGAACAGAAAACAAGGAAAACAACCAAAGGTGCAGATGCTTTGCCTGCCGGAGGAGAAAGAACAGGATTTGAAAGAACGAGGAGAACATGTGACAAAGACAACGGGGATCTTTAAAGGAATGATTTGACAATTTAGGATCTCCACTTCCTCTTTCCTGCCAGTATTGTCTGCAGAGTCCGATGTACACTACATGACCAAAAGTACGTGGACAGCATTGTCACCAGAACTGGTTTACAAACCCTTTTTCACTTGTGACGTCTTTTAATCAGGGAACATATCTCAGAGCTACCACCCCCCAAACTGTTTGTCTCCTTAGAGGCCAGAGGAGGAAATATTATTCAGTAATTCATCAGAGGAACGTCTGACAAATATGAATCTACTTGAACCCAGAAGTTCAGACCCATCTCTGTAAAGGAAATGGTCTCGGGCCGGTTTGGGGACCCCTGACTGGCTGAACTAAAACCATGAAAGACAAACCCTGATGTTTAGACACTGTGTCTAAAAACTAGAAAAGGATGAGACCGTTGGACAATTTCCTCTCTGCGGACAAATCCCGCTCAAACCGTCATGGAATGTATCCTACGGACAAGAACTGTGTGTGGACAACGTCCGTCAGTACTTTATGCATTTCTGAACGGGTAACAGTGGAGGTCTACGGCACATTCTGGATGTCTGAGTGGTTTTAAATAAACCCCCTCCTCAGATTCCTGTGACTCAGTCTGCTCAGATCCTACTCAAAGTTAAAATCTGTTTCAAAGTCCAGAGAGGTCATGTCAGAGGGGAGGCCCAGGGTTTCAGGGATTAGCCCCATCATCTGAGGGTCCCCCTTGCCAGGTGCCTCCTCGCCCGGATGCAAAGCAGACCCTACATCTGACATGTCAAGCCCCTTTGGGTCTGAACCTGCTGAGTCAGAATCAGCTGAAGCTGGCTCAGGCTCTGACTCAGACTGGCTCTGCTGCTGCTGCCGGGTCTGGGATCTGGTTTGTCGGACAGGGCGGAGGGTGGGAGGGTTTCTTTTTGCTGGAGTGGTCTTGCCCCTAGTTTTGGGGCTTGCCTGGGGTTCAGCCAGTGAAACTGTGTCAGGTGGGGTTTCTGGATGAGATGGGGTTTGGGTGTCCTGGTCTGGTTGGGGTTTAGTTGGCTGCTGTGCTTCATTTTGGGAAGTCAAGTTGGGCTGGGACAGAGTTTCAGGTGTTGGTTCCAGCAAAGCAGGTTCAGCTTGTGGCACGTTTCTGGACTCAGATTCAGGAGTCGGGGAGTGGTTTTGTGGTAAAATCTGAGCCTCTGACTGGGCTGGTGGACTCAATATTGTTTGGGCTGTTTCTGAAGGAGTTTTGGATGCAGCCACCTCACGTGTTGGAGGTGGAGTAGACTGCAAAGACCAAACAGACGCAATATGAAGGTCTGATTGTGGTTGGGTTTGGGAACTTGGGGTATGGACTGAGTTCACTTGTGGAGATGTACAGACCACAGTTGGCGGTTCGGAGTGGGTAAAAGGCTGACGCTGGGGTTGCGGTTTTTGTGTCTCCAGACTAGGAGGTTGACTTTTATTGGTAGTACTCCCTCTGGCATCTGTTGCTGGTTTGGTAATGGAAGAGGTTCCCGGCTGGCTAATGCTGCTGTAGAAGATACCGAATAAGTCCTGGGCTTTGGCTGCAGCCAGGTTGCTCCTAGGTTTTGCAGACTTCTGAGGTCCAATGCTCATTGTCATCAAAGGTGGAGGCTTGACAAACACCGTATGAGTTTGTTCACTTTCCGGGACACCGGGAGCTGCAACGTCAGACACGATTCTTATCATCGTTGGTGGTGCAGGTTTAACCTCAGATGGTGCAGAGTTAGACACGGGTGTTGCAGGTTTAATCTCGGGTGGTGCAGAGTTAGAACCAGGTGGTGCAGAGTTAGAAACAGGTGGTGTAGGCCTAGCTTCTGATGGGTCTGGTCTACCAACTGGTGTCTGAAGTTTACTTTCCAGCAGTGAACTCTGAGCATTCAGAGTGTTTGTGAGAGGACCAGGGAAAGCCTGTGCCTCTTTTGCAGGAGGTACTTGTGAACCGGCGCTCTGGGGTCTGATGGAGAGGAAGGTATTCAGAGGTGCAGGTTTACTCGTTGTGGTCGTTTTTCTCAAGACTGCAGCAGGTGCAGGGAGGTTGGGGCGGATCCTTCCCCGGTTGGATACCGGGGGAGACGGCGTGCTCTGTTGACCCGACAGCTTCTCTGCGATCTCTTTCGCAACAGCCATGGATTTCGCAAAAGAGTCTTCCACTGAAACTGGATTCTGATTCGCTGCAGCTTCGTCATCCTTGATAAACTCTGCGGCCACTTTCTCCGCCTCCTTTGCCAGGATGTCCTCCCTCTTTTTCCACGTGAACTTTCCAAATGAAGAGGTCGTAGCAGTGGATGCTGGTTTGCTGGTTTCCAGGCTCTGTTTGCGGAGCTTTGCCCTCATGGCTGGACTGGGTCCACAGAGGATTTTGGGCGGGTCATAGGGCTTTGGCGGAGGTTCAGGCTTGCTGACCTCTGGTTTCCCTGCTGGTTTGGCCGGCTCCAGCTTTTTAACAGCTTCCTTGTCGGCCTTTGGCTTCCCTTCATCTCGCTCTCGGTCGTATGTGGGTCTGAAATCAGAGTATTTACTGGATTTATTCTTGTCCTCCTCTTCTCTCAGCCCATATTTGGGCTGCTCGTCGTGCCTGTCATGTTCGTCCCTGCGGTAGCGGGACCGATGTTCTTCTACTCTACTATATTTGTATCTGTCGTCCTCGTCTCTTCTGCTGTATTTCCCCCTCTCCTCTTCCTCTCTGCTGTGGCGGTATTTATCCTCCTTCTTGCTGTTTTTAGACTTTTCATCCTCATCTTTCTGGCCGTGAGATGGCCACTCTTCTTCTAGGCTTCTGGCGTCTTTGCTCTCCTCCTCTTTCTTGCTTGTCCTCTGCTTCTCTTCCTTTTTCACTTTAGATTTCTCCTCCTTCTGATCAGCGTCATCCTCCTCCGTCTTATTCTCCTTGTCCCTTTTCTCCTTCTTGTGTTTGGACTTTTCCTCCTTGTCTTTGTTTCCTTTCTCATCATCCTCATGTTTGCGTTTCTTTCCACTCGTCTCTGAGACCAGTCCTGCCTGCCGGTCCAGGTTCCTCCTCTGTTCATACAAGGGATTCTCGTACATTTGTTTCTGGGAAGAGAGAGAACAATGCATAAAGAACTCATGTCTGACAAACAAACACTTTCAGTCCTATAACCAGAGCATCAAATGAGGTAGAAGAACTGGAACATGAACTGTTTGTTCTACGAGCCTCATCGGACCCAACTGAAACAATCACATCTACAGAATACTCTGAATTTCCACTACAACCTGGAAATAGTGGACTGACTTGACATCTACTTTGGAAAATGCTGCGTTCATATCATGTGAACGTTTTTAATCAACGCCTCCTCGTGATTCTTACGAGACGACGATTCGGCCATGTTGGTATCAGCAGAGGTATCTGCTGCATCAAACCAAGCGTTAATCATTTCACCTGACCCTGCCAGGAGGACGTGATGGTTCCTCTAACTCAACCTTCACAGCATCTCAGATTGTTTCAGGACCTGGTTCATCCGTTTGTTCCTCCTCCACATTTTACATGACAAATTGATCCATTTTCTAACAAACGTACGTGACGAACTCTGCAGAAACTCTTTTTTAACCTCTGATATTTGTAGAAGCTCCTAAAAACCAAACAGTCAGTAAGTTAAAAGAGAAAAAGTGTTTAATCAGTCAGTTCATGACATGTAGGTAGCAGAATCCACAGACCTTTAACCAGAAACATGGTCCCTCCATGAACTCTGAGTCCACAATCTAACAGGATCTGTGTTTCTTTAACCAGAAACCAGAAACCTCGGACACACACCACAAACAGGCCTCTTCCACTGCAGGAACTCGACCAGCACCAACACGCAGATTCAGAACCCTCACGTCTGAAGAACCTGGAAGGCTTCTGCTCCCATTCTGCCTTCAGTTTTACAAACCACGACATTTTGGATATTTGTCTCTAAAGAGTGCAAACACAGTGAAGCTGGTGTGTAGATGCTGTGAGTCAGAGTGTCGTCTGCACACTGACACGGGTCCTGAGCTGCTGACTGACTGCCGCCTCGCATCCTGGCCAACCTCTGACAGTCGCTCAATGTGGATTTAGTTTCACCTGCTGAGCCAAGATTCAGCTCCAGGAAGTCGTCCCCAAAGCAGAGGGACGACAGTGGAGACGGAGACAATGAGCACCTGAGAACTTCCATCTCAGTGAGTTCCTGCAGTGGAAAAAAGGCTGTGAAGGCACCAGAGGATGAACTGGTTTGGACAATGAAGTGTCCTGAAGTCACGCGACAGCTGCTGTACTGTCTCCGTCTGTCCACATGTGGTGATTCTGCTCTTAAATACCTTGTATTTCTCGTTGTGAGGATGTGTGGTGACGTGTTCTTCTGCACAAATGGCGTCTCCATAAAACTGTTTACACAGCAGGCAGAAGAATCCTCTGACGGGCAGCAAGAACTCCGACCCTACAGCAAAACACACGCCGCACGTTTTAGACCCACAGGTAGCGCCAAAATAATCTGTCAATCATGTTTACCTGATGGACGAGTCCATTTCCAGCACCTGTCAGGACAGGACAGGGTTAGAGAGGCAACACTGGCTCATAAATATTGAAAAAAATAGCTGGTTCACGGTTCAGTCGTCTTATTTCAGAGCAGTGACTGATGGGAAGGTGCCGGCTGCTCAGCGACAGCAGGCTCACAGCAGGAAATGTGCCGCAACAGGCTCACGAACACACCTGGAGTCAGAAGTTAAAGCACTTTCCCAAAGCTTACTGCAGAACGTGACATCACATGAAAAGCACATGAACTGACATCACAGGTGTGGACGGGAATGTCCTCTGTTTCTCTGTGTCACTCCATTAGCACTGTTTTCATTAAGAGACAGACAACCTGCAGCAGAGATCCACACTGAGTCCACCTGGAAGCACAAGACGCTCACAGAGTTCAGGCGCTCGGACACCGGGATCATCGGGAAAAAGCAGCGTCGTGGCAACTTTTCAGAGAAGTGATGGATGTGCAGGGCGAGTACCTTTGGCGGGTTTCGTCAGCTTCTCCTCTGCCGGCAAAGTCTTGATGATCTTGGTGGGAGTGGAAACCCAGGGCCGGTCGTACGGGTCCAGAGTCTGAGGACAGAGGAAGACGATGAGAGGAACAAATACAGGGAGGACCGTCCAGGTATGAATATCAACTCCAGAGACACACAAAGAAGAACAGCTGACGTCTGCGACAAAGACACGCTTACAAACTGCCGTCAAACATGAAAACAGTCACAAACCTTTCGATGTGTTTTGCTGTGCAAGTGCGTGAAAAAATCAAACATGGAACCAGAGGTGACGTTACAGTTTTTGCACCAGTGGTTTCCAGCATCATAGTACTCAAATGGATCCGGGGGTGGGGCCGGGACGCTGACAGGTGGCGCTGCTGAGGCCTGAAACAAAGATGGAGGAGAGTCAACACTGCGGTGGAAGTGGCCGAGATTCAGTCTGACAAAAACATTTTCATCTTTAAAACTCAACTCAGCAAAATCAGAAAACGGAGAAGTTTCTCACCTGCGTTGAGTCCCAGCCTCCCAGGTGGTAAGTAAACGGATTAGCGAGCATCCAGCGGGCGGTTTTATACCGACAGTAACTTGAAACTGCTTTAAAGTTTCAGCTCGATCAGACTGAAATTCACTCGGTGAGGAACTTTACAAAGTTCCCAGGAAGCGTTCTGTCGTTGTTACTGAAGCTGTGAAGAACTAAAGACGGCGACGCTGAACATCGATTCACTGAGCGCTCGATGTTCACGCTAACGAGACGACCGGTCCTGAACGTTTGAAACGTTTGTTCGCTCTCTGTGAGCTCAACACGCTTCGTGTTCACACAGTGTGTGAGGAGGAGAAGTGTGCAGCCGCCAGCCACTGACCTGTGCACACAGCTGTGCACAGGTCAGTAGCTGTGCACACAGCTGTGCACAGGTCAGTGGCTGTGCACACAGCTGTGCACAGGTCAGTGGCTGTGCACACAGCTGTGCACAGGTCAGTAGCTGTGCACACAGCTGTGCACAGGTCAGTGGCTGTGCACACAGCTGTGCACAGGTCAGTGGCTGTGCACACAGCTGTGCACACAGCTGTGCACAGGTCAGCTGCTCCAGGTTCAAGACTACATGAGGAGGTTTACTTTGAAAGGCTCAGCAGAGGAAGAAGACGCCCCCAACAGACGCCACTCAGCGACTTCCTGCTCACCTGTGTCACATCAAAAGCCTCTCAGTGGCTCAGAGCCAATCACTGCTTTGCCCGACAGGCTTTCAATGTGAAAACGATCCGGCCGGTTACTGTCGTACCGATGGAAATGTAGCTGCGGCTGCGCTGAGCAGGTGGGACGTGGCAGGACAGGTACTGACGGCAGCCCCGCCCTCACCTGATGCTCAGCCGTCATGTGACTGTCAGCGTGCATTTTAGCTGCTGGCGCCTTGACACACTCGACCGCTCTGACGTCTCAGTTTGCGTCTGAAGGACACGTGACCTGTTGAAACACCTGCTGTCAGACAGGAAGAGCTGAGGCTGCGGTCAGGTCTAGTGGCTGAACCGTGACGCCGCAGCCGGTCTCAGCTGATCCTGAGCCGACGAGGGGGCAAAACCACCGACTGACAGGTCAAAGGTGAGGAAATCAGAGCGGCTGACAGGAGCTCCATCGCACGTCAGTGAGTCACAATGTTGGTCAAATTCAGGATTTGGAGGTTTTGTGTCATGAATCGTATCTGATTCCTGAACCTTCGAGTGAAGCCACATCAACATTCAACTGATTTCTGTTAATAACGCACAAACACGACTGACATGAGTCACAGCCTCAGCACTGGACCCTGGTTATGATGTCCACCTTCCAGCTGCACTTCCTGTTTCACCTGCTCGGCAGGTGTTTGTACCTTTATCACAGAGCCCTCAGGACTCCTCTCTGGCTCCCGTCTCCTCTTCTCTGGTGGCGGGGGTTGCAGAGGTTCGTCCTCGTGGTGGTCGGAGGGCTTGCTGGTCCTGCAGGGACGGTCGGACGGGCTCAAGCCGAGGATGAGCGCCACCTTGTCGATCTCGGTGCATTTCTTCTCTGCGGCCTCGTGCTCTTTGCGCAGGTTTGAGATCTGAGCCATGACTTCCTCCTGCAGGTGGCTGATCTCCTGCAGCAGAGGGTCTTTGTGGCCGCCCTTCTCCCGCCGCT
This sequence comes from Datnioides undecimradiatus, assembly GCA_008933995.1. Classification (NCBI taxonomy): domain Eukaryota; kingdom Metazoa; phylum Chordata; class Actinopteri; order Lobotiformes; family Datnioididae; genus Datnioides; species Datnioides undecimradiatus. The sequence goes on along the minus strand of WARS01004340.1, from coordinate 312,640 downwards.
TCTTCCTCAGGAGCTCGCCTGGAAACACAACAAAGCCACCCAGTGTTCATCCTGCTGCGTTTATGTTTGTGGGAGGAGACACTGCAGCTCTGAGTTCGAATCCACAGGAAGGAGGCTTTTTCAATGGACGCGTCAACGAAAACCCATGCAACGGCCACGCAGTGACCCCACCCCCCTCAACCCCCACCGTGATGTGTTCGCTGTCTCTCTGTGATGTGTTCACTGTCTCTCTGTGATGTGTTCGCCGTCTCTCTGTCTCTCTATGATGTGTTCGCCATCTCTCTGTGATGTGTTTGCCGTCTCCCTGTGATGTGTTCGCCTTCTCTCTGTGATGTGTTCGCTGTCTCTCTGTGATGTGTTCGCCGTCTCTCTGTGACATGCTTGTGAACGTGCAACTCGTTTATGTTGAGACCAGATGAAGGTCAGGTGGATGAGGTGGTCCCAGGTGACGGCAGGTGAGCGACATTGTGTCAGAGTGTGAGCTCACCTTGTTGCTTCCTGAGTCTCTCCAGCTCCTTCATCAGATATTCTTTCTTCTTCATCCTGATCTCTCTCTCCTGCCTCAGCTTCTCTCGCTCCCCCAGAACCTGAACACACAAAATCAGCTTCAGCTCACCTGCAACACCTGATCACCTGACCACCTGCAGACGCGGCCTGTCAGCGTTGCTGCGCAGCTCGTGGATCACAGCTGTCTGACGTGTTTACTTCCTGACTGAATGTGATGAACAAAGGGAAACCTTTTGTTTCTGGCTCTCGTTGTTCTGCTCCTCGGACACTCTCCTGTCATGGCTGCTGACTTTCCCCGTCTCGCTGTTCTGAACGCAGCTCTTCAGCACACCTGAGGACACAACATGGACCACATTTACTGACGCTGCTGCAGGTATACGAGCGCCACTCAGCTCTGTGAGGCAGCAACATGAAACTTCCGTCTGTTGGAAAAATTGCTCGTTGCAGCAACTAGAAAATTCTTTTCAGCAACTTCTGCTGGACTTTGTTGCTGCTGCAGCTAATCTGCTGTGAGCAGGTGTAATATCCCTTTAACAACCCGGCACCCTCGTACACTGACCTGTGGCCCCCAGCACAGGGGCCGCGGGGTTGTAGGGACGTTCGTAGTTCAGAGCGGGGGGGAACTGTTCGGGGCCGCCATCGGGGGGCAGGCTCATGCTGGGGGGCGGGTACATGGGCGGCCACTGCTGGTGCATGTAGGGAAGGTAGTTTCCATACTGGCCGTAGCCTGGTGAGGGGTAGCTGGGGGGCATCATGCTGTGGACCTGTGAGGGGGGATAGGTGGGTATCGGTGCCCCAGGGTGAGGGGGGAGGGGACTGGACTTGGGGTAGTTCTGTGGCGGCTGCGCTGCAATGCCCTTGGCCTCTTTCGCATCTCTGTGAGATCTGGGCGGAGCTGAGTTCTTCCTGCGCCCGTCGTCGCTGCTCCAGCTGCCCCCCCGCCCGCCGCTGCGACTCCTGCTGCTGCTGGAGCTGCTGCTGTGGCTCAGCCTCCTGTGGCGCCGGCTCCCATCAGAGCTGCTTGAGGAGTAACGTCTGCTGCATGTGGGCGTCCTCAGAGGAGGTTTGTTCCCGTGCAGCCGCTCTTTGGTCCTGGCAGCCATCTTGCTGATCTCGGCCACGCCCAGGTCCAGGCCGATGGTCTTCAGCAGGTCCTGGATCTTCTCGTACTCCTCCAGCGCCTGACGCTCGCTCTCCTGCAGCGGCTCCATCCCTGGGGGACAGGCAGGGTTCGACACCTGGACCGTGATGTTCTGGTCGGGGCCGATGGCGGGCCGGCTAGTGAACCTCACGTCCATCTCCCCCGTGGCGGGAGGTGCCTGAAGGTGAGGCAAGGCCCCTGGTGGGAGGTCGTACGTCTGCGGGGGGTAGTCTCCGTACAGCGTCTCCTCCGTCACGTCTCCGTACAGATCCAGCCCGTGGAGCCGGACCGGATCGGATGCTGGCAGGGGTTTGGGCTCCTCAGAGTCTCCGTACAGGAACTTCTCTTCGTCATCAATGTCGTCCACGGCCTCTTCCTGAGCCCCGGCCCCCGCCGCCTGGCCGCCCAGCAGGTTGAGGATCTCTTTGATCTCGGCGTCGAGGCCAGCACGTTGAGCCATCTGTGGGTCGGACCGCAGCTCCGACAGCATGGAGGCCACCATGTGGGGCTCCAGGCCTCTAACAGCCAGCAGCAGCTGGTCGACCACACGACTCATGTTGGCGCCGTCCAGACGTCTGGGCGAGTCTGAGCTCTGCAACACAGAGACACAGAGAAACAAGCAGAGTGACGCCTCGCAGCCAAAGATCCTCCAGACACAAAAACACGGCACTTTCTACCGTTCACACTGCCTGTCTCTCTCTCTCCCTGCCTGTCTCTCTCTCTCTCCCTGCCTGTCTGTCTCTCTCTCTCTCTCCCTGCCTGTCTGTCTCTCTCTCTCTCTCCCTGCCTGTCTCTCTTTCTCTCCCAGCCTCTCTCTCTCTTTGCCTGTCTCTCTCTCTCTTTGCCTGTCTCTCTCTCTCCCTGTCTGTCTCTCTCCCTGTCTGTCTCTCTCTCCCTTCCTGCCTGTCTGTCTGTCTCACTCTCTGCCTGTCTGTCTCTCTCTCTCTCTCCCTGCCTGTCTCTCTCTCTCTCTCCCTGCCTGTCTCTCTCTCTCTCCCTGCCTGTCGTCCTACCCTGAGTGACGGTGAGTCCTCGGAGTCGTTGCGTTTCTTCAGGATGGACTTCGTCGGCAGACTCATCATCTCCTGCAGCTCTTTCCTGCGTCGAGCCGTCTGCAGCTCTTTGAACTCCTTCCTGTTTTTCTCGTCGCTGTCGTCGTCGCTGCTCGAGCTGCTACCCGCACTGGGGCTGCGGCTGCAGCTGCGGCTCCTCTGCCAGCTCTTACTGCGGCCGTGGCTCACTCCTTTACTGTAGCTCTGCCCATGGCTCTGTCCTCTGCTCCGCCCTCTAGACTGTGATCTGGTCCTGGACCTGCTGCGGGGGCGACTCTTGCTCCTCGCTCGACTCTTGCTCCGGCCCCGGCTCCTGGCCCGGTTCCAGTCCGGACTGCGGTCTCTGCTCTGGCCCCGGCTCCTGGCCCGCCTCCAGTCTGGACTGCGGTCTCTGCTCTGGCCCCGGCTCCTGGCCCGGCTCCGGTCTGGACTGCGGCCTCTGCTCCGGCCCCGGCTTCTGGCCCGGCTCCGGTCTGGACTGCGGCCTCTGCTCTGGCTCCTGCCCCGGCTCTTGGTCCGGCTTCTGGCCTGGCTCCGGTCCGGACTGTGGTCCCTGCTCCGGCCCCGGCTCCAGCTCTGCTCGTACTCTGGTCCAGGAGGGTGGTCCCTGCAGGGAAACAGCAGCTGTAACTGGACCGGACTCTGTGGGTGCAGAGATCACACCTGGCTTCAACATGCTGTCTCAGGTGATCACAGGTGGACAGCTGTGAGGATGTCCGTTCACACCTGACGGTGCAGAGAGCAGCTGTGATCCATGTTGGAGCGTCTGGTGTGCGGTGACACCTGAGGTCGGAGCTGTCCACCCGTGTTCACCCGAGACAACAGGTCGATGCAGGTGTGAACCGGTGGCAGTTTGTGCCACTCTTACTTTCATTTCTCTAAAGACTCGTCTCGCAGTCAAGCTGCCAAAACCCAGGTCCGATCGACAAATTGATCACCTGATCGATCGCCTGTCAGTCTCGTGATTAGAATAAAGAGCAGCAGCTGCAGCGACAGACGGACTGATCAGCAGCACTGACCCTCCTCTGTGCATCTGTCAGCTGACAGGAACAGCAGGAACCTGTTCCACTCAGCTCTCCTGTTCCATGTAAACACTGAGGAGATTTCACCTGTTCTAAACGGACAAACCACAGGAAACGTGCAGACTCTATAAATGGCCTAACGAGCCAATAATGTTGCCGTTTCATCCCGAGCACCTGTCGTGATGACGTGAGGGCGTCGACCCAGATGAGCCGGTCAGCTCGTTGCCCACGGTGATGACCAGGTTGTGGTCCAGGGGGATGGGCCGGCGAGGCGACGGAGAGCTCTGCAACAGAAAGCACAAACACCTGAGCTGAGAGCTGCCTGAGCTGGTCGCACAGAAGCTGCACAGACGTTCAACAACACTGTGAAACTTAGCCGCTCCAACAAAGTCAGAGAACATCACACCTTCACACACCGTCAGCTGCTCTGCATCAGCATCAGCTGGCAGGACAACGCAGGTAACAGACGGCCAACAGACAGGTAACAGCCAACAGACAGGTAACAGCCAACAGACAGGTATCAGTATGTTCAGTGGTTTTAACGTGGAGTTTGGTTCAGCAGCTGATGAACTTCACTCATCATGATCCTCAGCTGACAGTAAAATCCACCGACCCCACTCCGGACGGAAAAACACGCATTTCCACGTGAATCCGAACCCTGCTGATCCGGGGGGACTCACCTCTCTCGGCGGACCACCGGCCCAGTGCCCTCCGCCTCGCTGACTTCCTGCCCCGGGGGAAGGCTGCCTCCTGTGTGGCGGGGAGCGGCGGTACGAGTCCGGGTGACCGTGGTCCTGGTAGCCGGGATGGTACGGAAGCCTGGGTCGGTTCCTGTCGTCTCTGTAGCCCGGTGCCAGATAAGGTCTCGGAGGCGGAAGACCCCGGCCCACAAAAGCCGGCGGGTAGCCTCCTCTCGGCGGAGGCCGACCACGGTACATCTCCTCTCGCAGAGACTCTCCGGCTTCCCGCGGTCAAACTCCTCCAGCGGTTATTTCATGCGCAGCACTAACCCGCAGACGCTTTGGGTCTGAAGAGATTCTGCACAGACTCTACAAACTCCTGATCGTCTGCACATCAGCCGCTGTCTGCATTCACACTAACCTCCTCTGTCTTCTTCTACGGACAAAAATAAGCAGAGGCGGCTGCCGCGCTGCTGCCCCCGACAGGAAGAACCTGCCACACATCGTGCTCAGTGTTCATGGAAACAGGATCTAATTAAATCAACATATCAGTGTATGATTCAAATAAAAGGAACAGAAGAAGAAATCCTCTCGGAGTTTGTCTGAACACCGCCTCAGGGTTTTGTAGCCTGTTCAATGACCGAGTTCCTTCTGCCGACCGGCAGCGGGGGTAAACAGACCAAAGAGCCGCCGCGACGGAGGGAGAAGAAGCGGCAGACCGACTCACACGGAGCGGTCCGCTTTTAACAGGAAACGTCTCACTTAACATCTGTTCACCGGCTGTTTGTGGCGTTACGATGGTCCCAGTAACAGAGTTTAACTCCTGAAGTCGGCCTGTGTTGTTTATCAGCCGGTAACTCAGCAACTAGCTTTGCCCGCTAACTGTTAGCTAGCTTTGCCCGCTAACGGTTAGCTAGCTTTGCCCGCTAACGGTTAGCTAGCTTTGCCCGCTAACGGTTAGCCTGTTGCACTGTGTCGGAGAGGAAATGGGGCGAGGAGGGGGACCAACGCGGAACAGGCTCCCTATGGGGCAACCGGCTGATGGAGAACCTCCATTTGACATCAGTCCACCAGGCTGGGGTCCTCCTCCACCTGGAGGCTGGGGGCCACCCCCACCCGGAGGCTGGGGTCCTCCACCACCAGATGAATGGGGCCCACCACTGCCTGCCGGATGGGGGCCACCACCGCCGGATGGATGGGGTCCGAGGGGGCCACCACCTGACTGGAGACCAAGAAGAACACTGCCACCAGGCTGGGGGCCTCATTCCGATGACTGGCTGCCACACCCAGATGACTGGAGACCACCTCACCCAGATGACTGGAGACCACCTCACCCAGATGATTGGAGACCCCCTCACCTGGATGCCTGGAGACTTCCGCACCCTGAAGACTGGAGACCTCCTCACCCAGATGATTGGAGACCTCCTCGCCCGGAAGACTGGAGACCTCCTCACCCGGACGACTGGAGGCCTCCTCACCCAGAAGACTGGAGACGTCGAGAGGACTGGGGACCACCTGTCTGGGGTCCAGAGGGTCCCCCTGAGCCGTGGGGACGTGAGCCTGCCCCCCCCGGACCCATACCACCTCCCCCTGTTGGGATACCTCCTCCTGTAGGGATGCCTCCCCCTCCTCCTGTAGGGATTCCTCCTCCTCCAGTCGGGATGCCCCCTCCAGACCCTGCAGCCTATGGCCCGGTGCCCATACCTCCAATCCCCCCTGCAGCATGCGTCCCCCCACTGGGGTTCTACCCTCCACACGACTGGACAGGAGAGGTGAGCAGCTCCTCTGTGTCAACATTCATATTGGGTCATTGTGATTGGATATTGGTTGGTTATATTGGTAGACTTTACTTCACTCTGTGTGTGTGTGTGTGTGTGTGTGTGTGTGCGTGTGTGTGTGTGTTCAGCCCGCTGTAGAGGAAGTGATGCCCAACCCTCCTCCAGATCAGCCTGAGTGGGTGAGTACAGATGGGTGTTTGGCGGGGGGGGGGGTCAGGTGTGTGGTTCAGTTGTTGGGGGGGTCAGGTGTGTGGTTCAGATGTTCGGGGGGTTGAGCAGTCTGTTTTTTTGTTTTTTTAGATTAAAGCGTTGATTTCAGCTCCGGCCAGTGACTCGACTATAGAAGAGACTAAAAAAGCCTCAGAGGAGCTTGCCGTCACCACCACACCGGTGGTGGACTCCACCACTGCCCAGAAACCGAAACCGAAACCTAAAGCTGACCCCGTCAAGACCGCCAAAGCTCTGGGGCTGCTGGGAAAACGCACCTTTGATAAGTGAGTCAGGCTGTTTTTAGGTTTCTGCTGTGACTGACTGTAGGTGTACAACATGTGAGTTCAGGTCCTGCTTCTTTGGTCAAACGATGAAATAAACGTCTTCTACAAATGTGATGTAACTTCCTGCAGCCTCTGCCTGAGCAGGATTTCCTGTATGTCTTCTTCTGTGGTGTAGCTCCTGTTGAGATCAGATTGTGACCCTTTGTGTGTTTGTGTCCTCAGGCCTCCTCCGGGCAGGTCGACAGGGATCATCTCATTCATTGGGGTAAGAACGCTAATGGCAGACTAATGATGTCATCAGGTCACATGTGGCTAATACTGTCTGTGGAGCAGCAGCAGTGCACATCAGCTCACCCGGTTGCACCTGTATGTTACAGAGATGAACATGTGCTGTCTGTGACGCTTGGGGTAGTTCCTTCAAAATAAAAGCACAAGCTCATCAGGTCTTTAAAAAGCTGTTTCCCCTGTGAACTGACATCTCTGCAGCTCCTTTAAGCCCTGAAAACCTTTGATTAAAGAGTGCGTCAGGCCTTGAAGGTCTTTGTTGAGGTTATTCATGAGTTTGAACCATGTTGAACTAGGCTTGTTCCGTATACTGGTACTAAGGCATTTAAAATGGTACTATACTGCGCTTGGATGAGACCAGTACTTTTTTTTTTTTTTTTACATTGCCACATGACGTCACCACATTGTAATTTGAGCCGAGGCGAGCAAGCTGGAGCAAGCAGGCAAGCGAGTGAGCGAGCAGCGTGGAGCAGTCTGGCAACAGAGAGAGATAAAGGAGAGAAAGAGAGAGAGAGACAGGAGCAGGGAGAGAATGGCAGCTGCTGCAACCTTCACCACGCCGCAACTCATAGACAAACCAGGTGCACGAAGTTATATGGAATTACTTCAGCTTTAAAACAAATGAGCACGGTGAAGCCATTAACACCGAAGCACCACTGTGCAAACGGTGTTACAAAACATGTCTGGCCAAGGGTGGAAACACTTCCAACTTGGCAAAACACTTGAAGGACAAGCATCCAGACCTGCATAAGGAGTTCAGAGAACGACAAGTGATAACTTATACCCATGAAAAAAGCCACATTCAGTGCTAAAAGCAAGCAACGCTGCATAGCTGCATAGTTATAGTTCTAAGATTTTCTATTAAAATAAAGTCAATAATGACATTTTTTGTGTTCTCTTTTTATTTGGGAAAGTATTGAAATACATGTTGGTACCGGTGTTGATACAAAAATGTTGGTATCGTGACAACACTATGTTGAACTGTTTTGCCTTAACTGGTGTTTTTTGTCAATGTGTCTCGGGCAGAATCAAGTCGAGAACATTAACGTGTCGTCACATTTCCAGTTGGCATGATGAACGTGTTAGCTCGCAGTTGTTGTATCTGCCACATCAGTGTTGGGACACTCAGCAGCCTTCAGCGTTTAGTTTCTGACTTCCTGTGGTGGAAATGTGTTGTATGTTGGACTCAACATCTGAAGTCCTCTCTGAACAAAACGCAGATGTTGTGTGTCTGACCCTCAGCCGACCTTTGGCTACATTGAGAGAGAAGATCTGGAGAAGTTCACCTTCAGCTTCAACGCCTTCTTTGGAAACCCCAAGGCCATGGCACCCGGGGTCAGAGTTCACTTCACTGCCTGCAAAGAGAAGGTGAGGCGTCCAGTCCAGCTCTTTAACTGTCGTCCTGAAAACAGATGATGCAACCAAACAGGCATCTTACACGTTCATGAACATCGGCTCATTTCTTATCTTCTCTCTGAGCTGCCGTTTCCAGTCAGGGACGATGTGACATGATTAGTCAGTTTTATCGCAATCGGCTGAGCTTTTGTTGATTCTCCACGGTGAGAAACCAGTGAGGCCTGGTTTTATCCCCTCCTGCCTGATGAATCATATTCAGCTCGTTAAGTTTAAAACAAACAAGTGTTTTTCTTCATTCTTTCTCTTCAGAAGCTTCTTCAACCTTCTTTCTGTTGCCTCTCAACTTTTATGCTTTTAACTGAAGTTTCAGCTTTGTTTAACATGTTTATCTGATCGTTCAGTTGTTTTCCTGAAGAGTTTCTTCAGCTCTAAAACTCAAATTCATTCATTTCTCTAACGGAATGTTACCTTTTTCCTGTTTGATTCGCATGATTTCCTCCTCAGCTTTCAATTCAGTTCAATTCAGTTTTATTTATATAGCGCCAATTCACAACAAAAGTCATCTCAGGGCAATTTACAAACAGAGCAGGTCTAGACCACACTCATTACTATTAATTACACCCAACAGTTCCACCATGAGCAAGCACTTGGCAACAGTGGCAAGGAAAAACTTCCTTTTAACAGGCAGAAACCTTGGGCAGATCCTGGCTCTAGGTGGACAGCCATCTGCCTTGACCGGTTGGGGGGAAAGAGAGAGAGACCGAGAGAGAGAGACAGGAGGGGCGATAGAGAGAGAGAGGATACATCTTGTCACAGGAGTACATAACTTTACATGAAAACTAACAGAATGGTAGAACAACAACTATGGCAACTATTTGCAGTACAATATAGAATAATGATAATAAGTGGCAGCAGAGGACAGGGGGCAGGTCGGTGGAGCCACAGATCAGATGTTCAGCTCTGGAGCCACAGGTATCTGTAGAGACGTACAGAGAGAGAGACCAGAGAGAAACAAGCACAGCACTAGGGGAGAGAGGACACAGAGTTAATGGTTAATCTGTGATGGTTTAAATGAGTTTGAGAGGAGAGAGGGGAGAAGTGTGGAGACAATCATGGGACGTCCCCCAGCAGCCTATAGCAGCATAACTAAGGGGTGGCATGAAGGGGTAGGGGTAGGACTTCAATGCTCATCAGACTCACTTTAGTGAGTTTCAGTGTTTGAATCATGTCTTGGTTTTTAAATCTGTTGTTCTTTGTGTTTGGAAGCAGAACAGTCTGATAGCAACAGATGTGAAAGTGGCTCCTGGTGGAACAGAGAATGTGGACGCAGAGATCTACGAGGCGGTGGTCACTCAGCCCATCGTGGAGCCTCAGGTCATTTTAGATTTGATCTGTTGAGCAGTCGTCCTCCTTCCTGCTTCCTGTCGTTGATCTCTTTGGTTTTGTCTGCAGCCCGGAGAGCGTCAGTACCCTGGTCAGGTCCACGTGAACATCGGGCCATTGAGGACCAACCTGACGTTTGACCGGAAGGACAGCACAGTGACACTGCTGAAGAACGACCAGGTGCTCATCAACCTGCTGACCGACATCGTCACCGAGAAGAGAAGAGCCACCAACATCAAACCCAAGATCCCTTCAACCTTCAGTCACACCAAGGAGACCAGGGAGGAGGTAAGGCAACACGTGACACTCATCATTAATAAAATCCATCAAATCAGCCTGAGACGGACGTGATCATCATGGCGATGATGATCCATTAGTTTCTAAATCTGGTTTGTCTTCTGTCTTTGGCTCGACGTGTTTCACTGCTCGGCTGCAGGGAGTCATCGTCAGCCTCAAAGATGGCGAAGGTGTCATCAAGTCTGACGAACATGGTGAGCTTCCTTTTGACACCAAGGAGAACTTCAGCGACGTTGACTTCACTAACGAGGACATCAACGAGCAGGTTGAGTTCACCGTCATCACGGTGAGGACGCACCCCAGCACATGGCCTCTCTCTACCTTCTCGGGCTGGTTTCTAAACACTTTGAGGTGTCCTGAGTTACTGTGAAGGTTTTGACTGAGGAGTTTTTTATAAAACATGAATCGTCTGTGGTTGATTTTCCTCAGCTGAGAACAGGGAAGCAGGCGATCCGGATCCGGCGGGTGAAGGAGCCCCTCCTCCTGACGCTCTGCGCCACCACAGAGGAAGCTGATACCCATAACCTTGGTGGTGATAGTGACGAAGACTCTTCCAAGTGGCTTAGAGGGAAATGCAGCACCAAGCTGGAGCTGGGGCCCAACATGAAGCTGGACATAGAGCTGTACGAAGGCATCGTCAGCCAGCCAATCATTGAACCCACAGTAAGCAAACGCAGGAGCCTGACTGAAGCCTGCCCTGCAGTGATTCCCTCCTCACTCTGTTCTTCACTGGTTGTTTACCTGAGCTGCATCGATCAGAGTCGTGGTCCAGCAGTGGTGACCCAGTCAGCCCAGTTAGTCAGCAGCATTGAGTGTCTGTGGGATGATTTGATGACATGATCACATCTTCTTCTGTCAACGAGAACTCACAGTGATTGATGTGTGATGTCCTCGTGCTGAGGGACACGAAACAGTTTGCTGTGTCCTGATTTGGTCCTCTCTTCAGCCAACCATGCAGGGTTATCCGGGTCAGATCCACGCCAACATCGGCCCCATCAGGACCAATGTGACCTTCGACCACCGGGACTGTGGCGTCACACTGCTGAAGAATGACCATGTGTTGATCAACCTGCTGGTCGACTTGGTGACCAGGAAGAGGAGAGCGGCCAACATCAAACCCAAAATCCCCTTCACCTTCAGCTACACTAAAGAGAAAAGAGAGCTGGTAAGATACCTGTTCATCTCACACTCACCTGTCCACCTGTGCTCAGTCACCTGATCTGTCAGACACAGTGCAGTGAGTCCCAGGCCCCCATTCCGCCTCCAGAGCAGCAGGGGCGTTTGTTTGTTGTTTGCTGACTCTCCTGCAGGAAGTGTTGACAGTGGCTGTTTGTGTCATGGCTGAATGTTTGTGGTTCCGTGTTTCAGGGCATCATCACGTATCTGGGAGCTGAAGAAGGCATCATCAACTCTGAGGAGCATGGGGAGCTTCATTTTGACCTCTGTGAGAACTTCAGTGACGCAGAGTTCAACAGTGCAGACGTCCACAAGGAGGTGGAGTTCACCGTGGCTATGGTGAGTGTGACAGAGAGCCACTCAGAGCTGCTGAACAACAGATGACAGGAAGTGGACATGGTTTGTTTCCTGACCCTATTGATTTGTTTCTGCAGGTGAAATCAGAAAAGAGAGCGATCAGACTGATGAGGACAAAGAGGGTTGAAGACAAAATCCTGGAGGAGCAGAAGAGACGAGAGGAAGAGGAGAAGAGGAAGAAACAGGAGGAAGAGAGGAGGAAACAGGAGGAGGAGGAGAGGAAGAGGAGGGAGGAGGAGGAGGAGCGAGAGAAGGAGGCAGAGAAGAAGAAGAAAGAGGAGGTGGCAGCGGCACTGGAGGCAGCCAAATGCAAAGTGAGCTGACACACAAATCTGAACAAAACTCTGATTAAACTGCGTTTTAACAGTGAAGCAACTGAAGAACCAGTTTAGATAAACTCGTTCTGTCATCTGTAGTTTAGTTAACGTCCAACTTTAACAGCATGATGAGTCTCATGAGCTGAAGCGTTTGCCGTCTCCCTGCAGTGGACGCCACTCGGCTTCAAAATGAGAGACCCCGACACACTTGACGACATCAGCAAAGAGCGATTCGAGGGCACTGTCCTCAAAGCCATTCCCAAAAACACCAGGAAGATCAAGACGGAGCTGATGGAGCAACAAGCAGGAGGAGGAGGTGCTGAGGGCAGACAAACTCTCCAAGGACAGGTACTAAAACATTACTTCCAGAGTCATGGAAATCCTGGAATAGTCCTGGAGTCTAGTGTTTTCCAGGACTCGAGAAATAAATGTGTGAATATTTCCATCAGGTCAAAATTACAATGGAGAAAATGGATGAAGAAGAGAAGAAAGGACAGCCCGAAGGAGGAGGAGAGGAGCGACTGGGGGAGATTAAGAAGGAGGAGCAGGACGAGAATGAGTCAGTGGGGGGTGGAGCCAAACCTGAACCAGAGATGGGTCGACTGGTGATGACCGTCAACGGGCAACAGAAACAGCTTCCCTTCGGCCCCAAGGACCTGCTGAGTACCGCTACCATGCTGGATGGAGACAAGGTGAGGGGACGATGTGGTGTCACATGATCATCCACCTCACTGAGCAGAGCCAATCAACCTGAAACAACCTGCAGCTTCTTTCATTAGTTCCCGATGTTCGATTTGTCATCCTGAACTGTTTTTTATCTGTGAAGGTGCGTTTCAACATTGCCACCCACCAGGTGACCAAAGAGGAACGAGCAACCTACGTGGAAATTCTCCCTGACTCATTTGAAGAGTCCATCGAACAACGTCGACACGTAAGACTTTGAAACAAGCATCTCATCATATTGTTAGTCAGTTTGGTTCACAGAGTTTGAGCTGCTGCAGAAGTCAAATGTAACCTGTCAAATGCTCTGATGTGTTTTAATGTACTTTGTGTGTCTGACATGTTTCACTAATCAGGGAATCGTGATCGAGTTCTCAGATGACTCAGGACTCATCAAGTGCTCTCAGAACCCTCAACTCTACTTCCACATGTCAGAGGTGATAGAGAAGAAGAAGCTGGAGCTGAACGAGAAGGTGGAGTTCAGTGTCGTCCCGGTGAGTCCTCCTTGTCCTTCATGTCCTCCTCTTTAGTGAGTGTTCTGACGGCTGAGGTGACGGTTTAGGACTAAAAACAGAAACACTGCTGATGGTCAGATCAGATCAGGACAAGAAACTGATTCAGATATTGATGATCAGAGCTTACTGCAGCTCCTGTAGGTGAGTCAGAGCTACCATCTCTTGTCTCTGTTCATCACAACATTCACGGTTCTGCTTAAGGATTTTGGTGTCTTAAATATGATGGGTGATGTTACTACAGTTTGTGTTTCTCAGAGGAACTTAATTAGATGTAGTGTTTGACTTCTTAACTTCAATGTGTGAAGTCTGACTTTCTTATGAAGGACAAATATCTCGATCATCAGCTGCGTTCACTGTGTGATTGCTGGTCTCATTGTGATGTCTGACTCAGAAAAACTGCAAAAGTGACCAGACATTAAACACACTTTGGTTTCTGAATCAGTTGAGTTTGTCTCAGGTGTCAGGTTATGGTTTAAAGGGTAGGACACAGGATCACTAAGACACTGGTTATACTGGTCCCAGTTAGTCTGATGTTTTTCATGCTGAACATTTGAGGAAAATCGTGTATTATTTTTTTCTCTAAGCATGAAACGGCCGAGGGGGGAAGCCAAGCCGTCAGGATCAAACGTTACACCGAGAGCATTTTTCTTCCTGTCCGGAAACTGGGTGGTGTTGGTGCAAACAAAGGAAAGGTAGGGAGGACTGGACTTATACGATACAGTCAGGATGTTGGAGAAATCAAGACTTTTTCTCTTTGTTCATCAGGTTTTACTGTTTGTCTGACTCCAACATGTCTCAGGATGTCAGCTGATATATTATAATTATAAATATAATTATTTTTCTAACTTTGTCTCCTGTTTGTCTCGTTTGGTAGATGACCATTAAGCTGACCAAAGCTTCAGAAGACATTGAGTGAGTGTTTATTTATGTTCAGGTCACACTGACACTGAGGTGATCTGATTGTTGTAGACTTCAAATGTTTATTGCTGTATAGGGAATTTAAATACACTAACCGCTCAGTGACATGTGTCCTGTTAGAGGTAGGAGAAACTGCTGTAACACACCTGACTTTCTTCTGACCTTTCAGGAAAAAGAAACCAGATGCAGACAAGCTGAAGGCGGTGGTGAAAAATCTTAGATCGCAGGACAGCAAGACCAGTATCAGCAGAAGAGATTACAGTGCCACTCGCCGTCGATATGACTGCAGCAGAAGCAGGAGTCATAGTAGGAGCAGGGGTAGGAGTAGGAGTAGGAGTAAAAGTAGGAGTAGCAGTCCACCCAAAGACAAATTTGGACGCATCATCAAAAGGAGACGTAGCACCAGCATTGACCGTGATCATAAAAGCAGCAGGTACAAGAGAAGTCGAAGCCAAGACAGGTCAAAGAGGCGCACAAAGAGCCGCAGCAGGAGTCTCAGCCAAAGCAAGAGCTCCAGCAGGAGCCGCAGCAGGAGCAGAGAGAGGAGCAAGGACAGGTCTGGCAAGAACAGGAGCAAACTCAGCAGAGAGTGCAATGAAAGTCATAAGAGGAGGAGAGAGCTGAGCCCTCCTCTCAGACGTGTCGGGGTCATGGACGACGAGCTGGCAAGGAAGAAGCGGGAGCTGGAGGAGCTGAACGAGATGATTGCTTATAAAAAGTCTCTGGTGGACCCTGGACAGAGGACCTGCATAGACTACGACCATGGCAGAATAGCTGTGCCTTTTGCTGAGTACAAATCAGTCCGATCCATCTTGAAGAAAAGACCAGAGGGACCTGAGTACCACCATCGTCCCCTTAAACCCTATGACGATCCTTATTATGACCGGCCATACAGCCCTTATCAATATCGCCGGTACAGCGACCACTACGATGATCCATACGTGAGCCGTCCTTACAGTGATCGCCCTTATGGTGACCATCCTTACAGCGACTGTCCCTATGAAAGTCGTCTTTATGGTGAAGCTACCTATGGTGGCCCTTCCTCTACTAGCCAACGTTACACTGATCGCTACGATGTTTATGATGAACCCTATGACGATCGCTACTACGACTCAGCATATGCTGAACGACCATACGATGACCCATATCATCCTGTTAAACGGACTCTGTCTCCACAACCCCATGGTTCCTCACCTCCTACTCAGTCTGGCCAAGTTCCTGTTGCATCCAGCCAGTCTCCTTTGACACATAATGGTACCACTTTATCCTCCCAACCCCCTTTTAGACCTCCTTCTCCCACAGAACCACCTCCTAGAAGCCCTTCTCCCAAACTGAGGAACACAACACCACATCAGTCACCTCCACCTGAGAAACCACCCCTTGATCGTTTTCTTGATATGCTAAATAAAAAGGTGGATGCTGAAAAGAAATCTGAACTAGTTTATGTGAATGATGACCTTCTGCCTCATGAACGAGCAGTTCAAGATGGAGGGGGTTTCTCTCGGATTGTGGGGTTGGCTCAAGAACATTCTAGCAGCAGTCTAGCACAAGAAGGTGAAAACCTCCCGAAACAATCCTCAGTTGAGCGAACAACTGAGGAGTCAAAGAGTCAGATGGAACCTTATGACAAGATCCAGAGCCTCCTCCGCACCATTGGCCTGAAGCTGAGTACAGGAGATGTGTCCAAACTGGCAAGCCGAACCCAAGAGAAAATGTACAGCCCAAAGTCCTCCTCCTTAGAAAGAGAGATATTGTCATCCCCGAGGGAGGAATTGCGAATGAGTAGAACCTCTTCTGTTGAATCAGACCACATCCATTCCCCCTCTCCTGCCAGGTCCTCGAGTTTAGAGTCATTCAGCCGTCATAAAGCTGTGTCGGAGTATGAAGGATTCCTGGACCAGCAAGAGTTGGAGGCACTGAAGGCAGCACAAGAGCTACAGAGTCTTACCAAGACGATGGGGAGCACAACCTCCACCACTGCTTCTGGGCCACCTGCTGCCCACTACCAACATCTATCTCCACCACTCAACTGGCCACTTGGAGTCACTACCCAGGTTTCAACAGCCCAGAACTCCACAACCCACAGCATTGGCATTCCAGATCCAACCCAGAGATTTGAACATCCTGCAGGACCTCCTCCAGGGCCTCCTCCTGGACCTCCACCCCGACACTCACCTGGACAGCCTCCTTTCACATCCCTCTCCAGTCATGCAGTGCTTCCTTTAATTGACCAGCCTTCTGCAGCTCCACACTCCTGCAGTCCTTTGCAGTCTTCAACCACTGTAACACAAGCACCACCACCATCATCAGCACCAGCAACATCACATCCCACACACGATGACCAGTCCACCATCTCTACCACAGTGGCCAGGTGCCTGAAGGTCATTGAGACAGTGAAATCTCTCACTGTTCAACCACAAGCCAAAACAGTCAAAAGTGTTCAATTCAGTTTGCCCACAGCGTCTCCATCAGTCTCAAGTCCTCAGACCTCAGCAGACACAGACGACGACATAAAAACCAAGCAGAAGGAGAAGGTATGATACCACAGTTCTCGAATTACAGTACAGGTGTGGTTTTTGACTCAAACTGGGGTTCTTGGCTCCTGAAGGTCAGTTTCAATGCAACGATAAGTTCTTCCTTGTCTTTGGCTAAGGATTTGTATCTGATATCAGTAAACAACAGTTTAATTGTTTTACCTTCATCTCTTCCTGAGTGGCCTAGACTGACACAAATGCACTTTAAAAATAAAATGAATAAATTAGAAACTGTAGAAATGATGGGACACTGCTATGTTGCAGCTGCATAGGATAAAGCCTTGACATGATATGTTGCTGTGTATTGTGTTGCAGCTGGATATGTATAACCAGAGGATCTTGGAAAAGAGGGAGCAGCAGTACAAGGAGATGCTAGCCCGCAAGAAAGGAGAGAAGACCAAGGATGGCACACTGATCTCCCCAGGTATCAGAGCTTAGTGAATTTTATAAACTGTACATTAAACTTAACCTTTTAAATTACAGGTCTTTGAGTTTGGCGTTCAGTAAGGTTGTTCTCAGCGTCCTAGTTCCTCATACTCAAGTACATTTTCACATTTCACAGCTGCATGCCATTTATATTACTTGTAGGATTAAAGGCAAAACAACAAAACTTATTTTTAGTTTTTCTTTGATTAGACAGACACGTTGAGAATGTTAATAAAGGATATTCAGTGAGTCAGTTAGCCAGGCTTTGGTAAGAAGCTCAGAGATACAAGATTAGCCTCACCTCTGCGTGGTAGAAACGTGAGGAAGATAACATGATACACTAGCTTTATGCTTCTCCGTCGAAGTGGTCTTACATTTAATCCACAGATGTCAGCAGAGGATATCATGCAGTTGTCGTTGTCCACCACAATGCCACACAGATGTCTTGTGCATTATTACTTTTTATCTGTTCACTTTGTGATTGAGATTAGAGATCACAGAAAAGGTTCAACCTGGAAATGACTTTGCTGCCAGTAGCATCTTTGTGCAGTTGCATTATTAATGAATTGGAGGCAGCTACAGTGGAAGTTCTGCATATACTTACTACTACACTACTTGAAATGGAGCCATGAACCTGTCTTTACGGTTACCAAGATGTCTTCAATGAATTGCAGTGCTACAAAGGTCAGTCAATCTTCTGTTGAACATGTTAGCCGGGTCCAGACAGTCAAGGCGAGAAGGCAACTACAATCTCAACTCCATTAAAGACATAATTAAAGTCCAGAAAGCACTAACTAGTCAGGTGAGATGTTTTAATAACAGAGTTTGAGTCTCACCAAAAGTTATACTTTATATTTAAAATACTTATATTAGAGCTTAAGTTAACAAAACTATGAAATAGATAAAGTGTTTGACACCATCTTGGGTATCTTTCAGCACTTGATATTACAGGTACATTTTGGTCAGTACCAAGAGCTGATTGAGGTACGACACTCAGCTCTTGTACTCAGCCAGACATTTATTCACTGTTATACTTTGTGAGCAAGGTAGTTTAGTGAGGTTTAAGTAGACCGTTTCCAGCTTAGATACTGTTACACTCAGTGGTCATTCAGCAGGTACAGCTTCAACTTCCAAAGACTTCCCTCACCAGATAGTTGTTGATACCACGTCAGGAGTGTCCAAAGTCTTAATGAACGTAAGAACCAGTCCTGCTTCATTAGTGAGGTCAAATATGATTGTCATGTCACTGAGTGTGTCTCTACATCAGCAGTGTAAAGATGATTAAATCAGAGGCATTGAACCTCAAAGAAGATTGGGTTCAATAGCCAGAGACCATGGTGTTTTCTGAGTTCTTTGTGAGGAACATAAAGTTAGACTGACTCTGGTGTGTAATCATCAAAAAAAACTTTAACCAAACTTGTTGATGCCAGCGGCCCTCGTCTGTTCTTCTCTTGTCACATTGTTGCAGCTGGTCGGGTTGTCCCCTCTGATTTCACAGAGATCACTGACTTCATAGTATTTTTATGTTGTATTGTTATGACAACCAAGAAACTGTACTTCAAGGACCACTGAGTGTAAGCGAAGTGCAGCCAGCTAAAAAATCAGTGCTAAGCTTTAACTCAATCTGGAGTTTGTTGACAGGACAAGCTGTAAAGACAAAGATATTAAACCTGCGAGATGCTGTTTGTATAAAGACTCTGCTTCAGCTGTCCAGAAATGACAGTGTAAAACAAAGACAAAGATACAGGACATTATTATGAACTTTATCAGCTGTAGCTGGTGAAGTAGCTCGTCCCTCCAATCTGTGAAAACAGTGTTAGCTCTGGGAGCTAACATCAACAGTTTTCACCATCATGTAGGGGTCATCAGTCAGATGTTAACTTTACCAGTGTCAGACTTTACTTATCAGCAGCCTGTCATTAACACAGTAAGTGGTCAGCTCTATCCGCAATCAGTGAGGTACAGCAAGGCGTCTTAGGAAGCTAACATAGAGATGTTTTACTAGATGGGTCCTGTAAATAATGCCCTGGTGATTATTCTGTGACGTTATATTGTGATTTCCTTCTAAAGATTATTACAAGTTTAATTTTTCGAATTTTTAATTAGTTTAGCTTAATAAGTACATTTTTCACTGCGGTATCTTAAGCTCATTAGCCTAATCTCTGTGGATTTGGATTTTTTATTGGTAGAGAGGTTCTTTGCAAGGCCATAGTTTCCTAATAAGATTTATACAATGCTAACAGGTTGTGACTTTATTGGAAACAGCTAGCTAAGTATTCTCTTAATGTTCAACCTGACACACCTCAGTCTGACTTCAACCACCACCACCACCTAAGAAAGAATCAGATAAGCTCACACTGAGGCACTGAGGTTTATATCAGTGCGGTGATACATTAGGTAGTTAAAATAAGACATTTCACTGTGTGTAGGCTGTAACGTGTTGCAGAGAGAGAAGCTACACAGAATGACTGTCAACTGCCATATCTGAAACAGTATCTGTAAAGGTAAGACTGCCATCCAGTGCCTGTTTACTGTCTGATCACACACTGAACACTGAATAAGATGCAAAACAGGAAAAGTTGCACTGTACAGTCGGACACAAAGCTAGGCTTGTGGTTTGTGTTTCATTTCTCTAGAGACCAGTACATTCATTATGTGCGATTGGCTAATGTTTTGTTAGGATTCAGTTAGCATAGCATTAGCAAACCACAATCCTTTTATTAACTTCAGTTAACACATTGCCCTTTGCCTCTGTTGAGAGCTTCTCTTCATCCGGGTAGTGTCTGGGATTCGTGTGTTTCTGATGATGAGCATTTGACAAATGACCAGTGATTGACGATGTCAGCTCCTGTAACAAGGTATACTGCGCTCGAAAAACGGCTCCCACAACAAGGCTCTACAAATCCCGTTCCCTTTAGATCCAAGGACTGTTTTGCTTTTGTTCAGTCTTTGAATCGGCACCAACAATGACCGTCATGTCTCAGGTGGCATTTGAACATGGCAGCTCCATCAACGAAATGTGTGCATTTAAATCCAGTGTGATCGCACAGGGAGGTTCATCTTTGTTTTTAAACACTCAGGTAACTTCTGCTCACATGCTGTGGCCATCACAGAACAGATAACTAGACTTCCAGTTTAGACCAGTTTAATTTAGACTAAAGTTGAGGTCCAGTCTGAAGTCAGGGAACAGAAATGGAGAACAAACAATGATGAGGAGGATGCAAGACAAGTTTTTATGATGTTGCAGATCAATGGGCCATTACTTAACAATAATTAGCTTTTCAGACAGCCAGCAGTCCATCTATCACCTCCCAACTCCATGGTTCTTTACGACTTGATGGTAAATACCCACATTATGTTAATTATTATTATATTGATTCTGGGACCCAGTACATTCATAGTGATTGATAGCCTCATTATTCTGTTTTTAGTTTGATTTTTACCAACTGCCGTGTAATCAGATACATCCAATTATTTGTATTTCAGATTGAGATTTAATTACGTTTTCTTTCTCTAAATCAAATACTGGACTTTCAGTGAACTTTAGACCATCAGTAACCTAGGCTGAGGCAGAGCACTGCTGTTAATTTGTTTTATGATTTTGATTGGTGGGATTTCAAAAAGATTGTATAAATATCAGGAGTGTTTTAATGGTTTAGTGCATTTATGTTGCATGTAGTGTTTCCAAACACAGACATCTAGACACAGTATGAAAGTAAACTCAGCAGTTAGCTAGGGAAACAATATGAATACACAGCTTAAAGTCATGTAAAGCTGTTCAGATCTTCGCTGTGAAGTGTTTCATCATGAATGCAGTTTTATTTTAAAGTGATGCTGAAGAGTTTGACATGAAAAAGAAAACTTGTACATTGCAGAATGGCGCTATTGTGTTGTCTTGATCCTGAAGGTAGGTGAATATTTTGATCCTTTACCTGCGGTGATTGTTCAGGCTGAGAGTACACATTGCTCACGAATGAGCATGTAACGTCTTATATTACAGTTTCAACACTAAGACTCTTAAATAAAGATAAAATCACCACCAACAGTTTTCTTTGATCAGAAGTTTAAACTTTTGGTTTTACTTTCATTGCTTTTTGGATCAGCACTGCAACCAAAACCATTGAATTGTACAGAAAGTGTAGAACTGCATCAACATTTTTGATGCAGTTACTATTAGTTCTATGAATTGATAAATATAATGATGATAGAATTTTAATAAGTTGCTGATTTTAAGAAGTTTAATACAATTGTCACTACAGCACAAAGTCAGCAGAACTGGTGTAAGAAGTTAAGATAGAAACAGTACAGACAGGTAGAGACTTTACTCTGAATTGTTTCATAGATGTTGGAGAAAAGTTAACATCTGTCTGTCTCCTGCCAAAATCTCTAGATGTTGCTTGCAGATGTTGAGCTAGAAGACCATTTTCAGTTTTCTGTGCACTTGTGTAGTTTATATTCATGACATATTACTGGTTTAAAACCAAAACTGGAGATTACAGCCCAGTCTAATTTTTTTGAAAGCAGCCTGAGGCCTGCACAGTCCAAGCTAGTTTGGGATCTCCAGTATAAAAAAAAACTCTGTTTTGTGACTCACAAATGCATTTTCTTAAAATTTGTAGGCAAAGCGATCAGCAGCGAGCCCAAGAATGTTTGGATTTGTGGTCACTCGCTGGTGTACTGGGCAGAATCACGGGCCAAGTCTCCAGAGGTAGGTATGCAGCTGGGCATGGACCCGAGCAAGGTATCTATCTGGTGGAAGGGAACCCAGGGCATGACATGGCCACAGCTCCTGCCCCAGCTCCACCAGCTGAAGGTCACCTGGCCCAACCCGGATGTCCTCATCATGCACCTGGGTGGTAATGACTTGAGCACCGACAGCCCCACTGACCTGCTGGCCTCTGTTAAGAAGGACCTAACCTCTATGAGGAGCATCTTCCCACAGTGCGTCCTCGTGTGGTCCAACATCCTGCCCCGGAGGGCTTGGCGCCACTCAACCGACAGCCACGAAGTAGATCTGGTCCGAACCACAGTGAATCGCAGGATCCAAAACATCATCTCAGATCTGGGCGGCACCTCGCTGACCCATGACAATATCAGGTGTGGCACAAACACAGGTCTGTATCGAGCTGACGGCATACACCTGTCCCCCAAAGGCATCGATGTTTTCAATCTGAACCTGCAGGATTTTCTGGAGAAGTGGGAGATGGAGGCAAACTGAGCTCAGAGACCAGCTGAGAGGTGTATCACTCATTTTCTGATCTATTCTCTTATTCCTGATGATAGCTAGGCTGTTGTACTGAGTAAGAATGCCAAAAACATGATTCAAGGTCGTAAAAATCCATCTACACGGTGTCAAGTCTTTTATTTGTAGTCTGAGCGTGACATAGGAAAACATCTTTGTCGTGAAACAATTAGTTTGATATCAGATATTCAAGTGCTATCGTCATTTGAATGAACGCAATGTCAGAATGTGCATTATGATTTTTTTTTAGAGGAGTAGCACCGGTACAATGTGCATTTTGCTAAAGCTGACATTCAGAGTTATTAGTTCTGCAAGTGAATGAACTTTAATCATCAATAAGCAACAAGCTCATCATTTCTGACAAAGTTTTGTATTTGTTCTTTGTTTCTGGTTGAAAATAAAAAAATAAATGGTTCAGTTGGTCTCCACTGCTTTTATTCAGTGCTGGTTGATATGAGTCTCAGTCTTACAGTAACAAAAACAAAACAATGTGAAATAGTGTGCTTTCATAGGACTTTAGAAGCATCTTACCATTTCTCTAAATGCTCAACGGCTTCCTTTTATAAAATAGTCTATTAAAACAGATTTGACCAAAATAAGAAATGGTTGCCTCTCTATTCTTTGCACCAGCTGCTGATGGAGATGACGTCCAAACAGTCCAGCTGAGTTGTCTGTGATGTGTTTATTGTGTTTAAATTACTCACTGTGTTTAACAAATGTCATCATCATTAGAGGAGTCGAGTTGTTCCAGGTACAGGTGAGACAGTTATGACATTAACAAGCTCATTCCTGTTGTGGTCAGGTTTCCAGGCTGTGTTTTACTGTTGGAGCCAACCAGGTAAGTTTCTGTTTTCTCTGCAGATTCGAGCCAGGATGTTGGTCAGGGTGAATCGAGGACTCAGCAGGTGAACTGACAGCTGCAGAAACCTCAGATCTGTCTGCTCCGCTCACTGCAGCAGAATTACACTCGCTCACAATAAGAGAGAAATGTGTAAATGCATCTTTCTCTTCTTGGTTTCCATCAACCCCACCACTGAAGAAAAGAACCTGCAGACTCGTGTGGACCAGCTCCTCCTCAGTCCATTGAAAATGTCCCAGTCATGTCTTAATTACTCTTTATAAGATGAGTACATACATTATTTTATAGAGGTAATCGCTCTGATCCTGATACAGGTTTGTCGTGATGATAACTCATCCTTTGGCCTGCAGGATGTTAAACATGAGATTTTGTGACAGTGAAAAGCAAAATGATCCCTGATGAACCACAGTTCAACCACATCTAATCTGTATGAGATTGTTTTTTACTGCAGGTGTGGAGCTGTGGGGACATTGAACAGTAACCCAACAGCCATAACAACATGAGAAGTGTTTGACCTGTGGCCTAAAACCAAAAGAAATGCTGTTTTTTTTATCATAAATCACAGAGAAAAGCAATAGAGCCTCATATTGGACTGATGGTGCAGCATACACCAGTGATGTGTGTGGTTGAAGCATGATGATGTACGTCACACAGGGTTTGACCTCTGTCGCATTTCCCAGAGTGCACAGCGTGGCCTCTGCATGAATGACGTGAACATGAAGATGGAAAATCCCCAGTTTGGCTCCAGTTTACAGTTAAAACACTCAGTTTAAAGTCATCAACTGTTAATTTTTTACGCTTCTGTTTATTGTTTAAATGTCAGTTATGTGTAACATTTGACTAAACTTGAGTTTTTCTGGACACTATGTGTTTAAATGTTGACATTTGGACGTCTGTCCAGAGTTTCTGCAGTTTGTTGTCTCAGGTGTTACTCAGCGGTGAAACATCAGCCACAGCGATGCACCTGAAGAACATGAAACACGTCAGTGTCCTCTGTTGTCAGCACACAAACAACACTGTCAGAGACGACAACAGGTGAGGGAGACAGGTGAGAGAGTGAGACAGCTGAGGATCTAGACAGACCAATCAAATACATGTTAATGTTCTTTGTGGGTGGAGTCAGTGTTTTAGAGTCAGTCTGTGTGTCATCAGGAGTTAATGTAAATACTTTCTGCTGACGAAATGAAATCACTCCTATTCAATAAAAAACAGATGAATCAAACGTCATCGTTTCTGGTCATTTTCTTTGAATTTTATGTTTATGTTTCATAATATTTCAGTGTGGTTATAATATTAAATGTTTAAACAGACTCATATTTTATGAATGAGCCTAAAGTGTGTGTGGAGTTTTTGATATTTCACGTCTTTGAGGTGAATCCAGACACAAACATGTCGACAGTAAAGATCTGCTGTTTCTTCCGCAGTCTTGTCCACACGTCGGTTGGGTTTGTGTCATATCTCCAGTTTGTCCTGTTGTCTCTGCAGCCAGGGTTTAATATAACTGAACTTTTATTCTCCCGTGACATCTGCAGAAAAAGACCATGAGACATGACTGAAAACTCCAGAGCAGCAGCTGAATGTGATGGTTTCAATGTTTAATGAGCTTTGACTGAGTCTGTTAATGAGCTGCATTAATTAGATCCTGTTTCCATGAACACTGAGCACGATGTGTGGCAGGTTCTTCCTGTCGGGGGCAGCAGCGCGGCAGCCGCCTCTGCTTATTTTTGTCCGTAGAAGAAGACAGAGGAGGTTAGTGTGAATGCAGACAGCGGCTGATGTGCAGACGATCAGGAGTTTGTAGAGTCTGTGCAGAATCTCTTCAGACCCAAAGCGTCTGCGGGTTAGTGCTGCGCATGAAATAACCGCTGGAGGAGTTTGACCGCGGGAAGCCGGAGAGTCTCTGCGAGAGGAGATGTACCGTGGTCGGCCTCCGCCGAGAGGAGGCTACCCGCCGGCTTTTGTGGGCCGGGGTCTTCCGCCTCCGAGACCTTATCTGGCACCGGGCTACAGAGACGACAGGAACCGACCCAGGCTTCCGTACCATCCCGGCTACCAGGACCACGGTCACCCGGACTCGTACCGCCGCTCCCCGCCACACAGGAGGCAGCCTTCCCCCGGGGCAGGAAGTCAGCGAGGCGGAGGGCACTGGGCCGGTGGTCCGCCGAGAGAGGTGAGTCCCCCCGGATCAGCAGGGTTCGGATTCACGTGGAAATGCGTGTTTTTCCGTCCGGAGTGGGGTCGGTGGATTTTACTGTCAGCTGAGGATCATGATGAGTGAAGTTCATCAGCTGCTGAACCAAACTCCACGTTAAAACCACTGAACATACTGATACCTGTCTGTTGGCTGTTACCTGTCTGTTGGCTGTTACCTGTCTGTTGGCCGTCTGTTACCTGCGTTGTCCTGCCAGCTGATGCTGATGCAGAGCAGCTGACGGTGTGTGAAGGTGTGATGTTCTCTGACTTTGTTGGAGCGGCTAAGTTTCACAGTGTTGTTGAACGTCTGTGCAGCTTCTGTGCGACCAGCTCAGGCAGCTCTCAGCTCAGGTGTTTGTGCTTTCTGTTGCAGAGCTCTCCGTCGCCTCGCCGGCCCATCCCCCTGGACCACAACCTGGTCATCACCGTGGGCAACGAGCTGACCGGCTCATCTGGGTCGACGCCCTCACGTCATCACGACAGGTGCTCGGGATGAAACGGCAACATTATTGGCTCGTTAGGCCATTTATAGAGTCTGCACGTTTCCTGTGGTTTGTCCGTTTAGAACAGGTGAAATCTCCTCAGTGTTTACATGGAACAGGAGAGCTGAGTGGAACAGGTTCCTGCTGTTCCTGTCAGCTGACAGATGCACAGAGGAGGGTCAGTGCTGCTGATCAGTCCGTCTGTCGCTGCAGCTGCTGCTCTTTATTCTAATCACGAGACTGACAGGCGATCGATCAGGTGATCAATTTGTCGATCGGACCTGGGTTTTGGCAGCTTGACTGCGAGACGAGTCTTTAGAGAAATGAAAGTAAGAGTGGCACAAACTGCCACCGGTTCACACCTGCATCGACCTGTTGTCTCGGGTGAACACGGGTGGACAGCTCCGACCTCAGGTGTCACCGCACACCAGACGCTCCAACATGGATCACAGCTGCTCTCTGCACCGTCAGGTGTGAACGGACATCCTCACAGCTGTCCACCTGTGATCACCTGAGACAGCATGTTGAAGCCAGGTGTGATCTCTGCACCCACAGAGTCCGGTCCAGTTACAGCTGCTGTTTCCCTGCAGGGACCACCCTCCTGGACCAGAGTACGAGCAGAGCTGGAGCCGGGGCCGGAGCAGGGACCACAGTCCGGACCGGAGCCAGGCCAGAAGCCGGACCAAGAGCCGGGGCAGGAGCCAGAGCAGAGGCCGCAGTCCAGACCGGAGCCGGGCCAGAAGCCGGGGCCGGAGCAGAGGCCGCAGTCCAGACCGGAGCCGGGCCAGGAGCCGGGGCCAGAGCAGAGACCGCAGTCCAGACTGGAGGCGGGCCAGGAGCCGGGGCCAGAGCAGAGACCGCAGTCCGGACTGGAACCGGGCCAGGAGCCGGGGCCGGAGCAAGAGTCGAGCGAGGAGCAAGAGTCGCCCCCGCAGCAGGTCCAGGACCAGATCACAGTCTAGAGGGCGGAGCAGAGGACAGAGCCATGGGCAGAGCTACAGTAAAGGAGTGAGCCACGGCCGCAGTAAGAGCTGGCAGAGGAGCCGCAGCTGCAGCCGCAGCCCCAGTGCGGGTAGCAGCTCGAGCAGCGACGACGACAGCGACGAGAAAAACAGGAAGGAGTTCAAAGAGCTGCAGACGGCTCGACGCAGGAAAGAGCTGCAGGAGATGATGAGTCTGCCGACGAAGTCCATCCTGAAGAAACGCAACGACTCCGAGGACTCACCGTCACTCAGGGTAGGACGACAGGCAGGGAGAGAGAGAGAGACAGGCAGGGAGAGAGAGAGAGAGACAGGCAGGGAGAGAGAGAGAGAGACAGACAGGCAGAGAGTGAGACAGACAGACAGGCAGGAAGGGAGAGAGAGACAGACAGGGAGAGAGACAGACAGGGAGAGAGAGAGACAGGCAAAGAGAGAGAGAGACAGGCAAAGAGAGAGAGAGGCTGGGAGAGAAAGAGAGACAGGCAGGGAGAGAGAGAGAGAGACAGACAGGCAGGGAGAGAGAGAGAGAGACAGACAGGCAGGGAGAGAGAGAGAGACAGGCAGGGAGAGAGAGAGACAGGCAGTGTGAACGGTAGAAAGTGCCGTGTTTTTGTGTCTGGAGGATCTTTGGCTGCGAGGCGTCACTCTGCTTGTTTCTCTGTGTCTCTGTGTTGCAGAGCTCAGACTCGCCCAGACGTCTGGACGGCGCCAACATGAGTCGTGTGGTCGACCAGCTGCTGCTGGCTGTTAGAGGCCTGGAGCCCCACATGGTGGCCTCCATGCTGTCGGAGCTGCGGTCCGACCCACAGATGGCTCAACGTGCTGGCCTCGACGCCGAGATCAAAGAGATCCTCAACCTGCTGGGCGGCCAGGCGGCGGGGGCCGGGGCTCAGGAAGAGGCCGTGGACGACATTGATGACGAAGAGAAGTTCCTGTACGGAGACTCTGAGGAGCCCAAACCCCTGCCAGCATCCGATCCGGTCCGGCTCCACGGGCTGGATCTGTACGGAGACGTGACGGAGGAGACGCTGTACGGAGACTACCCCCCGCAGACGTACGACCTCCCACCAGGGGCCTTGCCTCACCTTCAGGCACCTCCCGCCACGGGGGAGATGGACGTGAGGTTCACTAGCCGGCCCGCCATCGGCCCCGACCAGAACATCACGGTCCAGGTGTCGAACCCTGCCTGTCCCCCAGGGATGGAGCCGCTGCAGGAGAGCGAGCGTCAGGCGCTGGAGGAGTACGAGAAGATCCAGGACCTGCTGAAGACCATCGGCCTGGACCTGGGCGTGGCCGAGATCAGCAAGATGGCTGCCAGGACCAAAGAGCGGCTGCACGGGAACAAACCTCCTCTGAGGACGCCCACATGCAGCAGACGTTACTCCTCAAGCAGCTCTGATGGGAGCCGGCGCCACAGGAGGCTGAGCCACAGCAGCAGCTCCAGCAGCAGCAGGAGTCGCAGCGGCGGGCGGGGGGGCAGCTGGAGCAGCGACGACGGGCGCAGGAAGAACTCAGCTCCGCCCAGATCTCACAGAGATGCGAAAGAGGCCAAGGGCATTGCAGCGCAGCCGCCACAGAACTACCCCAAGTCCAGTCCCCTCCCCCCTCACCCTGGGGCACCGATACCCACCTATCCCCCCTCACAGGTCCACAGCATGATGCCCCCCAGCTACCCCTCACCAGGCTACGGCCAGTATGGAAACTACCTTCCCTACATGCACCAGCAGTGGCCGCCCATGTACCCGCCCCCCAGCATGAGCCTGCCCCCCGATGGCGGCCCCGAACAGTTCCCCCCCGCTCTGAACTACGAACGTCCCTACAACCCCGCGGCCCCTGTGCTGGGGGCCACAGGTCAGTGTACGAGGGTGCCGGGTTGTTAAAGGGATATTACACCTGCTCACAGCAGATTAGCTGCAGCAGCAACAAAGTCCAGCAGAAGTTGCTGAAAAGAATTTTCTAGTTGCTGCAACGAGCAATTTTTCCAACAGACGGAAGTTTCATGTTGCTGCCTCACAGAGCTGAGTGGCGCTCGTATACCTGCAGCAGCGTCAGTAAATGTGGTCCATGTTGTGTCCTCAGGTGTGCTGAAGAGCTGCGTTCAGAACAGCGAGACGGGGAAAGTCAGCAGCCATGACAGGAGAGTGTCCGAGGAGCAGAACAACGAGAGCCAGAAACAAAAGGTTTCCCTTTGTTCATCACATTCAGTCAGGAAGTAAACACGTCAGACAGCTGTGATCCACGAGCTGCGCAGCAACGCTGACAGGCCGCGTCTGCAGGTGGTCAGGTGATCAGGTGTTGCAGGTGAGCTGAAGCTGATTTTGTGTGTTCAGGTTCTGGGGGAGCGAGAGAAGCTGAGGCAGGAGAGAGAGATCAGGATGAAGAAGAAAGAATATCTGATGAAGGAGCTGGAGAGACTCAGGAAGCAACAAGGTGAGCTCACACTCTGACACAATGTCGCTCACCTGCCGTCACCTGGGACCACCTCATCCACCTGACCTTCATCTGGTCTCAACATAAACGAGTTGCACGTTCACAAGCATGTCACAGAGAGACGGCGAACACATCACAGAGAGACAGCGAACACATCACAGAGAGAAGGCGAACACATCACAGGGAGACGGCAAACACATCACAGAGAGATGGCGAACACATCATAGAGAGACAGAGAGACGGCGAACACATCACAGAGAGACAGTGAACACATCACAGAGAGACAGCGAACACATCACGGTGGGGGTTGAGGGGGGTGGGGTCACTGCGTGGCCGTTGCATGGGTTTTCGTTGACGCGTCCATTGAAAAAGCCTCCTTCCTGTGGATTCGAACTCAGAGCTGCAGTGTCTCCTCCCACAAACATAAACGCAGCAGGATGAACACTGGGTGGCTTTGTTGTGTTTCCAGGCGAGCTCCTGAGGAAGAAGCGGCGGGAGAAGGGCGGCCACAAAGACCCTCTGCTGCAGGAGATCAGCCACCTGCAGGAGGAAGTCATGGCTCAGATCTCAAACCTGCGCAAAGAGCACGAGGCCGCAGAGAAGAAATGCACCGAGATCGACAAGGTGGCGCTCATCCTCGGCTTGAGCCCGTCCGACCGTCCCTGCAGGACCAGCAAGCCCTCCGACCACCACGAGGACGAACCTCTGCAACCCCCGCCACCAGAGAAGAGGAGACGGGAGCCAGAGAGGAGTCCTGAGGGCTCTGTGATAAAGGTACAAACACCTGCCGAGCAGGTGAAACAGGAAGTGCAGCTGGAAGGTGGACATCATAACCAGGGTCCAGTGCTGAGGCTGTGACTCATGTCAGTCGTGTTTGTGCGTTATTAACAGAAATCAGTTGAATGTTGATGTGGCTTCACTCGAAGGTTCAGGAATCAGATACGATTCATGACACAAAACCTCCAAATCCTGAATTTGACCAACATTGTGACTCACTGACGTGCGATGGAGCTCCTGTCAGCCGCTCTGATTTCCTCACCTTTGACCTGTCAGTCGGTGGTTTTGCCCCCTCGTCGGCTCAGGATCAGCTGAGACCGGCTGCGGCGTCACGGTTCAGCCACTAGACCTGACCGCAGCCTCAGCTCTTCCTGTCTGACAGCAGGTGTTTCAACAGGTCACGTGTCCTTCAGACGCAAACTGAGACGTCAGAGCGGTCGAGTGTGTCAAGGCGCCAGCAGCTAAAATGCACGCTGACAGTCACATGACGGCTGAGCATCAGGTGAGGGCGGGGCTGCCGTCAGTACCTGTCCTGCCACGTCCCACCTGCTCAGCGCAGCCGCAGCTACATTTCCATCGGTACGACAGTAACCGGCCGGATCGTTTTCACATTGAAAGCCTGTCGGGCAAAGCAGTGATTGGCTCTGAGCCACTGAGAGGCTTTTGATGTGACACAGGTGAGCAGGAAGTCGCTGAGTGGCGTCTGTTGGGGGCGTCTTCTTCCTCTGCTGAGCCTTTCAAAGTAAACCTCCTCATGTAGTCTTGAACCTGGAGCAGCTGACCTGTGCACAGCTGTGTGCACAGCTGTGTGCACAGCCACTGACCTGTGCACAGCTGTGTGCACAGCCACTGACCTGTGCACAGCTGTGTGCACAGCTACTGACCTGTGCACAGCTGTGTGCACAGCCACTGACCTGTGCACAGCTGTGTGCACAGCCACTGACCTGTGCACAGCTGTGTGCACAGCTACTGACCTGTGCACAGCTGTGTGCACAGGTCAGTGGCTGGCGGCTGCACACTTCTCCTCCTCACACACTGTGTGAACACGAAGCGTGTTGAGCTCACAGAGAGCGAACAAACGTTTCAAACGTTCAGGACCGGTCGTCTCGTTAGCGTGAACATCGAGCGCTCAGTGAATCGATGTTCAGCGTCGCCGTCTTTAGTTCTTCACAGCTTCAGTAACAACGACAGAACGCTTCCTGGGAACTTTGTAAAGTTCCTCACCGAGTGAATTTCAGTCTGATCGAGCTGAAACTTTAAAGCAGTTTCAAGTTACTGTCGGTATAAAACCGCCCGCTGGATGCTCGCTAATCCGTTTACTTACCACCTGGGAGGCTGGGACTCAACGCAGGTGAGAAACTTCTCCGTTTTCTGATTTTGCTGAGTTGAGTTTTAAAGATGAAAATGTTTTTGTCAGACTGAATCTCGGCCACTTCCACCGCAGTGTTGACTCTCCTCCATCTTTGTTTCAGGCCTCAGCAGCGCCACCTGTCAGCGTCCCGGCCCCACCCCCGGATCCATTTGAGTACTATGATGCTGGAAACCACTGGTGCAAAAACTGTAACGTCACCTCTGGTTCCATGTTTGATTTTTTCACGCACTTGCACAGCAAAACACATCGAAAGGTTTGTGACTGTTTTCATGTTTGACGGCAGTTTGTAAGCGTGTCTTTGTCGCAGACGTCAGCTGTTCTTCTTTGTGTGTCTCTGGAGTTGATATTCATACCTGGACGGTCCTCCCTGTATTTGTTCCTCTCATCGTCTTCCTCTGTCCTCAGACTCTGGACCCGTACGACCGGCCCTGGGTTTCCACTCCCACCAAGATCATCAAGACTTTGCCGGCAGAGGAGAAGCTGACGAAACCCGCCAAAGGTACTCGCCCTGCACATCCATCACTTCTCTGAAAAGTTGCCACGACGCTGCTTTTTCCCGATGATCCCGGTGTCCGAGCGCCTGAACTCTGTGAGCGTCTTGTGCTTCCAGGTGGACTCAGTGTGGATCTCTGCTGCAGGTTGTCTGTCTCTTAATGAAAACAGTGCTAATGGAGTGACACAGAGAAACAGAGGACATTCCCGTCCACACCTGTGATGTCAGTTCATGTGCTTTTCATGTGATGTCACGTTCTGCAGTAAGCTTTGGGAAAGTGCTTTAACTTCTGACTCCAGGTGTGTTCGTGAGCCTGTTGCGGCACATTTCCTGCTGTGAGCCTGCTGTCGCTGAGCAGCCGGCACCTTCCCATCAGTCACTGCTCTGAAATAAGACGACTGAACCGTGAACCAGCTATTTTTTTCAATATTTATGAGCCAGTGTTGCCTCTCTAACCCTGTCCTGTCCTGACAGGTGCTGGAAATGGACTCGTCCATCAGGTAAACATGATTGACAGATTATTTTGGCGCTACCTGTGGGTCTAAAACGTGCGGCGTGTGTTTTGCTGTAGGGTCGGAGTTCTTGCTGCCCGTCAGAGGATTCTTCTGCCTGCTGTGTAAACAGTTTTATGGAGACGCCATTTGTGCAGAAGAACACGTCACCACACATCCTCACAACGAGAAATACAAGGTATTTAAGAGCAGAATCACCACATGTGGACAGACGGAGACAGTACAGCAGCTGTCGCGTGACTTCAGGACACTTCATTGTCCAAACCAGTTCATCCTCTGGTGCCTTCACAGCCTTTTTTCCACTGCAGGAACTCACTGAGATGGAAGTTCTCAGGTGCTCATTGTCTCCGTCTCCACTGTCGTCCCTCTGCTTTGGGGACGACTTCCTGGAGCTGAATCTTGGCTCAGCAGGTGAAACTAAATCCACATTGAGCGACTGTCAGAGGTTGGCCAGGATGCGAGGCGGCAGTCAGTCAGCAGCTCAGGACCCGTGTCAGTGTGCAGACGACACTCTGACTCACAGCATCTACACACCAGCTTCACTGTGTTTGCACTCTTTAGAGACAAATATCCAAAATGTCGTGGTTTGTAAAACTGAAGGCAGAATGGGAGCAGAAGCCTTCCAGGTTCTTCAGACGTGAGGGTTCTGAATCTGCGTGTTGGTGCTGGTCGAGTTCCTGCAGTGGAAGAGGCCTGTTTGTGGTGTGTGTCCGAGGTTTCTGGTTTCTGGTTAAAGAAACACAGATCCTGTTAGATTGTGGACTCAGAGTTCATGGAGGGACCATGTTTCTGGTTAAAGGTCTGTGGATTCTGCTACCTACATGTCATGAACTGACTGATTAAACACTTTTTCTCTTTTAACTTACTGACTGTTTGGTTTTTAGGAGCTTCTACAAATATCAGAGGTTAAAAAAGAGTTTCTGCAGAGTTCGTCACGTACGTTTGTTAGAAAATGGATCAATTTGTCATGTAAAATGTGGAGGAGGAACAAACGGATGAACCAGGTCCTGAAACAATCTGAGATGCTGTGAAGGTTGAGTTAGAGGAACCATCACGTCCTCCTGGCAGGGTCAGGTGAAATGATTAACGCTTGGTTTGATGCAGCAGATACCTCTGCTGATACCAACATGGCCGAATCGTCGTCTCGTAAGAATCACGAGGAGGCGTTGATTAAAAACGTTCACATGATATGAACGCAGCATTTTCCAAAGTAGATGTCAAGTCAGTCCACTATTTCCAGGTTGTAGTGGAAATTCAGAGTATTCTGTAGATGTGATTGTTTCAGTTGGGTCCGATGAGGCTCGTAGAACAAACAGTTCATGTTCCAGTTCTTCTACCTCATTTGATGCTCTGGTTATAGGACTGAAAGTGTTTGTTTGTCAGACATGAGTTCTTTATGCATTGTTCTCTCTCTTCCCAGAAACAAATGTACGAGAATCCCTTGTATGAACAGAGGAGGAACCTGGACCGGCAGGCAGGACTGGTCTCAGAGACGAGTGGAAAGAAACGCAAACATGAGGATGATGAGAAAGGAAACAAAGACAAGGAGGAAAAGTCCAAACACAAGAAGGAGAAAAGGGACAAGGAGAATAAGACGGAGGAGGATGACGCTGATCAGAAGGAGGAGAAATCTAAAGTGAAAAAGGAAGAGAAGCAGAGGACAAGCAAGAAAGAGGAGGAGAGCAAAGACGCCAGAAGCCTAGAAGAAGAGTGGCCATCTCACGGCCAGAAAGATGAGGATGAAAAGTCTAAAAACAGCAAGAAGGAGGATAAATACCGCCACAGCAGAGAGGAAGAGGAGAGGGGGAAATACAGCAGAAGAGACGAGGACGACAGATACAAATATAGTAGAGTAGAAGAACATCGGTCCCGCTACCGCAGGGACGAACATGACAGGCACGACGAGCAGCCCAAATATGGGCTGAGAGAAGAGGAGGACAAGAATAAATCCAGTAAATACTCTGATTTCAGACCCACATACGACCGAGAGCGAGATGAAGGGAAGCCAAAGGCCGACAAGGAAGCTGTTAAAAAGCTGGAGCCGGCCAAACCAGCAGGGAAACCAGAGGTCAGCAAGCCTGAACCTCCGCCAAAGCCCTATGACCCGCCCAAAATCCTCTGTGGACCCAGTCCAGCCATGAGGGCAAAGCTCCGCAAACAGAGCCTGGAAACCAGCAAACCAGCATCCACTGCTACGACCTCTTCATTTGGAAAGTTCACGTGGAAAAAGAGGGAGGACATCCTGGCAAAGGAGGCGGAGAAAGTGGCCGCAGAGTTTATCAAGGATGACGAAGCTGCAGCGAATCAGAATCCAGTTTCAGTGGAAGACTCTTTTGCGAAATCCATGGCTGTTGCGAAAGAGATCGCAGAGAAGCTGTCGGGTCAACAGAGCACGCCGTCTCCCCCGGTATCCAACCGGGGAAGGATCCGCCCCAACCTCCCTGCACCTGCTGCAGTCTTGAGAAAAACGACCACAACGAGTAAACCTGCACCTCTGAATACCTTCCTCTCCATCAGACCCCAGAGCGCCGGTTCACAAGTACCTCCTGCAAAAGAGGCACAGGCTTTCCCTGGTCCTCTCACAAACACTCTGAATGCTCAGAGTTCACTGCTGGAAAGTAAACTTCAGACACCAGTTGGTAGACCAGACCCATCAGAAGCTAGGCCTACACCACCTGTTTCTAACTCTGCACCACCTGGTTCTAACTCTGCACCACCCGAGATTAAACCTGCAACACCCGTGTCTAACTCTGCACCATCTGAGGTTAAACCTGCACCACCAACGATGATAAGAATCGTGTCTGACGTTGCAGCTCCCGGTGTCCCGGAAAGTGAACAAACTCATACGGTGTTTGTCAAGCCTCCACCTTTGATGACAATGAGCATTGGACCTCAGAAGTCTGCAAAACCTAGGAGCAACCTGGCTGCAGCCAAAGCCCAGGACTTATTCGGTATCTTCTACAGCAGCATTAGCCAGCCGGGAACCTCTTCCATTACCAAACCAGCAACAGATGCCAGAGGGAGTACTACCAATAAAAGTCAACCTCCTAGTCTGGAGACACAAAAACCGCAACCCCAGCGTCAGCCTTTTACCCACTCCGAACCGCCAACTGTGGTCTGTACATCTCCACAAGTGAACTCAGTCCATACCCCAAGTTCCCAAACCCAACCACAATCAGACCTTCATATTGCGTCTGTTTGGTCTTTGCAGTCTACTCCACCTCCAACACGTGAGGTGGCTGCATCCAAAACTCCTTCAGAAACAGCCCAAACAATATTGAGTCCACCAGCCCAGTCAGAGGCTCAGATTTTACCACAAAACCACTCCCCGACTCCTGAATCTGAGTCCAGAAACGTGCCACAAGCTGAACCTGCTTTGCTGGAACCAACACCTGAAACTCTGTCCCAGCCCAACTTGACTTCCCAAAATGAAGCACAGCAGCCAACTAAACCCCAACCAGACCAGGACACCCAAACCCCATCTCATCCAGAAACCCCACCTGACACAGTTTCACTGGCTGAACCCCAGGCAAGCCCCAAAACTAGGGGCAAGACCACTCCAGCAAAAAGAAACCCTCCCACCCTCCGCCCTGTCCGACAAACCAGATCCCAGACCCGGCAGCAGCAGCAGAGCCAGTCTGAGTCAGAGCCTGAGCCAGCTTCAGCTGATTCTGACTCAGCAGGTTCAGACCCAAAGGGGCTTGACATGTCAGATGTAGGGTCTGCTTTGCATCCGGGCGAGGAGGCACCTGGCAAGGGGGACCCTCAGATGATGGGGCTAATCCCTGAAACCCTGGGCCTCCCCTCTGACATGACCTCTCTGGACTTTGAAACAGATTTTAACTTTGAGTAGGATCTGAGCAGACTGAGTCACAGGAATCTGAGGAGGGGGTTTATTTAAAACCACTCAGACATCCAGAATGTGCCGTAGACCTCCACTGTTACCCGTTCAGAAATGCATAAAGTACTGACGGACGTTGTCCACACACAGTTCTTGTCCGTAGGATACATTCCATGACGGTTTGAGCGGGATTTGTCCGCAGAGAGGAAATTGTCCAACGGTCTCATCCTTTTCTAGTTTTTAGACACAGTGTCTAAACATCAGGGTTTGTCTTTCATGGTTTTAGTTCAGCCAGTCAGGGGTCCCCAAACCGGCCCGAGACCATTTCCTTTACAGAGATGGGTCTGAACTTCTGGGTTCAAGTAGATTCATATTTGTCAGACGTTCCTCTGATGAATTACTGAATAATATTTCCTCCTCTGGCCTCTAAGGAGACAAACAGTTTGGGGGGTGGTAGCTCTGAGATATGTTCCCTGATTAAAAGACGTCACAAGTGAAAAAGGGTTTGTAAACCAGTTCTGGTGACAATGCTGTCCACGTACTTTTGGTCATGTAGTGTACATCGGACTCTGCAGACAATACTGGCAGGAAAGAGGAAGTGGAGATCCTAAATTGTCAAATCATTCCTTTAAAGATCCCCGTTGTCTTTGTCACATGTTCTCCTCGTTCTTTCAAATCCTGTTCTTTCTCCTCCGGCAGGCAAAGCATCTGCACCTTTGGTTGTTTTCCTTGTTTTCTGTTCAAGTTGGATGAACAATGCCGAGGTTTCTCACAGTTCAGCATCACAGACCAATATCAGCTCAGTTCACGTGTCAACTGAAGATCCAGGAACTGAGTCCAAAATGGTGCTTCAGGTTTTTGTTTTTGTTGGAAGCGCTGATCTGTGGTCGGAGTTGCTCTGTGACAATAGAAACAGAAACTGCTCGTCCTGTAAAATTTGTTGCTTTAAGTCGAGTTTTAATAAAGGTTGGTGAGGAAACAGCAGCTGGTGTGTGTGTTGTGATTCTTCTGCAGAAGTCAGAGGAGTGTTCATGTATGTCCACGATACCACGCTGAGTACGAAGGTCATTATTCTACAACACAGGGTTGTATAATAAGAAACACGGAGTCCAAATCAACGTTCTCCAGTCTGTCTGTTGCAGCCTGTGCTGTTGCTGCTGCTCTCATCTTTCACATCTGATGTGTTGTTCCACTGATCCTGTTTGAAGACCCTGATTCAGGTGGGTAAAGTGTTGATGTGGCTTCAGTCGCTTTGGATTCTGTGGCAGCAGATCAGATGTGTCAGTCTCTTTCAGCTTGATCCGCACCGTGAATTTGGTGTCCCAGTGGACGACGTGGAGGCGAGTGTCCTGCAGGAAAGGTAAGCTGAACAGCTTCATGTCAGCGTCACGTCTGCTGTATATGCTGATCACACACATGTAGATGTACGTTAGTCTGTTGTTTCATGTCTCTGATGTTTGACCGTGCTTGGTGAAGAGATGTTTCTCTAGAAAACCTGTCAGTAAGCAGCCAACGAACATCTGGACCAGTGCATTGTGGTTCAGTGTCAGGTGGTGAAACCACATCTTTGGACTCCAGCATCGCCTGACGCGATCAGTTCTCATGTGGCAGTGATGTGTTGTTCCCCTCAGCTGAAACCAATGAACAGATCACTTTCAGGCCTCGTCTGTCGACTGAAGACGCTGCGTCTCTGATAACTGATTGACTCGAGCGACGCATCAGCCACACAAACAGTTTGATCAGGTTTGTGTCGATACAGCCGGAGAGGCAGCCTGAGAGGATGCACGATCCAGTTCAGCTCTGACGAGTGCTTCCTGTTGCTGCTCAGCTCAGGACTGCACGACTCAACCTGTTCTATTCATTCATGAAAACAAAAACACAACCCTCTGCAGTTGACATCGTGCTCCACCTGTCGACATTGTGCTGTCCACGCCGCTTTCCTGTCAGACCCTGAACATTTCTCAGTTCACCTTGTTTCTCCTCCCTGGACCTTTGCTCGTGTTGTACTCAATCTGTATGTACATCAATTTGGATAAAGACTTCTGACAAATGAAACTGCAGAACTGTGAAATTGTTCATAAACACAGAGAAACGCTGTGATGTCACATGAAGTAAGTGCTGACAGTGGAAACATGGGGACTGTTGAAACGTGACAGAACAATAAAGTTGGACTGAACTGAGCAATGAGTGTCGTGATGTTTGTCCCGTTTTGAAATAAGATGAGTCAGTCAGAGCCTGCTGTTGCCTGTCAGTCAACACTGAGGGGTTTTAACGTAATTACTTGTCAGTCCTGACTGAGGGATTAGTCTGAGCACTCTCACTCTTTTCAAGAACAGCAAAATCAGAACAACTGAGAACAAAGTAGTGTTTGTTCTTTCCCAGAGTCATGTGATGACCACTCACTTTAATCTGGTGACTTCTCAGAGGGTCCCGACCCCTCAGGTTAGACCCGTCTGGACTCTACTAGCTCCAGCAGTCACATGCTGCCCTGACACAGCAGGATGTCATGGAGAATAAGGTACTTTTACTCAGACGGTACTGCAGTACTTTAACTACCTGAAGCCACAGTACTGCAGTAGTTTTGCTGCTGACACTCGGTCATTGTGAGTTAAACAGAGATTTACATGAAGTTAACTGATGTATAATCAGTGTTACGTCATGTTACAGAATATAATTGATTGTCATCGTATCGATGATCAGACTGAGCTCAGTTTCATCAGGTTGAAGGTGTTTTGTTGCTGGGGAACACTCAGGACCTTCCCCACCTCCCTGCAGCCTCACCCGCCTCACTAAACTCTGAGAAAGCCAATCAGAAAAATCCCTGCGCGCGTCTCCCGGCAGCTGTGCGCGTCAACAACCAATCAGATTGCCCGGGCCGGGAACGGGTGCGGGGAGTTGAGACAGACCGAGTGACAGCGTCTGAGTCCCGGGAAGAAGATCACGGAGCTTCCGTGAAAAAGAACCCTGCAACACGTTGAAGATGCCGAACAAAACGAAGAAGGAGAAGGTGAGTCGGCGGCTACATGCCGGAGCGTTTCACTCCGCGATAGATGAGGGCGGAGCGGAAGCAGCCGTTATTCCAGCTGACGGAGACTTTAGACGTGATGTTTTATCGAGTAGCTGCTAGCCTGACAGGCTAGCTTGCTAAGGCCCCGCTAGCAGAGGACGGCTAAGCTAACTGCTAGCTGCAGAGCTAGTTATAAATCAGTGAGTTGAGCCGCCGCCTCGGTGTCAGCCGGTCAGCCGAGTTGTTTGAACCTGATTAGCAGCGGGTTTGTCTAGCTGTTCACACGCTGTCAGACATGTTAGCTGTCAGGGAGCATCCCGGCTAACTGACATTAGCTGTGAAATGACCGGGCTGCTGCTGCCGGAGGTCCGCTGCCTGGTCCCTTCAATTATTCATCTCCTGGAGACCAGGCTGGGCTGGGACACAAACCTGCGCTACCTCTGACTCATCAGACATGTGAGCCCGCAGGAAACATGAAGGAGGTGATGCTGAACAGCTGAGCGCGTAAGCGCAGACACACTGCGCCGGATTCCTCCTTCCTTTTATCCTGAAAACGTCTCATTAACAGCCAGACATAATAGGAGTGTAGTGCGTTCATGGACCTGTGCAGGTTCCATCTTCATGGACCAATGCACCTGTGCCGGTTGGTGCGAGTGGTGTGTTTAGGACAATCTGGAAATGGTGCCTTCACGTACCTGTGCAGATGGAACGTTCATGGTCCTTTGTAGATGGTGTGTTCAGGGATGTGTACAGGTGTTAGATCAGCGGTTATAACCTGTCACTGTGGTAACGAGGTCACCATAACGTACTCCTCCGTTCGCTTTTTTAGGCACATTGCTCAGTCTTCATTGGGCGATGCGGCTGGATGTTTGTTAAGTTGTCATGGAGATGATGATGAGCATCACATGAGCAAATATGTTGCACTGATCACATGACATCAGGTGGAATCCTGTTTAGTCATGTTGACAGTGAGATGAGAGCAGCCAGAGAGACAGGAAGCAGAGACAGTGACTGATCAATTTTCTGTTTAAAATGATGAAAGAGTGATGCAAGTGGCTGTAGGTCACCTGTCTGTCCATCAGCCAGTCGACCAGCATCAGACCAGTTGTTGCCTTTTTATTAAATATTGATCCAACTTTTCTTCTGTGTCTAAACAGGAAACAACCAAATCTGCAAAAAGCAGCATGAAGAACAGCGGCGGCGGTGGGAAAGACGCTGCAGCCGAGAATTCAGATGAGGTGAGTCAGTTAAGTATGAGGCTCTTCTGCAGACACATGACTGTCCCATGATGTGTGAGGCACTAACAGCCCTGAGGACAGGAAGCTGCAGTTCTGGGGACAGGAAACAGGAAGCTGCCGCTCTGAGGACAGTGATGCAGCTACAACCAGGCCTGTTCGAGATGAGCCAGGCCTGCGCAGAGTCGATCACCAGCAATTAGATTTCTGTCCGACTTGAGTCCGACTTGCTCTGATGTCATAAACAAATGGACAACGATAATCATCACAACCCCTGCCACAGAACTGCGACTCCCAGGATGTATCGTTGCATCAGACAGGAGACTGTCCTAACTCTGTGTGTGTGTGTGTGTGCAGGCGCAGCAGCAGCAGAGCGGCAGTAAGCGGCCCAGTAACAGCACGCCTCCACCCACACAGCTCAACAAGATCAAGTACTCTGGAGGCCCCCAGCTGGTGAAGAAGGAGCGCCGCCAGAGCTCCTCCCGCTTCAGCCTCACCAAGAACAGAGAACTGCAGAAGCTGCCCGCACTCAAAGGTCAGCAGCTCCACCCGAGCTCCACCTGCACCCAGACACCACCCGCAGCCAGCTCCACCCACACCCAGCTCCACCCAGACACCTCCCGCAGGCAGCTGCACCCACACCCAGTTCCACCTGCACCCAGACACCACCCGCTGTTGATCAGTTTGATCAATATTAATTTGTTAATGATCGGGATATAGATTGTAATCATATTTCATTATTCTAATGTGACAGAGAGGGGACGTCAACATCTGAATGTCGAAAATGTAGTTGAGGAAAACATCTAATCAGCTCGTTTTAGATCCAGTTTAATCTGTAGAACATTGATCACTGATCAATAAGAAAGTGACCAGGTAATTTTGGATTTGTCACATTTAAGAACCTCACGGACTGAGTCTGTTCCCACCTGTTCCCACCTGTCCTCACCTGTCCTCACCTGTTCCCACCT
Source organism: Datnioides undecimradiatus (assembly GCA_008933995.1). Classification (NCBI taxonomy): domain Eukaryota; kingdom Metazoa; phylum Chordata; class Actinopteri; order Lobotiformes; family Datnioididae; genus Datnioides; species Datnioides undecimradiatus. Next base: position 271,291 of record WARS01004340.1, on the reverse strand, counting down.
GTTCCCACCTGTCCTCACCTGTTCTCACCTGTTCTCACCTTTCCTCACCTTTCCTCACCTGTTCCCACCTGTCCTCACCTGTCCTCACCTGTTCTCACCTGTTCTCACCTGTTCTCACCTGTTCTCACCTGTTCCCACCTGTTCTCACCTGTCCTCACCTGTTCCCACCTGTCCTCACCTGTTTCCACCTGTTCCTACCTGTTTCCACCTGTTCTCACCTGTTCTCACCTGTTCTCACCTGTTCCCATCTGTCCTCACCTGCTCCCACCTGTTCTCACCTGTTCTCACCTGTCGTCCCCAGACGCCCCCCTGATGGAGCGGGAGGAGCTGTTTGTGCAGAAGCTGCGTCAGTGCTGCGTCCTGTTTGACTTCGTCAGCGACCCGCTCAGCGACCTCAAGTACAAGGAGGTGAAGAGAGCCGGGCTCAACGAGATGGTCGAGTACATCACACACAACAGCGACGTGGTGACGGAGTCCATCTACCCCGAGGCCGTGCTGATGGTGACACACACGCACAGACACTGTAACACAGAGATGCACACAGACACTGTATCACACACACAGACACTGTAACACACCCGCACAGACACTGTAACACACAGACACACACAGACACTGTATCACACACACAGACACTGTAACACACCCGCACAGACACTGTAACACACACACAGACACTGTAACACAGACACTGTAACACACACACACACACAGTAACACACACACTGTAACACACACTAACACACACACACACACACTAACACATGCACTAACACACACACACACTGTAACACACACACACACACACACACTGTAACACACACACACACTTCTACCTGATTCACCAGGTAGATACACCTGTCTCACACCAGTCTGTGTCCTCTGTGGCTCAGTGTGTGTGTGTGTGTTTTCAGTTTTCAGTGAACTTGTTCCGGACTCTTCCTCCGTCCTCGAACCCGACTGGAGCGGAGTTTGATCCTGAGGAGGACGAGCCGACACTGGAGGCTGCTTGGCCTCACCTGCAGGTGTGTGTATGTGTGTTTGTGTGCCCTGTGCTGCTGCCTGCAGGCTGCTCTCTCACAGGGTCACTGACTGTCAGGCGTCAGCTCATCCTGCTTTGTCTCCGCAGCTCGTGTACGAGTTCTTCCTTCGCTTCCTGGAGTCTCCAGACTTCCAACCAAACATCGCTAAGAAGTACATCGACCAGAAGTTTGTCATGTCGGTAAGAGCTGCGGGTGTGGAGAAGGTGTGTGTGTGGAGAGTGTATGAGTGGAGAAGGTGTGTGTGCAGAACGTGTGTGTAGAGAAGGTGTGTGTGTGTGTGTGTGTGTGTGTGTGTGTGTGTGTGTGTGTGTGTGTGTGTGTGTGTGGAGGACGTGTGCGCAGAGTGTGTGCGCTGTGTGTGTGTGTGTGTGTGTGTGTGTGTGGAGGACGTGTGCGCAGAGTGTGTGCGCTGTGTGTGTGTGCGCTGTGTGTGTGTGCAGTGTGTGTGTGCACGCGCAGTGTGTGTGCACAGTGTATGTGTGCAGAGCAGGACACTGACTGCATGTCTGTGTTGAAGCTGCTGGAGCTGTTCGACAGCGAGGACCCCAGGGAGAGGGACTTCCTGAAGACCATCCTGCACCGGATCTACGGCAAGTTCCTTGGCCTCCGTGCCTACATTCGCCGCCAGATCAACAACATCTTCTACAGGTCAGAGCGCGGCAACACACACGCCTCACACTGTCCTGAATCTGGTCACTGCTCACATGGCCTGCAGCATCCAACAAGAACCACTGGTGTTACAGGTTCATCTATGAGACGGAGCATCACAACGGCATCGCTGAGCTGCTGGAGATACTGGGGAGGTAACACACACACATACAGACGCACACACACAGGGACACACACAGTAACAGGTGAGGGGATGAAGCTCTCTGATTGGCTGATTGATGATCTTCGTCGCAGCATCATCAACGGCTTCGCTCTGCCACTCAAAGAAGAACACAAGATGTTTCTGATCCGAGTTCTGCTGCCGCTTCACAAAGTCAAGTCCCTGAGTGTGTACCATCCCCAGGTCAGCCACCTGTCTCACTTCACCTGTCTGTTTCACTGCCTCCCTGTCTGTCTGTCTCACTGTCGGCCTGTCTGTCTGACTCTCTGTCTGTCTGTCTGACTCTCTGTCTGTCTGTCTGTCTGTCGGCCTGTCTGTCTGACTCTCTGCCTGTCTGTCGACCTGTCTGTCTGACTCTCTGTCTGTCTGACTCTCTGTCTGTCTGACTCTCTGCCTGTCTATCTGCCTGTCTCTCTGTCTGTCTGACAGTCTGTCTGCCTGTCTGTCTGCAGCTGGCGTACTGTGTGGTCCAGTTCCTGGAGAAAGACAGCAGTCTGACAGAGCCCGTGAGTCTGCTAACATCCCTCTGTTTCCATGCAACACTCAAACTGTGATGCTGTGTTTCCATAGTAACCATCTGTCAGAAACCACAGCTGGTGTAAAGGAGGCGGAGGCGTGGCGTCTGACTTCCTGTTGGCTCTGACCTCTGACCCTGCAGGTGATTATGGGTCTGCTGAAGTTCTGGCCAAAGACTCACAGTCCGAAGGAGGTGATGTTCCTCAACGAGCTGGAGGAGATCCTGGACGTCATCGAGCCATCAGAGTTCGTCAAGGTCCAGGAGCCGCTCTTCAGACAGCTCGCCAAGTGTGTGTCCAGCCCACACTTCCAGGTACCAGAACCAGGACCAGGTCTGCCATGACCTGAGCCAAAACCACCAGCTAGAACACCAAGGCTAGGTGATGAAGATAAAGGAGGTGATGGTGATGGTGATGAAGGTGATGCTGATGGTGATGATAAAAGTGATGAAGGTGATGCTGATGATGATGATGCTGATGATGATGATGTGATGAAGGTGGTGATGATGGTGATGCTGAAAGTGATGATGATGTAGATGATGAAGGTGGTGATGATGATGATGAAGGTGGTGCTGTTGCAGGTGGCAGAGCGAGCTCTGTATTACTGGAACAACGAGTACATCATGAGTCTGATCAGTGACAACGCTGCCAAGATCCTCCCCATCATGTTCCCTGCACTCTACAAGAACTCCAAGAGCCACTGGAACAAGTAACACACACACACACAATTATTATTAACTATATTCACCTGAGAGAATCACAGGTGTGTGTGTGTGTGTGTGTGTGTGTGTGTGTGTGTGTGTGTGTGTGTGTGTGTGTGTGTGTGTAACGACATCATCATGACCTGAGATCACCTGTGTGTCTGAACTCAGGACGATCCATGGCCTCATCTACAACGCTCTGAAGCTCTTCATGGAGATGAACCAGAAACTGTTTGACGACTGCACACAGCAGTACAAGGCCGAGAAGCAGAAGTAACACACACACACACACACACACACACACACACACACACACACACACACACACAGCAGTACAAGGCCGAGAAGCAGAAGTAACACGCACGCACACACACACAGCAGTACAAGGCCGAGAAGCAGAAGTAACACACACACACGCACGTGTTAATGTGTGATTGATGTCTGAACCTGTTCCTGCAGAGAAAAATACAAACTGAAGGAGAGAGAGGAGATCTGGCACAAGATAGAGGAGCTGGCCCGACAGAACCCACAGGTACGCTACTCACCTGGCTGCTCACCTGTCTGTGTACCTGTCTGCTCACCTGGTTGTGAAGCATTAATCAGAGTTTAATGATTGTGTTTAATTAACCGGGCGTGTGTCTGTCTTCTCCTCCAGAGCAACAAGCTCCACCCCCTCCGCCCTGGACTTCACCCACAGGAAGAGGTGAGAAAGGGGCGTGGTCATTTGCATATTTAGAGCAGATGAGGGGTCACTGTTACTTTAAGGGGGACATATTACGGCTGAAAGCTGCTTTAAACAGGTCCTGAATGACTATGGAGGGGGAGGGTGCAGAGCGGTGCAGGACCAGTATCCAACATGGCTGCCGATCCCGACGAACAGCCCCGGCTGTACGCTATAGCTCCGACCCAGAATGTGACAGTGAACAGCGGAGGAGACGGTTGGAAAGAATAAAACACAGCCACGGTCTCCTCTGGTCTTCTGGGGCTGGGACAGAATATCGGCATTGTGTTGGTGTTTACAGCCAACAACAGAGCAGTCTGCATGTCTGGCTCTGACAGACGACATCACCACACACTGCTAGCTTACCGCTGGAAACAGCGAGCTTCACCTAGTGGGATGAACGCCTAGGAGGAGGACGGCCTATGGAAATCACTCCTGTGGTTCCTAACGACAGCAGCTGAGTCTGAACGGACTGTAGGACCCATTTTACCAGAGGGTGGGCTGCAGAGACGATGCAGGACCTGTTGCCTTCCTCAGTCTCTGAGTTGGTCGGCTGAGGGGGACTAGTTTAAATATGTATATGCAAGAAAAACCTTTTTTATAATGTGTCCCCTTCAAGAGGAGTGGGGTTCAGTTGTTGTTGTTGTTGTTCATCAGTGTTCTCATGTCCGTGTGTGCTGCAGTACATGCTGTACTCTGACAGCTCCGCTGTGGCCGTGTACTCGATGGAGACAGAGACTCCAACAGCTGAAGACATCCAGCTGCTGAAGAAGACTGTGGAGAGCGAGGCCTCTCAGGTACTGTCAGCCGATCAGTCAGTCAGTCAATCAGCCGATCAATCAGTCAGTCAGTCAATTGATTAGTTGATCAGTCAGTGGATCAATGCTCGACTGATGGTCTGTCTGTGCTCAGGGTCTGAAGGATCTGAAGAAGGACAAAGTTCTGATGAGGAGGAAGTCGGAGCTGCCGCAGGACGTCTACACCATTAAAGCTCTGGAGGCTCACAAGAGAGCCGAGGAGTACCTGACAGCCAATCAGGAGGCTCTCTGACTGGAGGAGGCGATCCCTTCTGAGCCTGACTCCACCCCCTTCCTGTCCATATCTCTGGGGAGGAAGTTGTTGTGGAAAAGCTGGTCTGGGGTCAGATCAGGACGGAGCTGACACTGCGTCCACCAACAAAACAAACCGCCCCCTCACCTCTGACCCCTGGAGACCAAAACAAGTAGGACACTATGTAAGTGGTGTGTGTCAGCGGTCATGTGATGATGACATCATCAGCCTCATGCTCCACCTTCATCTTCAAACACCTGCTGCCGTTCACACAAGTTCAATACAAGGTGACAGGCTCGTGTGACGGTCCCTGAACGCACCACCAGCCACCGTCTCACACTGCAGGAACTCACCTTTTTGTCCCTCTCAGCCTCCATCCAGTCATTAATCTTCATTCATAGTCGACAGATCAGCTGATGATTGAACACGATTACTTGCTGACGAGTATTGATCCAATCAGAAACAGATGATCAGCGGCATCAAGATCATTGGAATAAATGTGACAATAATTCAAAATTAACAACTGAGCCACAGACTGACGGGTCACACGAGTCCGTGTTGTGTTCAGGTGTCTCTGCAGCGTTCAGGGGGCATTGGTATTTGCTGCGTCGCCACATTTAATCTTCTTTGGCTCATCCTGCAGTTTGTTTACTGACTCAGCAGAAACTGAAGCAACAGGAAGTTTTTTAACCATGAATAAAGAAATATGTTGTCTGTCAACATAACAGCAGAGTGTAGAACCGCCCAGGCTCCTCCAGGTCCTTCAAGGTCCTTCCAGGTTTCAGGTTGTTAAGTTCCTGCAGTGAAAAGAGCTTCAACACATCACTTCTGTCCTGTGACACCTGAATGCAGCACAGACAAGTTCACAGACTCACTCAGTCCTCCAACAGCAGCTTCAGCCAGTGGCCCCGCCCCCTCCACTTGACCTGACCAATCACCCGTCTGCTTGGATCTGTGGGGGACTGAAGCAGCTTCTGGCAGACTGACGATGATGATGGTGACGATGGTGACACACAGTGAATGTAGACCTCCAATCAGCATCCAGCAGAAACGTTTGTTTATGTTTATGTTTGTCCGTCATGATGCCACTGAGTTTAAACCAATGAAAGAAGTCGTGTGTGAGGAAATGGCGGTGTGGTGTTGTCCGCTGAATGTTTATGGGTCAAAGGTCAAATGCAGTGACGTGTCCAGGGCTCCTGGGAAATCATACTGAGTATTTCACTGTAAACAATTAGCTCTGAGCATCAGGACACTTAACGCCACCACAGCGTCACATGATCACTTCCTGCATGACTCAGATAAAGCTGAGAGCGTGTTCCTATTGGCTGCTGTATGCAGTGTGTATGTGAACATCCAATGGTCAAAGTGTGAAACCTGTGATGCGTTTGAGTCTCAGCTGCTTCCTGGCGTCGCAGATCAGACTGAAACACACTCACATGGTCAGGCCTGTGGGGGGGTCAGTTTGTCCTCAAGTCCACACAACAAAAGATGAAAGTGAATATTGTTCAATCAATAATTGTTTTCAAAGAATCCAGACACTAAAATCAGCTCAGACCTGAACACAAGCTCATGATCATGTGACTCAGCGCGCCTTTGATCTCCTTTCTGACTGGTGCTGCTGCAGTGAGGCTCCCTGGTGGCGAGTGCGGGAACAATCCTCCTTTCAGGACTGTTTACAGGAGATGGAACAGAATCTAAAAGAATTTCGCTTCACTCTTCAGGCTCGTTGTGGACAGATTTGGACGTGCCTGCAGTTGTCCTGTATATTGTCATGTATATTGACCACGCCCACACACAGACCACACCCCTTGCTGTGATGCTTCAGCCCCTCCCCTTTTGTTTTTATTCTTATGTTCTCGTCCGCTGGTTTTCTTCAGTCGTTGCACGTGGTCTTCTACTTGCCGTTGTGTGATTCGTCAGCCAATGACCATTTCAGTGGTGGGTAGCCCCGCCCACATCTCTCGCCGCTGGACAAAATGGCCACCACAGGTTGGAGTTTATTTTAGATGTTTTTACTGAAACGGATGAAACTGAACTTGTGTTGTTGAGTTTTGGGCATCAGCAGTTTTAATGTGAAAGGATGAGTTGTAGACAGGAAGTGGCGAGTGACTGGAGGATTGTCCACCGGGGGTAGATCAGGGCTGAACACTGACACCAAACTTCCTGTTGAACACACTACACAAACATTTCTGTGACTCTTAAAAACCGAGTCTTCTGGACTAAATCAATTGTAGGACTCGAACTTTAACCAGCGAAGGTGTTTGTCCAGCGGCAACGTTGACACAGTGAAGAAAAGGAAACATGGTGGCGATCCGTCCACTCGAGTCCCAACATCTGAGCGCTGCTTCCTTTCATCCTGTACATATGTTGTACTTTACTCCGTTAGAGCGTCACACAATATCCAAGTCCAATTTTGTACAGATGTTCATGTATGTACAGAACGAAATAAAGAGATCAAGTGGAAACGACTGATTGCGATTGAACTAACACACGAACCCGCGAGGAAACATGACAGACTTCAACAAAAGCTTTATTCTGAAAATCCAAACAGGATACTGTTCAGTTTCTCCTGCAGAAGAAGAGAGCAGCGCTGGTCATTACACTGCATTCCACATTATGCAAATTCCTTTTCCTAAATAATAGTTCTCATAATTTTCAAGTCATCAAGCATTAGAGCATAACTCGACTGTTTTTGAACAAACCTCCAAATCATAACGTTTTGGGTGTTTGTTTTTTTTAAATCAAAATCTTAAAATGCACTGTTCCACATTATTACGCACAATAGAGTTTCAAAACATTTTATTGTTGTAAACAACGGAAAATGGTCATTAGTTAAACTGCAAGCATTTGCAGGTTATATTTGCTGAAATCAAAAGCTCTTTTAATCAAAAATATCTTAACAGGCCAAATTACATTTTGACATAGGACCCCTTATTGGATAGGAGCTTCACAATTCTTGTATCCATAGAAGTTGTCAGTGTTTGGATGGTTTCTGCTGGAATTTCTTTGCAGGATGTCAGAATAGCCTCCCAGAGATGCTGTTTTGATGTGAATTGCCTCCCACCCTCATAGATCTTTTGCTGCATGATGCTCCAAAGTTTCTCAATAGGGTTGAGATCAGGGGAGGATGGGGGCCACACCATGAGGTTTTCTTGTTTTATGCCCATAGCAGTCAATGATGTACAGGTATTCCTTGCAGCATGGGATGGTGCATTATCATGCATAAAGATGATCTTGCTACGAAAGGCACAGTTCTTTTTTTTGTACCATGGAAGAAAGTGGTCAGTCAGAAACTCCACATATTTCACAGAGGTCATTTTTACACCTTCAGGGACCTTGAAGGGGCCGACCAGCTCTCTCCCCATGATTCCAGCCCAAAACATGACGCCACCACCTCCTTGCTGACGTCGCATCCTTGTTGGGACATGGTGGCTGTTCACCAACCATCCACGACTCCATCCATCTGGACCATCCAGGGTTGCACGGCACTCATCAGTGAACAACACTGTTTGGAAATTAGTCTTCATGTACGTGTAGGCCCACTGCAGGCGTTTCTGCTTCTGAGCTTTGGTTAAGGGTGGCTGAATGACAGGTTTATGCATAACTGCAACCCTCTTGAGGATCCTACGCCTTGATGTTCTTGGTACTCCAGAGACACCAGCAGCTTCGAATACCTGTTTGCTGCTTTGCAGTGGCATTTTAGCGGCTGCTCTCTTAACCCGACGCATTTGTCTGGCAGAAATCTTCCTCATTGTGCCTTTATCTGCTCGAACCCGTGTGTGTTCTGAATCGGCTACAAATCTCTTTATTGTACGATGATCACGGTGAAGTTGTTTTGAAATATCTAAAGTTGTCATACCTTCTCCTAGGCATTTCTCGCTTTTTGGCAGCAGAGAGATCCTTCTTCTTCCCCATATTGCTGGAAAATCGTGATCTGCTTAATAATGTGGAACATCCATTCTTAAGTAGTTTTCCCTTTAATTGGACTCACCTGCAAACTAATTGGCACAGGTGTCTGAGATTGACTGGAGTGATTGGAAGAGCCCTGACACACATTCCCATCCACGTGTTTAAACTGACAGACAAAAAAATGACCTTTATGACCTTTAAACACAATTTGCATAATAATGTGGAACGCGGTGTATTGTCTTTACTAATTTATTATTTCAGAAAGTTAATGATATTCAGATATTTTCAGTTTAATGTCACAGAAAAGCAGCAAATTCTCACAGTCGAGAAGAAAAAAGCAAAGTTTCCAGTTTTTGAGTCCAGAACTCAGGTCCCAGAGAAACCTTCAGAGCTGACGACGGTCACATGATGCGAATCAAACAGCACGAAACCAGGTGAGTGGAAACACAAGGGTACGGCGTCAGGTGAGGGTCAGATGGTGTTTCTGTCAGAGCTGTTTCCTGTTGAACATTAACGTCCGCAGAGTTTTAATCCTGTTAATTACAAAACAGAACGAACGTGAAGCTTTAACTGTTATTTCACAAACTGCAGATGAGGAAACAGCTCCGACACACACAAAGGGGTTCTGCAGAGTCAAAAGATTCATCATCTCTGAGTAAAAAACAAAGGTTCATAACAAAACAAGTTTTTGGAGAAAATGTCACTGTGAACATGAAATAATGAAGTTTCTGTGTTCACAGCAGCTGCTCGCCCACACTGACCCAGTAGTCTGTCACCATGGTGGATGCCTTACAACAGGAAGATGCTTTGCTGCAGGACCAGCTGCGAACACGTTAATCAACTTGTTACCCATTCATATTCATGTTGCTATGGCAACAGAAACATTAAACCAACACATTTATGATTTTAAAATAAAAGACTGAAGTTTTAACTTTTTTTTAAAACATTTTAACATTAATGCAGCAGTGCAGTTAGCTTAGCCAGCTAGCCTGTACCACAACAAATAGCTTAGCTAACCAACACTGGCAAGTTAGCATCTCACTACTGTATTGCGTTATTTAATTTCACTAATTTAACATTATCGTCAGTTTACTAACCTGCGCAGGTGTCAGGTTAGAAAACTTCATAGGTCATTAGCATCGCGGCTAACGAGAGTAATGTTTGTTGATGTAACATCACTAACAGAACAAACAACAAAAACATTTAGTTAACTTCACATTTTTTGTTGTATCCATATCATTTATTATTTTAAGGTTTTGATGAACTTAACCAGTCAACGAACATTAGTTTGTGGTGTTAGCATGTTGGCTACACGTTTGCTGATTCTCTGGCTCATGTTAGCTAATGCTAGCTTGTTCCCGCTTTAAGTTATGGCACAAAACTGAGTGGTTAACACTAGCTGGCTAGGCTAGCTTCATCTGTGACATCACCAGGCTTCAGTTTTCAGGCTTAAGATGAATAATGGCGACTCTGGCTGAGTCCAGAGTCTTAAAGCTGAACCAGAAGCCAGGTGGTTTCAGTCTGATTAGACAGAAACCCTCCGACTGTTAACGCTGAATGTTAATGAATTAAATGTAGGTTTAAACTTTTTATCAATTTGCTGAACGTGTGACCTGTTTCTTTTTTTTGACTTTTAACACAGACTATGATGTCTGTTGAATTAATCCCAACATGTGAGCAGGATTCCAGAACCTCTGGGAGATGTGGGTCAAGACTGTTTCAGGTATTTCAGTTAATTTAACTTCAGAGTGAGGATAATGTTCCTGGCCAATAGTGAGTTGAACGACCTGACAGAGAAACATTAAACGCATCATTTGTTCAGTCTAAAACATCTGAGTCATGGTTCTGAACAAAGTCTTTAAAGGATCAAATGACTCAGTGTTCATATGCTGACTCAGCTCTTTGAACAGTCACCTTCATGCTGTAATTCACAACTCTCTGTCAGTGCTCCTGAACTGGCCGTGGCCGTTCAGGGTCCGTTGATGTTATTCCTGCGGGTGAGGCGCAGGGCGGTGGCGCTCTGCCGGCTCTGCAGCGTATTCTGGACCATGTCCTTCCACTGGTCGTCCGAGATCTCTCGAGCCCACGACGGCACGCCGAGAGACGGCAACGCCACGCCCGCCATCGTCCTCTTCACCAGCTCCACGTGATCTGCAAGGCAAACACAGGATGTGATGTCAGTGGACAGGAAGCAGCTCACTCTACAGCATATTTCGCTTCTGTACTCTGTAACCAGACAGAAGGAGGTCTCACTGCAGGCAGACAGACTAACAGACAGACAGACAGGCAGATAGTACGGGAGCCTGTAGGGACATGTGGATGTCTGACCTGCATCCATGGGGATGGAGGCGCGGCTCCTCTGGGCTGCTGCTCCCTCAGGATCCTCCTCCTCATCACTGTCTGGAGGAGGAGCTTCAGGGAGGTGGAGACCCATCACCTGCAGGAGGTGGGGAGAGTAAGAGACAGGTGAGACAGGTGATGCTGCCAGCACCTGATCTCACCTGTTTCTCTTATAGCCGTGTGTTCAGGTGTGTTCCAGTGAGTCAGCTGTTGCCAGGCAGAACTCACCTCTATCCTGTGCTGCACCTGCTGCAGCTGCTCTGTGTGGGTGGGGGCCTCCTCCCCCCTGTCCTCACCCTCCTCTCCCGGCTGCTCGCTGCCATTCACTCCGTCCGGCTCCTGGTTCAGAGGTTGGTAATAATATCCTCCACTGTTCACCACCTCCTCCTCCTCCTCCTCCTCCTCCTCCTCCCCATCCAGCTCCATCTCTCCCCCCTCTTCACCCCCTCCCTCCTCCCCACTCCACACCGGCAGCAGCGCTCCATCGGCCGGACGCTCATCCTCCCCCAACTCATCCTCAGAGTTTGGTAAAACTCTCTCTGGTCCCATCGCTGAGCTCCACACTTCCATCCACAGACAACACTGAGAGAGAGGGACAGGAGAGAGAGAGACAGAGAAAGTGGGACAGGTGAGAGAGAGAGAGCCCGGAGAGAGAGAGAGAGAGAGAGCGAGACAGGGACAGGAGAGAGAGAGAGAGAGAGATAGGTGAGAGAGGGACAGGAGAGAGAGGGACAGGTGAAAGAGAGACAGGGACAGGAGAGAGAGACCGAAAGAGAGGGACAGGTGAGACAGGAGAAAGAGAGAGAGAGACAGGTGAGAGAGGGACAGGTGAGAATAAAATAGAATAGAATAGAATAGATGTACTTTATTAATCCCCTGAGGGAAATTTTGTTATTACAGCAGCACCAACAGTAATAACATAACAGAGATAGCATAAAAAGTACAAAAGATAAAAACTGAATAAAATAAAAATAGAATATAGAACTAAGAGAGAGGGAGAGGAGAGACAGGAACAGGTGAGAGAGAGACAGGTGAGAGAGACAGGGACAGGACAGCAGATGATGTGATGACGTTTCTGCTGTAGTTGATTGATCAGAACTGAAGCTGACTGACTGATTATAGCGCTTGATTAGCAGATGATCGATTGACTTATCGATCAGAATAACAAGTTGATGTTTGATGTAAACAACATGGAGGATGTATCTGATGAAAACAATAAACTACGTCAGCTTCAGTCCGTCAGCGGCTACGTGATGATGGTGGTGAAGAACACCTGGAGCAGCTAAAGGCTGATGAAGCTAACAGCTGATGAAGCTAACGGCTGATGAAGCTAGCAGCTGTCTGTTTCTGACTCTTGTTTCGCTTTTAAACTCTTCTTGTCTTCCTTTGTATGTTCAGAAGAAGCAGAGTGGAACCTCCATGTGAGTTCAGTGTTTTACCTGTCTGTCGGTCTGTCCGTTTGTCTCTGCCTGTGCGGAGCTGTTAGCCGCTGCTAGCTGCAGCTCCTGATCCGACACTTCCGTGTACGTCACAACGTCGCACAAAACTTCTTCTTCTTTTTCTTTTTCTTCTTCTTCTTCTTCTTCTTCTTCTTCTTCTTCTTCTTTATATTTTTTTTATGGCGGTGGCAAACAACCTAATGGTGCATTACCGCCACCAACTGGTCTGAGTGTGGATCAGAATGTCGACACCTCTTAAAAACAAAACAAACAAAAACAACCCTCTGTAATTCAATTCAATTCAATTCAGTTTTATTTATATAGCGCCAATTCACAACAAAAGTCATCTCAGGGCACTTTACAAACAGAGCGGGTCAAGACCACACTCATTACTGTTAATCACACCCAACAGTTCCACCATGAGCAAGCACTTGGCAACAGTGGCAAGGAAAAACTTCCTGTAGCAGGCAGAAACCTTGGGCAGATCCTGGATCAGGGTGGACAGACATCTGCCCTGACTGGTTGGGGGGAACGAGAGAGAGACCGAGAGAGAGAGACAGGAGGGGCGATCGAGAGAGAGGATAGATCTTGTCGCAGGAGTACATAACTTTACATGAAAACTAACAGAATGGTAGAACAACAACTATGGCAACTATTTGCAGTACAATATAGAATAATGACAGCAAGTGGCAGCAGAGGACAGGGGGCAGGTCGGTGGAGCCACAGATCAGATGTTCAGCTCTGGAGCCACAGGTATCTGTAGAGAGGTACAGAGAGAGAGACCAGAGAGAAACAAGAACAGCACTAGGGGAGAGAGGACACAGAGTTAATGGTTAATCTGTGATGGTTAAAATGAGTTTGAGGAGAGAGAGGGGAGAGGAGGAGTGTGGAGACGATCATGGGATGTCCCCCAGCAGCCTTGGCCTATAGCAGCATAACTAAGCGGTGGCATGAAGGGGTAGTTCTGACAAATGGTGTAGTTGGCATGGTAACTAGAACTAGCTGTAAGCTTTGTCGAACAAGAAGGTTTTGAGCTTTACTTTAAAAGTAGAGTATATCTTTGATTTTACTAGTAAAGAAATCCATTGTCATTGTCATTGCTGCTGAGAGCTGAGGGAATAGTTGGCTCAACAGAGCTGTGACTCTTTGTCAGCCTGGCTACAGTGCTGAACAGAAACCTGGGGTTGTTCCTATTTTCCTCTATTAATTTGGAATAATAGGCAGTTCTTGCCTTACGCAGGGCTGATTTGTATGTTATAATACTATCTTTCCAGGGAAGGTGGAAATCTTCTATATTAGTGGATCGCCTCTTCCTCTATAACTTTTGTGAGAACTGTCTTAAAGTGTGTAACTGTGAGTCAAACCACAGAGCTAACTTTGTCTTGTTAATGGCCTTCTTATTCTGTTTCATAGGGGCCACATTGTTTAGTGCTGTGTGCGGTGTAGCTGCAGTATTATCAACAAGATAATCTATATGTGCTGGACTAGTCGTTAGGCTGCTACCCTCTGTTGTAATGGCACGTGGCATAGAAGCCAAAAGAGACGGAATAATCTCCTTAAATTTGGAAACAGCATTATCAGAGAGACACCGACTGTAGGTAGTTTCCCTCCCAAATGCTGAGAAGTTCATAATTGTGAACTGAGAAGTTATTAAAAAATGGCCAGATAAAAGAGGATTTTGGGGAAACACTGTTAAATGTTCAGTTTCTGAGCCATATGTCAAAACAAGATCGAGGGTGTGATTAAAGCAGTGAGTTGGTTTGTTAACATTTTGAGTCTAATACTGAGTTAAATCATTCCTAAGGCTGTCATTGGTGTCATCTACATGAGTGTTGAAGTAACCAACTATGATTACTTTATCTGAGCTGAGCACTAGTTGAGATAGGACGTCAGAGAATTCAGATAAAAACTCTGAATAAGCAGCAGGCGGACAATACACAACCACAAACAGAACTGGTTTCTCTGACCTATCGTTAGGGTGGCAGAGACTGAGAGTGAGGGACTCAAACGTTTTAAACCCAGGCTTAGGTCTGGGATTGATTAATAAACCTGAGTGGTAGATTGCTGCCACTCCTCCTCCTCGGCCTGTGCTTCGAGGAATATGGTGATTAATGTGACTGGCAGGGGTCGACTCATTTAAACTAACGTATTCTTCCTCCTGCAGCCAGGTCTCAGTAAGACAAAATAAATCAATGCAATGATCGGTAATCAAATCATTTACTAACAGGGATTTAGACGAGAGAGATCTGATATTTAATAATCCACATTTTATTGTGGTGTGTTTAGGACCAGATAACTTGGTGGTATTAATTCTTGTGAGGTATTTATGAATAATACCTCTTGCATTGTTTGCACCAGGTAGTTTGGGTGGACAAGGGACAGACACAGTCTCTATAGGAAACTGGGGGTAGTGGTGGTCATGGGAGGGTGACAGCTCTAAGGAAACTGCAGAGAAGCGTGTAGGACTGTAGCTCTGCCGCCTGGTCTCTGCTCTGGTTTGTCAGGTTTTAATATATTTTGCCATATTTCTAGAAATGAGAGCTGCTCCATCCAAAGTAGGATGAATACCGTCTCTCCTAATGAGACCAGGTTTTCCCCAAAATGGTTTCCAATTATCTATAAAGGCCACGTCGTTTGCTGGACACCACCTTGACAGCCAGCGATGGAACGACGACATGTGGCTAAACATGTCGTCTCTGGTCAAATTGGGCAGGGGTCCAGAGAAAACTACGGAGTCCGACATTGTTTTAACCAACTTACACATCGACTCTGTTAATTTTGGTGACCTCCGACTGCCGTAACCGGATGTCATTTCCGCCAACAGTTTTATTGACTCTACGCTTATCCTTAGTCAGCAGTTTCAAATAGGATTCAACGTCGCCCGCTCTGGCCCCAGGGATGCATTTAACTGTGGTCGCCGGCGTCTCCAACTTCACATTGTGCAAAATAGAGCTGCCAATAACCAGAGTCTTTCCGTCAGCGGGTGTGTCGCTGAGTGGGGAAAATCTGTTGGAAACGTGAAGCGGTTGGTAGTGAACCGCGGGCCGTTGTTTCGGGCTACGTTTCCTTCGGACTGCCACCCAGTCACCCCCTGCCGGGGGACGGGGGACGACTAGCGGTAGCTACACTGGGACCGCTACGCTGGGGAATGGCTAGCTAATGCTACGTGAGCCGTGCCTCTACCTCCTTAAGCCTCGCCTCCAAAGTTATTAGAGTGCTACATTTAGTACACGTCATTATCATTAAAGGAGGTCGAGGAGTAACTATACATCCCGCACACAGAGCAAAACAGCGGAGAAGCAGGGAAAGAGACATGTCCTCTCCAACAGCTTCGGTTTCCTCAGGTGCTGATCAGCATTGGATTGACTTATTTTATTTTTTCCAGTATGTCTATTAAATCCAGTTGTATATTTATCTGTTTCAGTTTTTGGCCCATTGGCCTTTTGTCTTACTTATATTTGTGGCATTGCATTATCATATGTTCCACTGTTTCATCTTGGCCACAACAGTCACATTTCCCTGTATGGTGTTTCCCTGTTTTAAAGAGTGTGCTGTGTAGCCCTGTGTGTCTGGAAATGATCGTCTCCACTGCTCTGCTCCTTCCTGCACATTGCATTTCTCCCACTTTCCTTTGAATTCTGTAAAATCATCTCCTGTTCTTTTCCTTCTTTTGCCTCCTTTCCTTCAGTCTTTGTTTAACTATGCCCTTTATTTCTCTTTTGCTTACATTCACTGTTAATTCAACGTGACTATGTTTTATGGCCTCCTTTTCCTCTGTTTCTTCTGATGCCAATATGAGCTGGTATCCATAAGAACTACTGTCAGCCCCATCATTGCATTCTGTATAATGTTTGTTGTATTTCTATGATATCTATCAATGTGAGTCTGAACGCTGCATGGATTATAAACTAACTCCTTCTCTTTGTTCTTCTTATCTAACAATGTGAAGTCGACTGTGGCTTCTGGGAGTATCCAAGGCAGAATAACAGTGGCACTGTTGGGCTCATGTTTGACTGATCTACCTTCAGTTCTTTTGCTTTCTGTTTTATTGTCCATCCAAAGCTTTGGGTTTCCTCCCTGTCCTTCTCCCAACAGTCTTTTAATGTGTTTTGTGTTGGATGAACTTGACTCTGACCCTTCAGCCTGCTCCAGTAATTCAGTGACAGTTGTATCCTTCTTATGTTTAGCGGCATCTCTCCCATTTCGACCTGTAATGCTGCTGTAGAGGTTGTTTTAAATGCACCTGTACATAATGTCAGAGCCTAGAACTGTGTATTGTCTAACTTCGTGGTGTTTGCTGCTGATCCATATACAGTACATAATCCAATACTGATCTGATTAATCCAGTGTAAATGGCCCTCAGAGCCGCTCTGTCTGCCCCCCATTCGCTTCCAGCTAAACACCTCATTACATTCAACACTCTTTTGCACTTGTCTGCTATTTTCTGAACATGTATCATGAGACTTTCCATCAAACCATATCCCAGAAACTGAAATGGTTCCACTTGCTCCAGTTCTTGATGATATAATTTTAGCTTTACTTCTCTACCTGTTTTTTTCCTTGTAAAGATCATTGTCTTTGTTTTCTCCACTGAAAACTTAAAGCCATATTTGTCTGACCACTCCTCTGCTCTCACAATAGCTTTCTGCAGTTTCCTAACAATGACTCCCACATTCCTCCCTCTCCTCCAGATTGCCCCATCATCTGCAGAAAGTGTCCCATTCCATTCTCCATTCCCAAAAAACATCATTTATCATTAATGAGAACAAGGGACTGACTGTGCTCCCCCGTGCTGTTCCATTTTCCACCACCATTTTCTTTGAATACTCTTGTCCTACCCTTACTTGTATTGATCTGTTGTGTAGAAAATCCTGAATCCGTCTATATATTTTACCTCTGATACCTAATTTGTTAAGTTTGATCAATAGCCCTTCTCCCCACATCATGTGCTTTCTCCATATCAGAAAAGACAGCCACTACACTCTCCCTGTCTACTTGTGCTTTCCTGATCTCATGTTCTGAGCACACAGTTGGATCCATGCTATTTCTTCCTCATCAACCTCTCATTTACCATCTTTTCCATTACAGTGGTACCTTGACTTATGAGTTTAATTTGTTCCATGACGGAGCTCGTAACTCAAATTACTTATGTCAAATCAATTTTCCCCATTGAAATGAATTGAAATGCCATTAATCCGTTCCGGCCCCCCAGAAAAACACTGCAATTTTTTTTGTTACGTGTTTTTAAATAAGAAAAGTGTACTTATAAATAATGAGTATTGTATAAAAAACAATACAAAAGAATGTACTGCAATAAACTGGTTTTATTAAGTATAATGCACAGCATTTAGTTTGGAGATCAGATGACTTGAGGATGCTGACAGAGGTGGAGGGGAGAGGCTGAACTGAATAACTGAATCTTATTCTCTCTCACCCCCCCCCCAAGCCATGTTTCTTGAATACATATAACTTCAGGTTTATTCTTAAGATCTTTAATGAATCTGTTTTATGTTTAACCTGATCTGTGCAGTTAATGGCATATGCCATGAACAGTATCAGCTTATCCATAGCCAGTGTTCTATTGCCTTTCTGTCTGACCTTCCTTTAATCTTATTTCCTGATTACCTTTGTTGGTTTCCTCCCTTCCCCTTTGTCCTTCCACCCCCTCCACCCCCCACTGCCTCTGCATAGCTGATGTTGTTGGTTGCTTTCACTTGTCCATCACCTTTTTCCTGACCTCACATCTGCCATAAGTGACCCTGTGTTGACCTCCACAGTTACAACAGTTCCTGCACCTTATCTCTGCAGTCATTGTGTCGATGAGCTCCTCCACACTTGGGACACCTCTGTTTCCCTTTACACACTGCTGCTATGCACCTCTGGCATCTGTAGCATCGTAGTGGAGGAGGAACATAGGGCCTAACCTGGAAGCTCATACAACCTACTCTCAGTTTCTCTGGCAGCACAGACTCCTGAGACTCCAGGAGCACTGACAGACTATCAGTCTGTTCCCTGTTCTCAGCAGTCTCTTTATCCTATTCACCTCTCCTCCACAGATACTTCTTCTGAGTCTCTCCAGGTGTTCATCTACAGGTATACCTGTTATCCCTCAACTCATCACTCTGCTCTCACCCAGTATCCTTCTTTCACTTATCATTTTCTTACCTACAGCATTTGTTTTTCTGTTCTTCTGTTTTACACGTTACTAACAGGTTCCCATCTCTCAAACTCTGGGCCATTTCCACCTCTCCTAGCTTCTTTTTCAGTTCTCTGGACCACGATAACGAACTTAGCTTGATGTGCTCATCTTCCTTCCTGAATGTAATGATTACTGTAAATCCTCCCTCACCACTCTTCTCCTGTCCTCAGCTGATTTCTTCCAAACTTCTTACTATTTTGACTACCTTCGTCCCATTCTCCCTGTCCTGTCCTTTCCTACTGATTACTGGAGTCCAGTTTATACCAACCGTCAAAACCAAAATCCTCTTCCGCCAATGCTCATAACCCCCGACCCCGCTCCGAGCTGTGGGTCACATCAACCCCGTATGTATAAATACAGACATGCCATACATACAGTTTTCTCTAACAACAACAACAACAACAGCAATAATAATAATAAAGTAAATACTGTTGAAGCATAGTAGCGATATTAAAGGTCAGTTTGTTTGTGTCATGTGTCACGTCACTTCATGTTTGATAACATCTCTTCTGATCGTTGATCAGTTGTATTGATCCTTTATGGATCCTTACTGCTCTAAGAATCAGTTTCCGTTCTGAGGATCAATAAATTTTGATTTGATCTGATTGGTTTTAAAACACCTGCTAATGGTCCCAGAGGATCTTTATTGTAATCTAACTACTCGATGAGCTCGTTACTAATCAGATGTTTAACCCTGCGACTCCTCCGTCCACCGCAGGATCAGTACCACGGCTCGACCAGCAGGCGGTACTGTGGACCGGATATAAACCAGATTCTCAGGTGAAACAGTCAAAGGTAAATAATTAACTAAAATTCAAAATATTAGGCCAAAAAACAAAGCATGAATTACTTGAAATTGGACGAGAATAAATAAAGAAATAAACACAATGAGACAGGAGGGGAGAGAGAGAGAGAGAGAGAGAGACAGGAGGGGAGAGAGAAAGAGGGAGAGAGACAGGAGGGGAGAGAGAGGGAGAGAGAGACAGGAGGGGAGAGAGAGGGAGAGAGAGACAGGAGGGGAGAGAGAGGGAGAGAGAGACAGGAAGGGAGAGAGAGGGAGAGAGAGACAGGAGGGGATAGAGAGTGAGAGAGAGGGAGGGGGAGACAGGAGGGGAGAGAGGGAGCGAGACAGGAGGGGAGAGAGATAGAAGGAGAGAGAGACAGGCAGAGAGAGAAAGAGGCAGAGAGAGAGAGACAGGCAGGGAGAGAGAGAGACTACAACACATCACAGACAGAGATGCAGGTGAACATAAAGATGAAACTGACAGAATGTAGAGCAGCAGAGTCCTAACTATGGCTGCTGTTAGCAGGACAATAATGATAATAATACAATAATGATAATGAATGGCAGCAGAGGACACGGGGCAGGTCGGTGGAGCCACAGATCAGATGTTCAGCTCTGGAGCCACAGGTATCTGTAGAGAGGTACAGAGAGAGACCAGAGAGAAACAAGCACAGCACTAGGGGAGAGAGGACACAGAGTTAATGACATGTAGACGTGGTTTACAGATGAGAGGATGGGTCTGAGGAGAGAGAGAGGAGACCATCATGGGACATCCCGCATCAGCCAAGGCCTATAGCAGCATAATTGAGGGATGGCATTAAGGAGTAACTGTGACTGACTATGGGATTAAGAGCCGTGTAGGTAAGAAGAAGGACTTTAAAGTCTATTCTGGACTTTACAGGGAGCCAATGAAGAGAAGTTTTAACCAAATAAAACTGTTTAACAGTTGGTTTAATGTGAATTTAAGCTCTTATTTTGAAAATGAGGTCCGGAAGTTGTGCTGAGTGACGGTGTAATCGAAGCTGAGACTCGAGCTGATCAATCAACATCCGCTTCAGATCATTAATCAATAATAGTTGTCATTAATGAGCAGTTGACATTACGTTTAATTAAAACTGATGACGATACAGACCGAAGAGAATTAGACCGGGCTCAGAGGGTTGTGACGTCACAACTTTAAAGACTGTCTATTGTTGAGGAGGAGGAGGCGTCACTCTGACCAGTTTTCTGTCGACACTAAAGTGAATCTAAGGTTTTTAATTTTGTTCCCAAATATATATTTATTGATTTCATTAATGTATGAATTTCAGTTCAACAACAAAACAAATCATCATCATTTGATTGGTCCTCATTTGTTACTGATCACACCTACTGACAGACGGTGCAGTCTGCCTCTGGTCCCCGGAAACAGATCAGAGTGAGCCCTCCTACCTCTGTCTCCTCCCTCTGGTTCTCATAGTAACGGTCACCTGCAGAAACACACCGGGACTCACCGAGCTCTCACCGACGACACACCGAGCCCTGCCCGGCCGCAGGACTCCCGCCTCCGCTCCGCCGCTCGCCTCCCTGCTGCTGATCAAACCCGATCAATCGATACCGGGATCGATTGACCCTGATGTCCGCCGCCGTGGATCAGAACCGGCGCATGGCCTGCGGCGGGATCAGAGGAACCGGAGCAGCGAATGATGACATCAGCGTGTGAGAGTCCCGATCCTCCGCGCGTGAGCTGATCGACAACTTATCAGGGTAATTGATCTTTATATTGAAGCCCTCATCAGAGCCTGAGTTCATGATTTATCAATTGATTAATCTGATCAGATCCACCCCCTGTGTATCAATACTTTCGATTGATTGCTTATTGGTGCATTTAGACTGTTTGAACATGTTAGACTGATCAATCAATCGTTTTTTATTACAGTTAGCACTGATCAATGATCAATAACTGATCAGCCTCCTTTGCAGTCTGAACAATGACAATGATCCTAGTAAAACTGATTAACAATCAATCTTCTTAAACTGATACATCTGTGCATTTGTTATTGTTAATCGATCAATCAGTGATAAAAGTTGATTGGTTTTGTGTCAGCTCGGTTACGCTGGCAGATCAATGTAAGGATCAATAGTGTCAATAAGTACAGACAGCAGACCAGTGAGCTCTGCTAATGTTACTGGAGCAGGTTAGCATGCTAATGTTAGCATGTAAGCATTAAAGTATGTCTGAGGCTGATGGGAATTCAGTTGTTTTATCAGTCTGTATGCCCAGGATGTGGTTATCTTAGCTTAGCACAGGAATGAAGAAAGCTAGTTTAGCTTAGCATAAAGACTGGGAACAGTTAGCTTAGCTCAGCATAAAGACTAAAATGGCTCTGTCTTTAGCTCAAGTCTCTATTAATCAACATTTTGCTTAGTCACAGCTCTGGTACAGGTTGGGGTTAGTTCATGGCACCAACACATGGCACCAACCAATGAGAGTGTACAGTTCAGTGCTTGCTTTTCACCAGTAGAGGTCTTGTTCAGTTTCAGTTTTCCTTCCACATATCTCCAGGTGTTCCAGTGCTCCCGCCCTCTCCAGGATGCTGCCGGCCTCCATCCAGATCACAGGGGAGCTGCTGTCGGCGGCCGAGGTCCAGGACATCTGTGAGAGTCTGAAGGAGGACAGTGTCCGACTGCTGTCTGTCCGCGGCTGCCAGCTCTCCGATCGTGACTTTGGACGCGTCTGCCGCAGCGTTGCGGAGTCTCGCTCACTCGCTCAGCTCAATCTCAACTTGGGCGTCGTCTCCAGCATTAGCCGGACTCGACACCTGGCCGATGCCCTGAAGACCAACCGATCCCTGCAGACCTTGTTGTAAGTACAGACATGGGTTTTAATGCTTCAGACCTAAAAACACTGTGACTCCTCTGATTGGCTGCTCCCGTCCCCTCCAGTCTCCATGGCAGCCCGCTGTTGGATGCTGGTCTGGTGACCCTGAACTCAGCCCTGTCAACCCACCCGGCGCTGGTCTGTCTGGATCTGGGAGACTGCATGCTGGGAGACGAGGCGCTGGGTCTGATCTGTGGGATGCTGCCGCCTGATGGTGCAAAGTCAGGTAACACCAGAAAACTGCAGGTTCTGACATGAACCTGGTCTCTGTTTTTCACTGCCCAGGTAAACATCTACCATACGTGTTGACAACCAGACAGACACCTTCTGAAACCCCAGCGACCAAACCACAAACCACTGCTTCCAACAGAAAGGCGACCCACCCACTGCCAACTGGGATTAAGTGACTCACCCAACACTCACCGACACCCTGATGAACACCTGGAATATGAACACCTATCAACCCCACCTCACACCCTGCAACCACTTAGCAACAGCTGACCAACACTCCACAACACGGCAACCACCGGGTGCCAACAATCTGCCCATACTACCAAGGCAACAACATGAAACACCCTAAAACTACTGGTAACCAACGGACCTCCTGCAACAATAACAACTACAACCACACAGTCACACACTGAGGACCATTATCAACACTTAAGCAACCACCCGAAGCAACACGTTAACCTCTGAAGTGGGTGGAGGGCAAACACACATGAACTACTGGGTGGCATGAATGTGACCTCTCAACCATCCTAGCAACCATCGTACACATCCAATCAACCACTCTACATACCTTAGCAACAACTCTACACACCCTAGCAACCCCAACAAACATTCCAGCAACATCTTAGCAACCCGTTGAAACTCATAAATAGATTAGCAACAGCAAATTAAAATGACTCAGCTGTGTTGAATGTAAAAATAATAAAACAAGTCATTTTCTGGTTCAAAGCTGTTTCTGCAACATCTGAAGGTCTGACTCTGCCTTTGCATCAAAAGTGACTTCAGCAGAGCAGGAATCTCAGTCAATGAGCCGCCATATTTCACTGTGTCTCTGTGAGGCAGCTCACAGATGAAACGCCTGCAGTTTGAAGGAAGTGGACAGTCGTTCAGCAAAGCTCAGACGACATGTTGTCTCCTGGGACTCGAGTATTTCAGGCTCAGGTAACCTGAATTCATCAGCTGACACGTCCACAAGCTGTCACCAGGAGTTAACCCTTCACCGTCTGACAAGTTAACACTTCATCACCACTGATGGGAAGTTACAGTCAGACAGGAAGTTACAGTCAGGCCGGAAGTTACAGTCAGACAGGAAGTTACAGTAAGACAGAAAGTTACAGTCAGACAGGAAGTTACTGTCAGACGTGTCCTGTGTTTGCCTGCAGGTCTGAAGGAGCTCACTTTGAGTGCTAACCCAGGAATCAGCTCTAAATGCTGGGCTCGACTTGCCATCGCTGTGGCTCACAGCTCGCAGCTCCGAGTGCTCAACCTGGATTACAACCCACTAGGTAACAGCACCACTATACCACTGCTATCTCACTGCTACGTCACTGCTACAGCACTGCTACAGCACCGCTACGTCCTTACTACACCAACCCTACACTGCTTCTACATCACAGCTACACCACTGCTACAACACTACTACACCACTTATACAACACTACTACACCACCGCTACGTCACTACTACATCGCTGTTAGACTTCACACAGAAAGATACAATTTCTTCATAAAACAGAAGCAGACATACAAAGACATGAAATAGGAAAGTTAGAAACTAAAAGGAATCAAATAAAAACCAATGAGTGAGAACCAATGAAGGACTTCCTGTTCTTTAGGTTCTCCTTCATGTTTTCATTCATATTCTTCATGTTCTCTCTCGTCTCTGTGTTGAGTCTTATGTGCTGGTCTATGTGTGAATGTTCTACTTCTGTTTCCAGGTGATCAGATCGCGGGGATGCTGGCGGTTGCCGTGGCATCCAGCAGAACCCTGGAGGTGCTGGACTTGGAAGGAACCGGACTAAGCAACCAATCAGCACAGGTCGACCAATCACAGTTTTCAGTCTTCCTGTTTTTGTGTGTGAGGCTTCAGTCATTCAGCTGTTTGTCCAGCAGAGGGAGACAATGATCTGAACAACACACACACACACACACACACACACACACACACACACACACACGCACACACACACACACACACACACACACACACACAAACACACCTACACATGCACACACACACACACACACACACACAAACACACACAAGTCCTGTATGGCTCTGATCACCTCCTGCCCAAACTTGAAAATGGCCTGGCTTAAGTCATCAAAGGACGCTCGGGTCACTCCTCTTTCAACATACTTGAGCGTTATTAGGTCGATAACCTTTAGAGAAAATAACAGTACATAGAAATCAATTGATGTTGTTATTTCCTGAGAAAGTAAATATAAATAAAATACTAGAAATTAACTGATTTCCTTTCAGTGACAAAATATAGTAGCCAATTGTATCTGACTACAGAAAATATGGCAGCACCTTAATCTAAAAGACAAAATACATGGACTAAAATCCATTACAGTCTATAATCAATAATCAGTCAAGTACATCACTCTGAAATGATTGCTGCCATCTATTTCAACTATAATTCATTTTCAAAAGTCCAACAGTAGCGATCATTCAACTGCAGCGCGCAAGCAGCATTTCTCTATTGCATGTCATTTTTCCACCAGTAGCGTCTTTCAATCAGCCACGAGTTGAACGCCGTCCTCCTTCTCCATTCTCCTGTTGTTAGGACGCCAACAGAGCGCACAAGTGTTTCAGCGCTACTAATGAAACCTTCCGTCTGTGCTGGTCATCTTCTGATGGAAGCGAGAGTATAATTTTAATCTATTTATTTATTTATTTACTTGATCGTGCTGGTTTGATTTAACAGTGTGTGTGTGTGTGTGTGTGTGTGTGTGTGTGTGTGTGTGTGTGTGTGTGTGCAGATGTTCTTGGACATGGTGGAGAACTACCCGACCAGTCTTCGGGTTCTGGTCCTGGCAGAGAATGACATCAGTCCGGAGCTGCAGCAGCAGATCTGTGACCTGCTGTCTGAAGGGGAGGATGATGATGACAGAGAGGCCCCACCCCTTCACCCAGGCCCCACCTCCAGCAGTGCCCTGCTGCCAATCAGAGACAAGTACCAGCCAATCAGAGACAAGTACCAGCCCCCCGTCTGGCTCCCCCACAGCAGTAAGGGTTGACCTCCCCGTCCCACTTAATCCTCAATACTGTTCCCCCAGAGACTTCAGGTCTGGTTCACGCTACACAGAACCAGATCAGAACTACTAA
The DNA here is from genome assembly GCA_008933995.1 of Datnioides undecimradiatus. NCBI lineage: Eukaryota > Metazoa > Chordata > Actinopteri > Lobotiformes > Datnioididae > Datnioides > Datnioides undecimradiatus. The sequence continues at coordinate 245,562 of WARS01004340.1, read as the reverse complement.
ACTGGGTTTGCAGGTCCAGTTTGTCTATGGGTAGAGTTTATTCTACTTTACTGGTCCAGTTTATCGGGTTTGGATGCACTGGTTTTTCTGGTCTAGTTTACCACACCAGTGTAAGTGTTCTGGTTTTAGCTGGATTCCTGCATTCACATCAGTCTAGTTCTGTCCCAGTCCACCCAGTGTGACACTGGTCTGTTCTAGTGGAGCCCAGTTTAGTTGCCATCTCAATCTAGACCAGTATTTGCTGGGCTCTTTTCCAGCTTACCCAGTTTTAGCCTGAATCTGTCCCAGTTGATCCAGTTTTAGCCTGGTTCTGTCCGAGTTAATCCAGTTTTGACCTGGTTCTGTCCCAGTTGACCCAGTATTAGTCTAACCTGGTTCTGTGGTGTTAGGTGTCCTCAGTGACAGTAGGAGGTCTTGTGTTCTGTATAGTTCAGGTCTAAGTGTGACTCAGATTAACTGGTTTTATCTTATTCCACAAAAAGAACTTTCTGTAATTACAATGATGAATGATGAAGACCTGAAGACCTGCTCTGAAGACCTGAAGACCTGCTCTGAAGACCTGCTTCTTCTGTGGTTCAGTAACACCAGCAACCAGCAAAATGACAGAGACCTCATCTGGTCTGTGGGGACACAGTGAGGACACACTGAGGAGACAGTAAGGACACAGTGAGGACACACAGTGAGGACACAGTGAGGAGACAGTAAGGACACAGTGAGGAGACACACTGAGGACACACTGAGGAGACAGTGAAGGACGCACAGTGAGGACATAGTAAGGGCACACTGAGGAGACAGTGAGGAAACACTGTGAGGACACAGTGAGGACACAGTGTGGACAAGGACACAGTGTGGACAAGGACACAGTGAGGACACACTGTGAGGACACAGTTGGGTTTAATGTTCTTGGTGGGACTGAATCTTTATGAAAAACAGGAAACTTGTGGTTTTACTCATTTGATTAATGAAACAGAAAATATGTAAATAATTAATCATGTTGATCATGTTGTTCATGTTGTTTTAGATTGATTTCCTGTAAAGTTCAACAAAGCTTCACTCACAGAGTTAGAATGAAGCTGCAGTCAGCAGCTGTTAGCGTAGCTTAGCATTATCTTAGCTTAGCATAAGATAACAGTGAAACAGCTAATGTGGCCCAAAGGTCGTGACCGTCCTCCGGAGTTTATTGATTAACATGTTATCAGCTGTTTAATTTGAACTAAATCTGATCACTGGTCTTTGTTAAACTGGATGTTTTGTCTCTGTAACAGAAACATTTGGTATCTGTGGAAGGAAATCAATCTAACTATTGATTAATCCTGTGGACATTGATCAACACACAGTTTATAGGTGTGAAATGTGCAGACTTGCCGGTCTGGTCCTGGTCTGAAGCTCTAAACGTGTCGTTCTTTGACCCACAGACTCCCGCCCCCAGATGGTCTTGCTGACATCAGGTCTAGGTGAGAGCTTATTGGCTGAGACTGAGATGTGACTCTTCCCACAAACACACCCACTTCCTGTGAACTTGTTTCACATTATTCTGTTTGTTTGAATGTTCCTGGTTTGTTTCTCTGCACTGCACTTCTGTGGGCTGTCAGGTCACCTGACTGCTGACAGCCAATCACATGCTCTGCATGGTGTGATGTAGCACCTGTACATAGACTAGAATGGAGTGAGTGGCACAAAACCTTAACACACCAAGTGACTTTTGGACAGGTGTTAGTTGAGCAGGTGTGTTTCTGATGAATGTACATTCTCCTGGTTTGTTCTGCTGCTCTGATGTCACAATAATAAACCTGTTTACAGCTTCGTAAGAACCAACGAGTCTCAGTCTTCATTGGCTGTCGGTTGGCGAGCTAGCACTGCTAACATGTTAGCCAATGCTAAACACAGTCAACAGATCAACACATCACATTGAACAGGAACAACATTTAATATGATGGTAACATTGATTTCATGAACATTTACACATTAATAAACATCAAAGATTAACGAGCACTAACAATCCGTTACATGTCCGTCACATGTCCGTCACATGTCCACAGTGAAACCTGTTTATATGGACCTTTGTTTTGATTTTTACATTTGTTTTTTGTTTCACATTACTATGATTATTACATTATTATGATTCAGTGTTTCCACAACAAGATAATAATAAATATGTTTCTTGATGAAACTGAGACAGTTCAGAAACTCTGTGTCTCTGAGTGTTGTCTGGTCAGCTCGTTTGTTTGGAGCCAAAAGTGATCATGTTTGGACGAGGGGGTGGAGCTGCCATGGACCCGCATCACTAGTTCTATCCTGACCCAAGTGATGTCACTGTCTGCATCTGTCAGAGGGAGAGGTGCACTCTGGGTAATGTAGGCTGCAGGTTCTTGTGCTGCTGATCCTGTTTGTCTGAAACATCATCAGCCACGTGTTCAGTTTCTATGTGACGATGTCACCAGGTGTTTACTGGGTGAGGTGCTGCTGATCTCTGACCCTGCTCAGTCTAAATGACCTCAGTGTTCAGTTTCTTCTTCTCTGGTTCTGCTCCATTCAGGAAGCTGATCTGACACTCATGCTCAACCGGCTGCCCTCGCCGCTGTGATGATGATGCTGTCCAACAGGGGACGTGGCCACAGTCCCTGCAGTGACCCTGCAGCACAAGGGTGGCGGTCAGCACCACCACGGCTAGCGTCATCCCTGCCAGCGCCAGCAGGACGATGAGCTGAACCTCTGACAGGCCGTTGGTGCTGCGCTCGCTCACTGTCACTTTAAACAACCTGTCGCCATGACGACTGCTGTTACTGCTGCCGGAGGTGCTGCTTCTCTGGTTCTTGCCCCCAGTGGTCAGGTGAGGTCTGACCCCACCTCCTCCCTCCCACCCCAGCGTCATCCAGTCAGGCTTGTGGTCTTCGTGGCTCCTCAGCGCCATCTCGCAAGTGGTGCCGGTGAAGCCAGGCCGGCAGACGCAGTGGAAGCCTCCAGCGAGGTCGAGGCAGCGGCCGGCGTTGAGGCAGGGTCGGCTGACGCAGTCGTCCAGGTTGACGGTGCAGAAGCGTCCGGTGAAGCCGTCGGGGCAGAGGCATGAGAAGCGGTTGATGCCGTCCAGGCAGGTGGCGCCGTTGGCACATGGCCTCATCAGGCAGTCATCCACGTTCATCTCACAACGCGACCCTGTGAAGCCAGCCAGGCAGCGACATGTGAACTCTGCTGCAAAACCGTCAGCGTCATCACACAGACCGCCATTTTTACATGGAGACCTGGAGAAAACAGAGGAAGAAGAAGAAAGAGGAGGAGGTGGAGCAGGTGGAGGAGGAAGTGGAGGTGGAGCAGGAAGTGGAGGTGGAGCAGGTGGAGGAGGAAGTGGAGGTGGAGCAGGAGGTGGAGCAGATGGAGGGTTCATCAGGGACAAACACAGTAAAACATTTCAAACACTTTGTCTGAATCATGTTTTTCAAATGAGACAAACAAAACGGTTTGGTGTCAGACCTTCGCTGATGACACGGGCCGGTCTTCAGCGCACAGTTGTTGCCATGGAAACCGTCAGGACACAGACAGGTGTACTCGCCGCTGTCCTGCAGCACACAAGTGGCCCCGTTGAGACATGGTTGCTGCCCTGAACACACCGACAGGTCTGAAACATGCAGCACCTCGTAAACGTCTGAGTACTGGAAAGTAACTGAGTGCTTTTACTGAAGTACTCCTGTACTCTACAGTGTAACAGAGTATTTTGTGCAGTAAGTTACTCTGACTTCCTGCAGCACTGACCTTTGTCGCAGAAGCGCCCCCCCCAGCCTGGATCGCAGCTGCACTGCCACGGCTGCTGGCAGGAGCCGTGCAGGCAGCCAGGCATCCGCACGCAACGCTCGCAGCGCTCGCCGTCCCAACCCGGGTCACACCTGCGAACACACACAGAGTCATGTGACTCAGGAACATGCTCAGTGAACACGGCATGGCACAGGTGAACAGTGATCGTCTCACCTGCACACTCCCGACTCGTCACAGCGGCTGTTGGTGATATTACAGCTGCAGTTGCTTCCTGCAGTGAAGAAGAAGAGCCTAATGACATCACAGGGAGCTGCAGTTTGCTGTGAAGCTGATCAGCGGCTCCACTCAGACCAAAACTTTTAATTTCCTGTTGATTGTAAAACTTCCTGATGTTCAGTCGCTGTTTAATCCAACAGAACAGTCAAACATTCAGCTGTCTTCGTCAGTGTCACATGACCTCAGCGTTGAGCTGTGTGGTGATGAAGGCGGTGAGAAGTGGTAAAGTTCTCTTTGTCTATTTATTGAAATACAGATGTTCCCATCAGCCTCAGCTGCTCTCTGTGTTGATTAGCTAAGTTAGCATGCTAAGCTAAGATTGTATATATGGTAAATATGATATCTGCTAAACGTTAGCATGTTGACATGTTAGCATGGTCTTGATCCCTACAGGAGATGTCTGTAAGTCCTTGAATATTGGACTTTCCTAGCACCACTTAAACGCAGCAGAGAGGGACAGTGAAGGCATCATGGTGGCATCCTGTCAGCTGATGTTTATTAGTTCCAGGCTGGTGTCAGACTGCGAAGTGTCACAGGCGAGTCCTGAGCTGGAGCATCAGCTGTGTTTAGCCCGGCAGCCGTGACCTCTGACTTCTGAGTCCTGGACGCAGGTGGAGTGGAGCCAGTGGATCAAGTGTCTGCTGGAATTTGGGGGGATTGTTTTCAAAGGGGGTCCTGACAGAGACAACAGGCTCGTCCTCAGTGCTCAGCTTCGGGATAGAGCTCCAAGCCGGGAACGCTGCACGAGTGTCACATGACTGCAGCAACAGCTGGGAGGTGCTAAGTGTTATCTGAGCGGAGCTGGACGGCAGCGAGCCGGGCAGCTGGAGAGGACGGGTTACCGAGAACAGTAAGCCGCCAAGCACCGCTGAGCACGCTCAGTGATGACCCACGTCCATGAGAGATTTACTGCCTCCTGTCAGGACCCAGACTCCACAGACCTGGGTGTGTTAGACCTGTAGTACAGCTGAAGCAGTGACGACCCCCCCCCATCCCTGTCCTCAACCCTGAACCTGCAGGCCTCTATTACCCAGAATGCACCTCTGCTCTGACAGCTGCAGAGAAATGATATCACTTGAGTCAGTTCTTCAGACCTCCCACAGCACCTGGGAATTTAAAGAAACTCCTGGAAATTCATGGAAACTCCTGGAATCTGCAGTGGATCCTGACATCGTGACGGATCGTGACATTACTTCTTGTCTTTCAGGTATCAACTGCCTGTCTGATCTCAGCCTCAGCGATCACACCAACATCCTCCCGACACGGCTGTTTCCATGTCAACCACATCTCACCTACCTCACACATTGAGCGTCCATCACATCCATCACTTGATCACACACGCCATTTGAGATCACTTGATCTCTGCAGCATGCACACACTGTACACACACTGTACACACACACACTCACACTGTATGTTCAGCTCTATGATCATGTGACCGGATGACCTCACCTTGACCAATGCAGGGTGGGACGATGAGGACGCTGCAGCTCAGCAGCAGCAGGATGGTTGCAGCTATGACTGCAGACATGTCGGCGGCCGATCGACGACCTGAAACATACGGAGGAGACATGAGGCCTTGAGCTGCCGGCGCCAGTCTGAACCAGAGAGAGACGCAAATCAGAACAACTCCAGGATCAGCTGTTAACACGGTCACTTCCTGCTGCTTCACACACACACACAGATGGACACACACACATACACACACAAACACTGGCTGTTAATCATCTCTAATGATCTCATGACTTTCTATGAATTTCTTCTGGCGTCAGTAACGAGCTCCTGGCGTCAGTAACGAGCTCCTGGCATCAGTAACAAGCTCCTGCCGTCAGTAACAAGCTCCTTGCTGGTGTTCCCGAGAACAGGAGCTGCTGACCTGCAGACTCAGACTCTCACAGGTAAAACTGAGCCCAGATCAGCTGACAGTCTCTGACAGGAAGTCCTGCAGCTGCTGTTTGTGTTACTGCTGGATGCAGAGCCAGCGAGTCACTCCAGTCACATGATCTCATCCAGGAAGTCCAGGTTCAGGGTTTATGAGACACCATGACAGACCCAGGGTTACATCTGTTAGCATGGAAACCAACACAAGGAGACGCTGGCTCAGAAAACACACATGGTCACAACTGTCACTGGTTCAACCCTGAGGAGTCTTTGTTTCCTGTCTCACTGCTTTCTGTCTGTCTCTTCAGCAGTGTCCTCTCTGCTACAACATAGTGTTGTGCTAAGCTAAGCTAACAGTTTCCCTCTGCTTCCAGTGTCTGTGCTAAGCTAAGCTCATTGGAGCTGCTGTGTACAGGAGACTTTTAAAGGTGTGAACAGCGTGAGCACCTGGACCTGTAGCAGCCAGGACTTAAAGTCATGTGATCTGCCTCGGGTTCCTGTTCCTACCTGCTGCTTCCTGTCCGTACTTCCTTCTCCTTCCCTTATTTTGATCTGTTCACGTCTCCTCCCTGGTTTCTCCAGCCAGATCTCTTCATGGTGTGTGTATTCGTCTCTTCCTCAGAGCTTCACTCTGCTCAGCCTGTTGCTGTAGCGACGAGCCTCAGGTCGCTCTGCCCACACACTCGACTGGCAGGCGGCGGGAAGCAACCAGCAAGATCATTCCTCCACAGATTTCAGCGACAAACACAACCTCCGCACAGACAGGAACTGACATGTCTGGACTACTGTGTATATGTGTATGTGTGTGTGTGTGTGTGTGTGTGTGTGTTGGCTGGTATGTGAATAAGGAACACACACGCACACAGATCTTTTCTTTCAGTGTGTTTGCTTGAGAAAGGAAAGAATGAGGGGTGTGTGTGTGTTTGGGAATGGATAGCAACAGGTGGCCAATTTAATGCTTCAAGATGTACACACACACACACACACATACACACACACACACAGCTCAGTGTGAAGCAGTCTATCTGACCAGTGCTGGAATGTAACTAAGTACATTTACTCAAACACATGTTTATGTCACCTGTACTTCACTTGAGTATTTTATGTAATTTGCACTTTTTATTCAATTACTTTGGTCTGACAGCTTTAGTTACTGTCCTCGTATCTGCAGCTGTGTTTGTTTGTGAAGGACGAGGAGTTACTTTAAATACCCTGTACTCACTGATCAGTACTTTAAATACTTAGTTACCCTGTTCTGACTGATCAGTACTTTAAATACTTAGTTACCCTGTACTCACTGATCAGTACTTTAAATACTTAGTTACCCTGTACTCACTGATCAGTACTTTAAATATGTAGTATCCAGGGACTGAATCATGCTGTCAGCCTGCTCCCGTTCACGCAGCAGCTTCCTGTTCGTTTGCTGATACGCAAAAATACGACATGAAGCACAGGAGGAAGTGTGTGTGTGTTGTTTATGGTTGTACATGTGTTGTTGTGTTGTATGGTTACCATGGCAACATGTGTGTCTCAGAACTCCCTGCTGAGTGCAGCCCCAGTGTCGCTACAGATTTAAAGTGTCTGTCGTAGTTCGTTGACACAGCCGATCAGTGGAGGAACACACCTGTGCACTCCAACACGTGATCATGTGATGACTGACTGCGTTGGGTTCAGTGTCTGTAGGAGCTACTGAAACTACAAGTTCCTGCCCCGAAATAAGAACCACAGATGGTCTGAAGCTTTTAGTCTGTGAGACACATCAGAGCTGAACACACCTGAGAACACCTGTGTTCCTGAGTGGCTGATTGGTCACTGACCGGAAGCAGAAACCTTTACTGTGTTGTTTGAGGGCCCCACTCACAGGAGGAATATCCACTCAGAGTGGCGCTCACTCTGCCCTGCAGGGGGCCATCTGCTGCCATGGCAACCAGAGGAGGAGGGCGTCGCCGTGGACACAGGCAGGATGTGGACAGAAGGTGGCAGATGTTGAGATGTTTCTGAGAATTTCATCAGACTGAGAGTGAAATGTGCGTTTGATCACAGAGCTCGTCGCGATGTTAAGGGGTCAAAGGTCAGATTCACACACACACACACACACACACACACACACACACACACAGAGTTTATATCTGTGGCCATCTCTCTGACTTGTTCTGAGTCTATCTGCACTCATTCCGTACTCCATTTTCTTATCTGTTTTTATTCATTATCATTATGTTTGCCATGCAAACGTCTCCCTTCTCATATCCTATATTTTATACCTCTATTTTTATATTTTATACTTATATCTTACTACACGCACCTTAAAAGGAAGGCTCTCTGCAACCTCGTTGTACTTGTTTTTTCTTCTAACTTGTGCAATGACAATTGCTTTCAATTCAATTCAATTCAATTCAGTCAATTCAATTCAGTTTAAACAGCTAGTTTAACAGACTGGTTTCACTGCTGGTCTGTACAGTGTGGTATTTGTACTTTATTGCAGTATCCGAGTACTTCCTGCTCCTCTCTGGTCTGACTCCACAGCCATTTTGTTTTGAGGCAACATTGAACCGTCGCCCTGACAGGAAGTGAAATGAGGTGTCTCATCTGCAGCTCTCTCTCTTTTACTGGGCTTTTATTGTGAAGGACTGGTATTTATTGAGTGGTTTTACAGACTGAGGCTGAGCGAGTCACAGCGAATGTGAGTGAGAACAAAGCAGCAGCACGTATGAAGACGACACCGCAGCCAATAACGGATCAATTAACGTCCTGCTCGTTAGTCACAAACATGATGGACTCAGATTCAGGATGAGAAATGCAGAAACCTGACATAACGGGACTTTAAACCTCCTTTTAGCAGCTCATGTTAGCATACAGAAGCTAACATTAGCATGACCTTTCCTGCTGATGTCAGCGCATTTGAGCCTCCACACTCTCGCCTGATCAGACAAGTGATCAATGTTATTGATTATGACAGAGACTCTGAACACTAATATTAATACATATCATGTATTATCAATAATAACATGATACATTTTCCATCCAACGTCAAACCGATCACCGCAGTATTGATCACACTCTGACCACTGTGTTCACTCTGTTCACCACTGAAGCTAACAGCTAGCTCTGTGCTAACAGGCAGCACTCATTGTTAGAATCATTTTCATTATCAAAATCATAAAGTTAATGAGAAAACAACAAACTGTTGACAGGAGATGGTCCAAAACTCCACATTAATGCTAATATATTCAAATATAATCAATCAGATCAATCTGATTAAGAAGAGCTGCAAATCTAAAAAAACACCTCAACAGCAGCAGAACAGCTGATCAATGATTTCCTGTCAATACATTGATCGATTGATTGTTTCAGCTGCACTTGTACAAACTGTGAGTTTCACTCAGAAACACTCAACATTTTTACAGTTGCCATAGTAACACAGGTCAGGGAGGTGAGATGGCGACAACAACGACAAAGACAACAATGACGTCAACAACAATGACAACACTAACAGTGCTCTTACCTTCAGCTTCTTCCTCAGTATTCAGCTCAGCTCCTGTTAGTGTGAACACTCTGGGCTGCCCTTCAACACACACACACACACACACACACACACACACACACACACACACACACACACACAGACAGACACAGGTTATTTTAGAGTTTGTGTTTCAAGCTGCAGACAGACAACAAGGAGACCCGTCCTCCACCCGTCCTCCTCTTCATTTAACACACTCCCTCTCTGCAGGGTCTGACCCCGACACACACTCACAGTATATTTCTGTGTGTGTGTGTGAGGAGGAGGAGCTGGCTGGTCTCCTGTTGTTTGTCAGATGAGGGTGGTGTTAACTGGAGCCACAGTGCCTCTGACACATCTTTACAGAGCGTGTGGAGCCGACAGCCACACCTGCTCCTACAGGTGTTAATTAGTGTTGATTGAACTCGTCACAGTCACTTTTAACACTTTCACAGTTAAAGCTGAAGCAAAGCGCCACAGCTGAAGCCCCGGCAGCAGCAACATCCTCCATCCTGTCGTCATGGAGACCCTCTGACAGGTGACAGGAAGTCAAAACATCATGATGTCATACTACATTAGGCTAGATCAGTGTTTTTCAACCTTTTTTGAGCCATGGCACATTTTTTACATTTAAAAAATCCCGTGGCACACCACCATTCAAAAAAGTTACAAAATGACACATTTTAGCTTAATACAGTACATATGACAATATAATTTCTGAATTTACTCACTTAGTGTGAAACCTGGGCCTGTTTAGATGAACACAGAGCTGATATCCTGGCAGGAATTGAAGAAAGGCACACACAAAGCTCTTCCTCAACAGCTCTCAGTCTCTCTCTGTGTTTTTAGTTTTTATAGCAGTCATGCTTGAAAAGCTCAGCACACATAGATATGTTGTGGAAAATGGGAGCAATGCCGAAATGGCTCTGTTTGCCAGAATGGGAAACTATTTGGCAGCAGTCAACCAAAAACTGTCCAAAGGTAGATTAGCAAAGCTTAGCTTTAAACCACGGTCTTGTCTCAGTTCAGTTAGTTCCTCCTGCTCCTGCAAAGTCATGTCCTTTCCAAAGACTGCTGCTGAGCTGTATGGGTCCCTAACCCAGTCAAAGGATTCAGTGAAGGCTGAGGGGAAATAAAGTGACAACTTCTCCTCATGAGTTTTCAAAGGTTTACCTGTTATCTCACACAGTGCGGCAGTGTTGACATTTTCTTGCCATTTTTGGGTGAGGGGAACATGCCAAGGTTTGCACTTTCAAGATGTTGTTGCCAGAGGTGCACCTTTGAACGGAATCCATTTATTTTGTCTGTGCTTGTGAGCAGGTTTTCATTTCGGCTTTGCATTCGTGTGTTCAGTTCATTAAAATGCCGAAATATATCTGCCAGGTATGCCAGCCTTGCACACCACTCATCACTTGCAAGCAGCTTTGCATCATCGCACCTCTCATCAGTCAGAAACATTTTAAGTTCCTCCCGCAGCTCATACACACAGGCCAGCACTTTGCTGCGCAACAGCCATTGGACTTGTGTGTGGAGCAATAAGGTTGTATGTGTCATGGTTTTGATTTGAGTTTTGTTGTTTCCTGTTTTATTTTGAAGAGTTGTTTCCCTGGTGTTTTGTTGTCAACTTGTTTCCTTACCTTGATTAGCCCATTGTTTTCACCTGTCTCTCGTTTTGCTGCCCTCCCCTGCCTATTTAAGTTTTCGCCTTTGCCTTTGTTCTCTGTCTTTGCATTGTATTGTGTTTACTTAGACCCCATGTTTTGCCATGTTTATTTCCATGATTCCACGACCATAGTTATAGAGATTTTGGATTTCTGGTTTTCGTTTTTTGGAGTTATACTTCCACGCCTTGTTTCCAATTGGCTACCTTGGTTTTGACCCTGCCTGCCTTGACCACGCGTAAGCCTGAGCCCTTTAAAATAAACATTTGACAGATCTTTGTGCATCTCTGTGCCTGCCTGCGTCTGGGTCCAGCTCACCCCATAGCCTAGTTGTGACAGTATGCTCCGCTCCCATTTCCTCACATAACGATGCAAATATGCGGCTTTTCAGGGGTCTTGACTTTACAAAGTTTACCATCCGCACGACATCATCCAACACAGGAGATAGGTCTGCTGGTAAAGTCTTTGCAACGAGCGCCTCACGGTGCAAAAAACAGTGCATAACAATAACATCTGGGCGTTTCTCTTTAACTCTGCTAACGAAGCCTTTGGTGCGCCCGACCATGGCTGCTGCTCCATCAGTGCAGACACTCGTGCAGTCCTCTTTGTTCAAGATATTCTGATTTCTTCTCCTGTTGTTTTTTCTGGCAGTGCTTTGCAAAATAGAAAGTTTTCTGATTCAGTTTCAATTCAATTCAGTTTGATTTATATAGCGCCAATTCACAACAAAAGTCATCTCAGGGCACTTTACAAACAGAGCAGGTCTAGACCACACTCATTACTGTTAGTTACACCCAACAGTTCCACCATGAGCAAGCACTTGGCAACAGTGGCAAGGAAAAACTTCCTTTTAACAGGCAGAAACCTTGGGCAGATCCTGGATCAGGGTGGACAGACATCTGCCCTGACCGGTTGGGGGGAAAGAGAGAGAGAGAAGTACAGTATAGAATAATGACAGCAAATGGCAGCAGAGGACACGGGGCAGGTCGGTGGAGCCACAGATCAGATGTTCAGCTCTGGAGCCACAGGTATCTGTAGAGAGGTACAGCGAGAGAGACCAGAGAGAAACAAGCACAGCACTAGGGGGGAGAGGACACAGAGTTAATGGAGTCTCCGTCCACAAAACGCACATTGGCCAAGAGTTGAGCATGTCCACTAATGTCTGTAGACTCATCAAGTTGCAATGCAAATTTCCCGCTGATGCGTATCTTTTCCAAAACAACATTTTCGATGTCTGCAGACATGTCATCAATATGTCTGGCAATTGTATTATCTGAGAAAGGGACTTTAGCTACTTCTTTAACTGCGTCAGGGCCGAGCATCTTGTTCACGATAGCTTTGCAGGCAGGTAGTATTAATGTCTCTGCCACAGTGTGTGGCTTTTTTGATTTGGCTACAAGTTCAGCTACTAAGTAGCTAGCTTTGAGAGCTCTCTCAGACACCTTTGTGGTTTTTCTCATGAAAGTTACCTGTTTCTCAGTGTGTTCGCGCAGGCGAACAAAATAGTCCGTGTTCTTGTTTTGAATGGAAGGGTGTTTCATTTGAAAATGTCATTTAAGCTTGCTTGGGACCATGGCATGGTTGGATAGCTTTTCCCCACACACCAAGCATAACGGAATCGGTGCTGTTGGATTCTCGGTGAAAGTAAATCCAAACAAAAGATAACTTTCATTGTATTGCCTCGAGCTCACCGTTTTTTCTTTCTTTTGACCACTTTGGCACAGACGCTCAACAAAGCCAAATCATTTGTAGTGACTACAATTTTATTTATATAGCACCAATTCACAACAAAAGTCATCTCAGGGCACTTTACAAACAGAGCGGGTCTAGACCACACTCATTACTATTAATTACACCCAACAGTTCCACCATGAGCAAGCACTTGGCAGCAGTGGCAAGGAAAAACTTCCTTTAACAGGCAAAAACCCTGGGCAGATCTTGGCTCTAGGTGGACGGCCATCTGCCTTGACCAGTTGGGGGGAAAGAGAGAGAGAGAGAGAGAGAGCGAGAGAGAGAGACTGGAGGGAGGAGGGGGAGAGAGAGAGAGAGAGAAGAGGGGGAGAGAGAGAGAAAATACATCTTGTCGAAGACAGACAGAGATACAGGAGTACATAACTGTAGACGACAACTGGCAGAATTGTAGAACAACAGAGTCCTAACTATGGGAACTATTTACAGTACAATATAGAATAATGACAACAAATGGCAGCAGAGGACAGGGGGCAGGTCGGTGGAGCCACAGATCAGATGTTCAGCTCTGGAGCCACAGGTATCTGTAGAGAGGTACAGAGAGAGAGACCAGAGAGAAACAAGCACAGCACTAGGGAAGAGAGGACACAGAGTTAATGGTTAATCTGTGATGGTTAAAATGAGTTTGAGGAGAGAGAGGGGAGAGGAGGAGTGTGGAGACGATCATGGGATGTCCCCCAGCAGCCTCGGCCTATAGCAGCATAACTAAGGGATGGCATGGAGGGGTAGTTTAGACTATGGGTGTAGTTGGCATGATAACTAGAGCTAGCTGTAAGCTTTGTGGAACAAGAAGGTTTTAAGCTTTACTTTAAAAGTAGAGAGGGTGTCTGCCTCTCAGACCCAGACTGGCAGCTGGTTCCACAGGAGAGGAGCCTGATAGCTAAAGGCTCGGCCTCCCATTCTACTTTTGGAGATTCTGGGAACCACAAGCAAACCTGCACTCTGGGAGCGAAGTGATCTGTTGGGGTAATACGCTGTGTGCAGCGTAGCTTCAGTATTATCAACAAGATGATCTATATGTGCTGGACTAGTGGTTAGCCTGCTACCCTCTGTTGTAATGGCACATGGCATCAAAAGAGACGGAATAATCTCCTTAAATTTGGAAACAGCATTATCAGAGAGACACTGACTGAGGGTAGTTTCTCTGCCAAATGCTGAGAAGTTCATAATTGTGAACTGAAATGTTATTAAAAAATGGTCAGATAAAATAGGATTTTGGGGAAACACTATTAAATGTTCAGTTTCTAAGCCAAATGTCATATGTGTGATTAAAGCAGTGAGTTGGTTTGTTAACGTTTTGAGAAAAACCAATTGAGTCTAATACTGAGTTAAATGCATTCCTAAGGCTGTCATTGCTGTCGTCTACATGAATGTTGAAGTAACCAACTATGATTACTTTATCTGAGCTGAGCACTAGTTGAGATAAGAAGTCAGGGAATTCAGATAAGAACTCTGAATAAGCAGCAGGCGGACGATACACAACCACAAACAGAACTGGTTTCTCTGACCTATCGTTAGGGAGGGAGAGGCTGAGAGTGAGGGACTCAAATGTTGATTAATAAACCTGAGTGGTAGATTGCTGCCACTCCTCCTCCTCGGCCTGTGCTTCGAGGAATATGGTGATTAATGTGACTGGCAGGGGTCGACTCATTTAAGCTAACGTATTCTTCCTCCTGCAGCCAGGTCTCAGTAAGACAAAATAAATCAATGTGATGATCGCTAATCAAATCATTTACTACAGTGTGAACAACCTGGACACTACAACAAATCATCATCTCAACAGCAAAGATATGTTTGTTTGTTCTTGTTGTGGATCATCAATGTGTTTGTTTGTTTGTTGTTGTGATGAACCTGCAGCCGTCAGGTGGCTCCAGCAGCTCTTCACACCTCTGTCTCTGTTCTATCAGTTTGATGTTCCTGATGTTCTGAGGAGGAACGTCCCTCAGTCAAACACTGTGAACGTTTCAGTCTGCAGGACGTCTGCGGTTCTCTCCTGTTCTGTCTTTGTAGTTACGACTTTCCCAGAATGCTCTGCTGTTTGTGTCTGGCATCTATCTGATGATCCACATCGATGTTCTGTCTGACCCCGTCTGAGCACATCAGCTCCCAGCATGCCGAGCGTGTCAACATCAGTCCGCACATGTCGCTGCATGTCTGGAAGCTTCTGTGGCTGAATCTGACTCAAGATCAGCAGATGCCTCTTGGCAGGCTGGGACTCGTCCCCACCTGGGACCAGGTGAGGCCTGTTACATGTTTCCAGGTGAAAGGCAGTGTCTGACAAACTGAATGCTGGGAAACACCTTCAGATCAGCTGGTCTCACGTCTATAGAGTGAAACATGAAGATGTCTGATCAGAGTCTGTTCACTCTGGAAGCATCACACATTCAGTTCTTCATTCTCTAACGTAGGGTTGTTCTGAAATGGTGGTGGAGAACACTTTGCTCCTAAAGGTCTGATGGATGTTCAACCTCTTCCTGAAGGACACACGAACCGCCTGAAGAACCGCTTCCAACAGATGACAGGAACATTCACTGATCTCTAGAAGATCTTAGAATGACCATCGGAACCTCATAATGGACGTCAGAAGACTGGACACCTGAAACCCAACCACCTATAGAACCTTCAGAACCCCTGATGAAGACTAGAACCACCTACAGAACCTAATCCGGCCAATGATAACACCTCCATCAGAGCATCAGACCTAGACTCCATCTGGTCTGTTTCCTCCAGAGCTGGAACACTGCATCACAACAACTTCATGGGACTGAAAACACTTGTCTCCATCAGTAATGATCAGTAACTGATCAATAAACAACCAGCAGAGGTTGCCCCACCTGACCCTGTTCCAGCTGCTGGTCTCAGGACCTCAGCCTGGTTTGGTTTCTGCTCGCAGGCTCCTCTGCTGTAACTGGATCTGCCCGTGACGACGGCCAGAGGCTAAATCTGACCACGGCCGCCGCTCGACGGTGTGGGTGGGGGTGGTTGTTGGTATTTGGGGAAAGGTAGGGGTGTTGAGGGGTTGATGAGGGTCTAACCTGCTGAATGAACCGTTGCAGGAGCAGCTGGAGATTCCTCTGAGCTCTAAACTGTGAGTGTGTGTGTGTCAAACACACACACACTCACGGGGGGGGCGGCAGCCTTGACCCCTCCCTTACCACAGCAGCTGAGTACCCCCCGCCCCTCCATCCCCTCTTTTAACACTCAGATGGAGTTTAAGTGGAAGATTCAGGAGCCACATGTCTCCTTTATTACTTCCTTTGTTATTTTGTCCTTCCTTTTTTCCCTCTTTTCCTTCCCTACCTCCTACCTCCTACCCTTTCTGTGACACACACACAGTCAGCGTGTGTGTGACAGTCTGACAACTTTCAGTTTTATTTCATGTTCTGTCTCATTTTTTATTCACAGCAGCTACAAAATCAAATCTGTATTAAACTGTTTTATTTTGAAAGAATGACAGTTCACTTCCTCCCTGCTGTGAACCGCGACACTGGTGACCTCTGACGTCTGATCACAGCTGGTCACAGTCATCAATAATCATCACAGTCCATTCAGAGGAGAGGAGATAAGCACAGAGGAGATAAGGAGACAAAGAGCCAAGGAGTGTGTTCGCTGACCCTCAGTAAAAACAGACGCTGTTTGATCACATTGTTTGTTGAAATACTGACACTGTGATACTCACTCAGGATCCTGTGGGACGTTCAAGTTCAAGAGAAAAACTCATGAAACAGCTTCAGATCATCGGCTGAAATACTCTGATCGGTATTGAACTGGTGATTATTGGTAAGTATTGATCAGTTTGATGATGAGTCTGACTGAAGTTACTGTGTTTTACAGATTTGTGATCCTGGTTTTGAAACACGTCAGAGAGACACCAGCAGCTGCTGGGACTCAAACCTGTGACATGTTCTCCATAGCTCCCATAGCTCCCATATCAGAGGACAGAGGGGGATCTGCATTGTTGTGGAGCAGCTGGACATTGTCTTCGTCTTTCCGCTCTGCAGGGAGACGATAATCTGCTCAGCAGCTGCTGTGTGAATGTGTGTGAGTGCGTTTGTGTGTGTGAGTGTGAGCCCAGTCTGAGCTTCAGTGTGGAGATGATCTGATTGGTGGAAAGCACAGACAGGTGTCTGTTTCTCAGGTGAAACGAAACAAGTTTGTCTCTTCAGCATCATCGTTGCTCCTACACAACAGACTGAAATGCCATTTCACACAGTCCAGCATCACTTTTCTTCTTCTTAATTTAGTTTGTTCTTTTCTTTGTTTCTGATATTTCTTACTGGTATTTGTGGGACATTGTTCCAACGTCAGAGACGTAACAGGAAACCAGAGGTGACTTTCCCTCAGTCTTCGGTCACTTCTGTGTTGACATTTAAAGCTTAATGTATCTGTCGGTATTTTAGTGTAAATACAGACCAGTTCACAGTGAAACAGTCTGTAGACACAGATGCAGAGCTGAGGGACACAGCAACACACACCTGCAGGCAGAGCTGAGGGACTGTGGGGACCTAAATGAACAGTTATAAATTAAAAAATGAAATATTTTGTTGTTGTTTTACTGTTGTTTTGATGTTGTTATTTTGTTGTCGTTGTTAAATTCTCAGAAACCTGAACAGAAATGAACAAAAACATGAGAACATCAGGGAGTTGCACGCACACACACACTCTCTCTCTCTCTCACACACACACACAATCTCACACACTGTCTCTCTTGTCTGGACCCTACTGCCATCTACTGATCATTGTCTCTCTCTCAGATGTCTCTCTCTCTCTCTGTCTCTCTCTCTCTGTCTCTCTCCCTCTCTCTCAGGTCTCTCTCCCTCTCTCTCTCTCATGTCTCTCTCTCTCTCTCTGTCTCTCATGTCTCTCTCTCTCGTCTCTCTCTCTCTCATGACGTGTTGTTAAGGTGTTGTTTACTGACACGCTCTGTTTCGTGAGACAATCAGGTTTGTTATTCTTTCTTAAAAGTAACTGTAACTAAAGCGCCCTGTAATCAGATTACTGTCCTGGAGTGAAAATTCGAGTAAAAAACAAGCAACTGTACTGAAGTACTCGAGTAAATATACGTAGTCACCCCCCCCCGCCATGCCGTCAATATGATTTATATGTATTGTGAACTCATTGAGATTTCGTGACGTCACAATTAATCAATATACTCCGGTGATCTGTGGATCGTGATTACTATCACCTGTGTACAGCCACGGAGCAAGGTACGTGACGTCAGCACGCAGGACGTCTGACGGGTGTGTGTGTGGGGGGGTCGGGATTCCTGAGGATTACCCGTCATGCCCCGCGGGTAAAGATGGCGACAGCTGAACAGGGCAGCAGATCAACTTTATCCGAGCGGCTCTGAGTGGATTTTCTCACGTCGGTCGGAGCGTCCCAGCCGGCTGCTTCTTCACCTGCCGCCCCTCGCTCGGATATCCGGCCGCACATCAGCGCTCCTCCCCGTTCTCGGATCGGCTCTGAGCCCCCCTCCTTCGCTCCTCCTCCCTCCTCGCCCCGCCGGAGGAGCAGAGTGGAGCTCCGGCTAAAGTTTGCTTACCGCTCCGCTCTCTGTGACTGTCTGAGGGGATAACCCGGGCCGAGCCGCGCTAGCCGGCCTCACAGGTAAGCGCTGACCCGGGCAGGTGTCGCGGGGAGGCGGCTCGGATGTGTCGGTTTGTTCGGTGTCGGTCGGTGTGTGACAGTTGGGTGCAGCGTGTTGTGTGGTAAACTGGGCCACGGTCAGACCCGCAGCGGCTCTGAGCGGGTTTACCTCGATGTAACAGGCGGCTGCAGGGCAGTGTCGGTGTGTTGTTCACGGCCGCTTCGGCCCGGTGTCGGCGGGGCTCCCCCCGCCGTGTTTGTCGTGTCTGTGCCCCGTCAGCCTGTCAGACAGAACTGAGGGCTGAACCACTGACTCATTCAGCGTCTCTGTGTCTGTCGCTGCCACCTTGTCCACTTCAACACACCCATCTGCACGTCCCATCAGCCAATCACGACGCTGGATTACTCTGACTTCAGACCCTCAGCTGCACGGCAAATGTTCCTGAATCACCTGAACAGGTGTCACATCAGACAGGTCATATCTGTTCACTGAGACTAACGTGAAGGAGCCGCTGCACCGTAACTCCACCTTCACTAACCAATGACAGAGCTGTGTTGTAATGTCGGGGGAAACTCTGAAGTCTGATTGGTTTAGAAAGTTAATTAATCTCAGGTTTAGAAACAGTTTTTGTTTGCAAAGATCAAATAAAGGCTGTGAAGGAAGGTGTGGACGTCTCAATTTGCAGTGGTGGACAGAACGATGTCACCTGTCCTCCAGGTGACTGTTCTCAGGTGTTTTTCTTTGCCACTCATGTTAAACCCACAGTATCAGGTTTGATGTTTAATGAGAACTGGACACTGGGTTTAAAGATGTCTGCCGGGTCAGGCATCCCGCACAAATGATCAGGATGAAATAATGAAGTCACACAGCTCCTGACGACTGTCCCAGAGTTACTGATCATTGATGGCAAACATCCTGAGCAGTGCCCAGCTGTTATCTTACTCATTTAATGTTGGCTCAGTCGCTAACTGTTAGCTTACTCATTTAATGTTAGCTCAGTTGCTAACTGTTAGCTCTTTAATTGTTAACTTATTCACTGTTAGCTCACTAATTGTTAGCTAACTCATTGTTAGTGGGATCATATGACCCTAACCCTAACCCTAAAGTTTTGTCATGTGAACTTTGACCACAAACAACCTGAATACACCTGAACACACCTGAATACACCTGAATACATCTGTACCCACCTGAACACACCTGAAGCTGATTGAACATGTTTTATGTCCTTAACCTATGTTCACATTTAACTTTGTGTGAATTAATTTTTTACAAACTTTATTGACCCATGTTAGCATTTAGCTAATGCAGTTACTAGCATGGTTGTGTGGCGGTGTGTGATGGGACAGCTGACAACCCATAATGCACCGGGGCTATAAGATAGTATGGACACACTGTCAGTGATGAATGCCAGGTCATGCATGGTGCTCGCATGCTCTGATGGTGATCAATATGAGAACTGATTGTTCTGATTGGACTCTGATCTGATGAATATGATGTTCTGTGTCATATGACCATCTGCTGAAACATAACCCATAATGCATCACTCTCCTCATGTAACAGACAGATTGTGTGACTGGGCCAAAACAGAACAACCAGCATCAGGAGCATCTTACTGATTGGATATTGATTGGACTGTGTCTATTAGCCGAACTCCTGTAGAGTCGTTACTTCATACATGTTAATTAATCCACATCAAGGGTCACATGATTCATTCTGATCAAACAGACCTATCACTGACCTGCATGATGGTCATGTGACTTATTTCACGTTTAAACTTTAAAAGAATGATGAAGTTCAGCTTGAAAGAACCTTAGAGAGTCCTTTTCAGTCCAGTCCAGTCCAGTTCAGTTCAGGAGAGTCCAGTCCAGTCCATCTGGAAGCCTCTGTGTTGGTCAGTGAAGGTGTTGAACTCCAAAATAAAACTGTTTATTTGTTTGCTCAAATGACATAAACACTCAGAGGTTCTCTGAGTCTGAACTCAGACCAGATCCCAACATGTGACCTTTAAAAACCTCCTTCAGTTTAATGTCAGTGAATTTGTTCTCGCAGGTCAGAGGTCAGCTCCTTGCTGTCTCCTCTGTTTACCTTTTGTCTGTTTGGAGCTGCTCAACAACAGGTCACTGTCTCTTTAAATGTCAGATGTGTATGTGTGTGTGTGTGTGTGTTCGTGTTCAGGTGTGGTCTCAGCTGAAATGCTTCTGATATTGCTTCTCTGAAACCTGATGCTCCACAGTTCATCTGTGACGGTGAAGGACACATGGTCTGACGAGCAGTTTAGTTTCCACATTCACACAGACGATCACATCAGGGAGCCGCCATCATCAAAGACACCTGATGACAGCACGAGCAGACGATGACGAGATGATGGAGGATTGTTCAGGCACACACTAACATGCCTGACTTCCTGTCTGAGACTCACTGGCTCCTACTGAAGATGCAGATCTTTGAAAACATAAATATTTAATTTCATGAAATTTCCTCAAACAGTTGCTTGTCGTATTTTTGATCTAACAGTTGGGAGGAAATGGTGCATCCTCTGGGGACTATTTTCAGCAGCGGATGAATCCATATTTGGTGCTCTGAGTATGTGGGGCAGCAGGAGTGTGTGTGCGTGGACAGTGGAGGAGGAGTGTCTGAAACAGGAGATTCAGTGCAGGACTCAACATGAAGGTTTGACAGTAAAGTTAAAATCTGTTTTTGAGAAATAAACAAATTACTTTCTCCTAAAACAAGGCGAGAGCCTGAAGGTCTGAGGATCCTGGTGAGTCTGCTTCAAACTGCAGCAGGAGTGAAGGTCAAAGCAGCCTCAGTTGGTGTGAAGAGCTCATCAGCACTGGCTCCATTCAGAGCTGCTGCCTCTGTCCTGCACTCTACACTCTGCTGTTGCTAGGAAACACCCTGTGTTTGCATTATGATGTCAGCAAACGCCTCACATGGTCCCAGGCTCTGCTGGTCTCAGGCGCTGCTGGTCCCAGGCTCTGCTGGTCTGGTTGTCCTGCCTCACTCAGGTATGTTTCAGTCTCAGATCAAGTCTGTCAGTCTCAAGGTTCAGGGACATGAGACTGAAGCTGTGTCCTCGTTGCTCCAGAGACACAGAGACTCTAAACATCCCAGAGAGTAACCGGCCTGAGGACAGGTGTCCCACAAAAAGGACGACCAGAGGAAGACGCCAGTCTCCAAGACACCGGTCTCTGTGGTGGAGACTCTGAAACAACAGCCTCTGAAACGTGGACGGCTCCTTCACTCTGCTTCTTGGACGTGTCCTTGGACGTGGAGACTAACTGGACCAGCAGGCCGGGGTGTCTGTGACCAGGTCTCTGGTTCTCAGCAGGGTGGAGGTTTCTGAACGAGAGCTGAGCCTCATGCATGTTTCATCAATGTGAAGTCGTCTCATTGTTTTTGCTTCAGTGGAGCAGAAATGTTCCTCTGTCTGCAGCGCTGAGTCAGCAGAGTCCAGCTCCATCTACTGAGCGTGTGTAGGAGTGAAGGAGGCAGGAAGTAGACATGGATACAAACGTTAAAGTGTGAAATAAAAAGTTAGTGTGACAGAAGTGAAGGACACAATGATGAAGAGAGGAAGAAGTGAGGAAATGAAAGGGTTAAGAGGTTAGGACTAGGATGGAGGAAGCAGGGAATGAGGAAAGTGGATGTTGCAGGAAATGAGGAGACAGTGTTTGTTTTGGAGTGGATTCAGTGTCTGGACTGAAGGTGGAGCTCGGGGTCGATACAGGTCCTGGTGTGATGGGTTGTTTTTCCTGGATTAGTCTGTTTGAGAGAACACGGACCAAATGTTTTATTCATGAGCCCAACAGACGTGATCGCTCAGCTCGTCCTTGGCTCGTCCTCTCTGCTTCTCTGGTTCCTGTCCTCAGACTTCACTCGTTCCTGTGCTCAGGTTGGACAAACAGGTTAAAGAAACAAAAGCACGTTTCACCGTGACGTCCTCAGTCCACCACGGACCTCCGAACCCAGGAACACTCTGAGTCTGAAGAACAACTTTAGTATCAGATCCGGTTCTTCCAGGTTAAAAACAGAAAGACAAAACCAGGAGCCAGTCCAGGTCCAGAGGTCTGCAGGTCCAGAGATGTGCTGGTTTGATGAGATAATGAACAAAGTCTGGACAGTGGCAGGACATGTTCTCGCTGTGCCTGTTGAGGCTTCACTTAAGTTCTTTAAGGAGATAAACCAGGACCATGCATCAGCTAGAACCTGGTCCGGACTCAGAGCCTGGTTCAGGTCCAGGTTCAGGTCCTCAGTCATTCAGTGTCAGACAGCTCGCTGTGCAGTCGGCAAGTTTCCCATCATGCCATCTGCTGCAGTTTGACCTTCAGGTAGAGATGAGCGTGTCACTGATGTCAGCAGCAGGTTGTTGGCTCGACGCTTCGCTTCCTTTCACAGACACTTCGTTGAGTCGTTCTTCCTAACAGACGATTGTGATTCAGCCACAACACACACACACACACACACACACACAGCAGGGTCTGTGTGTGTGTGTGTGTGTGTGTGTGTGTGTGTGTGTGTGTGTAGCTGTTCAGTTTCCGCTCAGGCTGAAACTAAAGCATCTTTGTTGTGATTCTCAGTTCAGTTGTTACGGTCTGGACTCAGCAGAGACAGTCAGTCCTGTGCACACCTCTGGACACCTGCACACACCTGTGCACATCTGTATAACCTGCACACACCTGTGCACACCGGTATAACCCGCACACACCTGAGCACACCTGTGGACACCTGCACACACCTGAGCGCACCTTCATAACCGCAGTAAATGCCCACCTGTGAAGATCACTCTGTCAAAGCAGAGACCCTTCAGGTTCAGGTTCATTGGGGAAGAGGCTGAAGTCACAGGGAGACAGATTTGCTGGTGAAGAGCAACAATTGTGGACACCACACCAAAGACAGGGTGACACCTGCAGGTGGTCACATGACGGCTTGTAACAGTTCATGTGGAGTTAGCATGGCATAACCCTGTTATTTTACTGACTACAGCTGTATCCTGCAGCCGCTGGTTGCTTGTGACTGAGCCATGCTGCGTTTAAGAGCAGCAGCCACAGTCTGCAGCATTTTGATCTGTTACATGTATCTCATCTGGTTTCTCTGTCTGATTGGTTTTTGTTTTATTTATTTTTATTTTATTATTTAGTTGGTTTCAGGCTCTCATGATGCTGTTGTTTCAGCAGGTGAGGAGGTGGGGCTGATGACACTAATGAGCTTTGGTATAATTAGGCTAATGGTTCACCTGGCTGACTGCTGGCCGTCACCCAGTACTGACAGGCCAGAGCTGTGCCTGCAGACAGCACTGAGGGAGAAGTGTTTCCAGGAACTGTTCAGTCCAACTGATGAAACATCAAACTGTGTTTCTGCAAAGTCCTGGCTGTTTCTGAAGGGTTGTAGCTGTTAGCCTGTGTTTGTAGCTGTTAGCCTGTGTTTGTAGCTGTTAGCCTGTGTTTGTAGCCTGTTAGCCTGTTAGTCTGTGTTTGTAGCCTGTTAGCCTGTGTTTGCAGCTGTTAGCCTGTTGGCCCGTGGTCAGAGCTCCTCTCTCTGGTACCCTGTGCGCTGTCTTGCAGACTGACTGACAGCAGGTAGTGACTGGTGTTATTCCATGCCGTGTCTTGTGTTTCAGGTCATCGGAGGCTTGAGGCTCAATTGCCCAGTGGAGGAGGAAGAAGAGGAGCTGGACTGAGTGTGTGAGGAGGGACACAGCTGAGAGGATGAAGAGATCTCTGTGCTGACGTACGAGGTGAGGGAGACACACACACACTCACACACACTCTCTGTGGCCTTGGCTCTTTTCGCTCTTCGAGCAGGTAATTCTTCAGCCTCTCTGCAGAATCAGGGCCATGTTGCTCAGGTCAGTCGTCAGTGATGAAGTAATAACAACGCTGGTTTCGTTCTTAGCATTGATAAAAGGACCTGACACGTTGTGTGTCGTATCAGAGGAAGATGATTTCTTCATATCAAAATGACTTTTACCTTCTAAACCTGGACGATACGCAGGATGGCGGTGATGAGGGTCACACTGAGACATGTTTGGTTGACTGAGCCCAGCCAGGTGGACAGACGCCGCTTCATCTGAGATATTTACATGAAAGAGGTTTATTTTTATATTTTTTATTTATTTTGGAGGAGGGTTGAATTAATTGTGCTGCTCAAAGCTTTAACATTTAAAAAAGTCCTCGTCCTCACAAGAGACTGTTCGTCCCAGTTTATACAGAAGATATAGTTTCTATTTATACCCTACAGCAAACACGCCTGACAGGATGTCAGCTCGTGATTGATCAGTGACTGAACAGACTGATGAGGACGCAAACAACAACATCAGCTGTTAATGTTCAGTCATCATTATTGATCACTAACAGAAACAATAAGAATGTTTACGTTGCAATGCTAGCATGCTAATGCACCATGTCCAAGCTAACATGCTAATGCACCACATCCAAGATAACCTGCTAAAGCACCACGAGGTGGCTGTGGTTCAGGTGGTAGAGCAGGTCGTCCACCCATCAGAGGATCAGTGGTTTGATCCCTGGCTCTTCCCGGCTGCATGCCGGAGCGTCCTTGGGAAAAACACTCAAGTCAAGTCAAGTCAATCTTGTTTATAGAGTACCACTTCACAACAAAAGTCATCTCAGGGCAGAGATACAGGTGAACATAAAGATGAAACTGACAGAATGGTAGAGCAGCAGAGTCCTAACTATGGCTGCTGTTAGCAGGACAATAATGATAATAATACTAATAATAATAACGTGTGTGTGAGAGAGAGAAAGGGTTTTAATGATGGTCTGGTTTCATCAGCTTATCTGTGTTTATTTCAGGTGTGTTGTTTCTGTGGAGAACGTCACCTGTGGAGCAGCTCACGCTTCAGGTACAAACACAATTGTGAACTGATGATGTCACATCATGAAAATCCTTGAAATGCCTGGAAAAATATAAGATGTCCTGGAGAAAACATCTATCATGTTCACAAATAAAATACAAAAAACCTTTATTCAGTGTTTCAGAGCTTTAACCACATCTCATGGTCATCAAAGCTCTGTGTCCTGTAGGTTCAAAGCTCAGAGTGAAAAGCTCCAGAGTGAGTCAAGATGATTTATTTCACAAGGTCATGACTGACCATTTACACAAAAGTCTAGAACATTTCAGCAGTGGGAGTAACGACCAATGACCAATAACTGCTGAATAATCAGCTCAGTTTCCTTCAGACGAATCAGCTGAGAGCAGGAAGTGATCAGCTGACCTGAGGGAGGGAGGGAGGGAGGGAGGGCAGGAAGAGATGAAAAGGGAAGAGACGCGGCAAGTAAGAGAAGGAAAGGAACATCTGTCAGGAACAAGATGGAAGAAGGAACAACACAACAGGAATGTATGTTAGTGTGAGCATTGCGTGAGAGCAGAGCATGCTGGGTAAAAATGCTCAGGGCAGTTTGAATGTAAAATTCAGAAGCTGGGAGTAGAACTTTACCCTCACCTGTGACTGACAGGTGTTAGTTCAGGTGTTAGCTCAGTTAGCTTTGCTCACATCTGCTGATCACATGTTGGACATGTGAACAGCAGAAGAGAGTGAAGAGAGAGGAGAGAGAGGAAGTCACACAGTGATCAATGGTTCGTCATTGATCCCCTGAGGGTAGGACATGGTCATGTGACATGGACAGGCTCTAAATGGAACAAATCACTGAGCAGAAACCGACCAGCAGGACGCAGCTCATGCCCTGATGAGTTATCAAACCTGTGGTGTTTCTCATTACATTAATGAAGTTCCATCAATAACTGATGATGTAGTTGCTGTGGTGCTGTGAGAGCTGTCAGAGCCTTCAGAGTGCTGTGGTCTGTTAGCATGTTAGCAGCTGTGTTAGCTGTGTTCTGTGTCATTCAGATTAACAGGCTAATGCTGACATGCTAACAGTGGCCTCGCTCAGATCGATGCAGCTGTACTTCCTGTGCTGGAAACAAACTGAGATCAATGTGTCGCCTGAGGCTCACACGCACTCTGCAAACAGACACACACACACACACACACAATAGCTCTTGTATTAACACATTTGGGAGGATTGCGGACTGATGTGTGTCCTTTATAGTGCAGGTGTGATACCTGGTCCTCATTAAACTACAGGTGTCACACACCTTGGCAGGACGTTACAGGGGGCCTCGGAAGCAACCAAAACACAAAGACACAACATAGTCATGTGCATCTGACTCACACACACACATGCGTGCGCACACACAGACACACACACACACACACACATACATACATACATGTGTGCACAAGCACACACACTCACGTGCATACACACACATATACATATGCACTCACATGCCTTGCGCAGGTGTGTGCAAGATAGGCGTGTTTGATGTTGATGAGGAGCGACCGAGCATTGATCCGCGCTGAGAAGCCTTGGGCGGAGCAAGTGTAACCTTGCCCGTCCAGGATCGGTCATTGGCTATCGTCGTCATGCTCGGCGGTTGGCGGGCAGTCGGCGGGCGTCTGCATCTTTTTCTACCTTGTCTAACTCTTCTGCTCCCAGCAGGACTGACAGGAAAAAGTGAAAGAAGGAAAAGCAGGGCCCAGGATGGCCAGCTTGGCAGACGGCCGTGCCCGCAAACTCCGCCGCAGCACATGAAGACATCATACGCCCTGTTGCTCCGCCCCCGTCAGCGTCGCACCACGACATCAATCAGGTAAACCAACACGCCTTGAACTCACCCCCACACCCACTGCAGCGCCTCACACACCCCACCTCGCCGCTCATGCTCTCTGACAGCGAGCTGGACGTGTCCAGTCTGTCAACCTGGAACTCTGTGTCCCTCGCCGCTGCCACTCTTCATAGCCACACCCCTGCTTAACCGGACCAGGACCACAGCAGTGGGTGTCACCATGAGTCCTCGCCAGGCACCAAGTCACTGTGTTAGCAGTGAGGGTTTCCCAGCTCATCGAAGCCCTGCGGCAGCCAGGAAATGCTCACCCGGCCAGAGCCCCCGAGAGCGGCACAACCGGAGCCCCCGGACACCGACCGCCGTTCCACCAAAGAGCATCCTGAAGCAGCCGACCTCGCTGGGTGTGGAGCACGCCTATGACATCATCAGGAAGTCAAAGTCAGTGGAGCACTGCTTCTGGATGACAGCAGGGAGGCGGATAGCTCCGCCCATCGTCACCACCCCCATTTCTGGACCCGGGCAGAGCAGCGAGCGCCCTCGCGGCGGTCCTCAGACCCGCCCTCCCCCTACAGGGCCAACTGGAACTGGAGGATGCAGGTTCTGGAGGAGAAGGTCCGCTTCTCCAACTTTCTGGACGAGATCACATGTCGTGTCATGAGCCCCGCCCACCTCAAGCTGCTTGGTAAGATGCCCTCTGTAGAGCAAGGTAGCCCCTCCTCCCAGCGGTGCCGTCGCCCCGCCCACAGGAAGCAGTGTGCTGAGGGCTCGTCTGCAGACCGGACTCGGCGCTGGGACGACTGGGTGCTGGCGTCTGGCAGCCCGCTGGTACCAACCCCTGCAGAAGGGGTGAGAGCAGGGGCCCCTCTTCTGAAGGTGGACATCACAAAGGGAAGCTGAAGGGCCTAAGAGGAAGTGTTGGGTGTGAATAGAGGAGTAAAGATGGAGGCGCAGGAGCCAAACGAGCCTCAGAGACACAAACACAGACTTCCTGTTTCTAATCAGGCTCCTCTGTCCCGTGCCAAGGTAGGTCAGCGGGGGGACGACCCTGCTCCTGCTGCTGCTGCTCCTGCACCTGCTCCTCCGCACCTCACACCTCCTCCTGTCTGCTGCTCCCTCCTCATAGTACAAAGATTGAACAGATAATTTGCTTGTTGTTGTCAGGTGTGTTCTAATTGGACGGTTTGATTAAGTCAGATCGAACTGATCTCAGCTCGATCGACATGACAGCAGAAAAGCCGTCGATGGCTGCTGACTGAAATACCCAGCATGCATCACTGCAAAGGTCAGGAGCCGCCATCTGACATGACAGCAGAGAGAAGCCGTCAGATGGCGGCTGCTGACTGAAATACCCAGCATGCATCACTGCAAAGGTCAGGTGCTGATTCGGGGTTTCAGCTCCTTCGCTCCTCTTACTGATAATCAATAATGACTCTCGAGGAAACTGTCCAGATGATCAGAACCTGCCGAGAGCACACGCAACAATCTGATTGGCCCTTTAGCTGCTCCAATCACAGCAGCCTTCATTGATTTCACCTCATCGATCAGCTGACAGGATCCATCATGTAAAACCCTGTTGCATGCTGGGAGAGGACGTGTTTCCATACATCAACAGCGATCAATCCGGAAACATCCCTGTGATGTCGCCTCATTGACCTGACATCACAGTCACATGTTGGTCATGTGATCAGTCACGCAGAGCAGCTGTTGGTTTGATCGAGTCACTTCCTTCATCACGTTGCCTCCTCCTCTTGCCTCCTCCTGTCCCCTCCTGCCTCCTCCTGTCTCCTCTTCCAGCTTCTCCTGCCTCCTCCCTGTCTCCTCTTCCTTCTCCTGCCTCCTTCTGCCTCCTCCTCTCCTCCTCCTGCTTCTCCTGCCTCCTCCTCCTGCTTCTCCTGCCTCCTCCTGCCGCCTCCTGTCTCCTCTTCCTGTCTCCTCCTTCTTCCTCCTGTCTCCTCCACCTAACTCCTCCTGCCTCCTCCTTTCTCCTCCTCCCGCTTCTTCTGCCTCCTCCTCCTGTTTCTCCTGCCTCCTCCTGCCGCCTCCTGTCTCCTCCTCCTGCATCCTCCTCCTCCTGCCTCCTCCTGCTTCCTTCTGCCTCCTCCTGCCTCCTACTGTCCAGCTCTAACCCTGATTATTTTGTGTTTGCTGTGTTTCAGGAGACATT
This sequence comes from Datnioides undecimradiatus, assembly GCA_008933995.1. Taxonomy (NCBI): domain Eukaryota; kingdom Metazoa; phylum Chordata; class Actinopteri; order Lobotiformes; family Datnioididae; genus Datnioides; species Datnioides undecimradiatus. The sequence goes on along the minus strand of WARS01004340.1, from coordinate 216,349 downwards.
GTCGGACTCCGACAGGATCAGGTGAGACTCTGATCCTAACAAAGGTTTAATCAGCAGACGCTCGTAGCTGTCGTCTGTTTGGTGAAATACTCAGACTGTACTTGAGTAGATGTACGTACTTACTTTCTGTCTCTGTCTGATGTGACCTCTGACCCCTCCCTCTTACCCAGAATCCTCCAGCAGCAGAATGACGACCTACAGCGCCGCCTCTCCCTCTCCACCCACAAGATGGAGGCCATGGAGGCGGAGTTAGGCAACAGCCGTCACTACATAGGCCGGAGCTCAGCGGACAGGGCCAGCCTGGACAAGATGGGGACAAGTTCCACTTGGAGTGTAGGTGTGCCGATGATCCTGGTCAGGCGCTGATCTGGATCAGGCTAGCGAGGCTGTATCTTGTCCATCTGTTTGCTGAGAATATGGTGTAGCAATGGGTTCAGTTGGCTTTTATGCAGATTAACCACACCAGGTATGATTAGTCTTACAATTGTCTTTTATTGTTCACCACACTGTTGCGTATCCGAACCTCCTTCCCCATGAACCAGCCGTCCAGTACAGGTCCAGTCAATTCCTCCCCCCCTTCCCCGGGAGAGTGTTTTATCCTCCAGCCCCGGCCGCTACTGCATGACAGAGAATGTAATTAGTGTGATGTAAAACATCTGCCCGGTGCTGCATCCACAAGCCACTCCCCGTCCCTCTCCGCAACAGTGGCAAGGAAAAACTTCCTTTTAACAGGCGAAAACCTTGGACAGATCCTGGCTCTAGGTGGACGGCCATCTGTCTTGACCGGTTGGGGGGGGGAGAACAATATAGAATAATGACAGCAAATGACAGCAATAGGCGGCAGAGGACATGGGGCAGGTGGGGGTGGAGCCACAGGTCAGATATGTTCGGCTCTGGAGCCACAGGTATCTGTAGGGAGAATTGCAGAGAGAGAGACCAGAAGTGGCTTTTAGCACTGGGGAGGGCTGGGGAGTTAATGGAGTTTGGGAGAGAGGAAGAGGAGGAATATTGAGAAGACGATCATGGGATGTCCCCCAGCAGCCTCGGCCTATAGCAGCATAACTAGGGGATGGCATGGATGGTGTAGTTCAGATAGTAACTAGAGCTAGCTGTAGCTTTGTGTCGAACAAGAAGGTTTTAAGTTTTTACTTTAAAAAGTAGAGAGGAGTGTGCCTCTCCCGGTTAGACTGGCAGCTGGTTCCTAAGAGAGGCCTGATAGCTAAAGGCTCGGCCTCCCATTCCCTACTTTTGGAGATTCTGGGAACCACAAGCAAGCCTGTTTACTCCTGGGGCAGTGATCTGTTGGGATTGTTGAGGGACTTAGCATCTCATTGGTACAATGGAGCTTGGCCATTAAGGGCCTTGTAGGTAAGAAGAAGGACTTTAAAATCTGTTCTGGACTTTACAGGGAGCCAATGAAGAGAGAGCTAGACCGGAAATATGATCTCTCTTGCTAATTCCCCAGAACCCTACGCAGCAGCATTTTGGATGAGCTGGAGGCCTGCATGATGAGCTAGTCGGACAACCTGACAACAGAAATTACAATAGACCAGCCTTGAGGTAACAAATGCGTGGACTAGCTTTTCGGCATCATTTTTGGACAGGATATTCCTAATCTTAGCTATGTTGCGCAAGTGAAAGAAGGCAGTCCTAATGACCTGCCTAATATGGGACTAATAGGACATATCCTGGTCAAATATGACTCCCAGGTTCCTCAAGGTAGAACTGGAGGCCAGGGTAACACCATCCAAAGTGACTCTTGAGGTCAGATAACCTGTCTCTGGGGGTGTTTTAGGCCCCAAACAAAATCACCTCAATTTTGTCTGTATTTAGAGAAGCAGAAATTATAAGTCATCCAGGCCTTAATGTCTGTCAGACATGTCTGAAGTCTGACTAATTGATCTGTTTCTTCTGGCTTCATAGATAAATATGGCTGTGTATCGTCCAGTGGAAATTTATGTTGTGCTTCTAATAATATTGCCTAGGGCATGTAAAGGGAAACAACAATGGTCCAAACACAGAACCCTGTGGAACTCCATGATTAACCATTGTGTGCATGGACGAGTCGTTATTATTATTATTATTATTAACATGGACAAACTGGAATCTGTCAGATAGATAAGATTTAAACCAGCTTAGTGCTGTTCCTTTAATGCCAATGACATGTGTTCTAGTCTCTGTGGTAGGATACTGTGATGGAGTAGTGTCAAATGCAGCACTGAGGTCTAGCAGGACAAGTAAAGTGAGGCCATTGTCAAGAAGCTATTGGGAGGTGGATTTGCTAACCTTAACCAATGCTGTTTCTGTGCTGTGGTTTATTCTAAATCTGACTAGAAATGCTTCAAACCATTGCTCCTCTGCAAGGTGATCTAGAACTGATCAGCTGGCCTTTTCAAAAGATTTTAGAAATAAAGGGAGAGTTGGATATTGGTCTGTAGTGCGCTAAAACACCAGGATGAGATCCACAGGAAGTGACATCACGTCAGCACGAGTTTGAGTTTGGACATTCGGCTGGTGAATCTACACTGTCACCAACAGTCAGGCTGCAGGTTGTTTCCTCTGTAACCATGGAAACAGACGACTGTCAGTGGGTCACTGTGAATAACAGCGCTGTTGTTGATTGGCTGTCTCAGCTGATGATGTCAGCAGATGTCAGTTTGTTTTGGCAGCAGACTGTCAGTGTGTCTCTGGAGAGCTGAGCTGCACTCACACACACACACACACACACACACACACTCTCACAAATGCACGCACCCTCTTGGATCCATATGTGATGAATGGGATCTCAGATACTCCATGATGGTAGCTCCTGTGTGGTGATGAGAGACCTGCAGGCTGTGAAACAGGAAGTTGTGCTTTCTGTGTCTCAGGCCCTCAGTCTGCTGCGCCGTCAGTTTAATTCAATTCAATTCAATTTTATTTATATAGCACCAATTCACAACAAAAGTCATCCCAGGGCACTTTACAAACAGGCGGGTCTAGACCACACTCATTACTATTAATTACACCCAACAGTTCCCACCATGAGCAATCACTTGGCAACAGCGGCAAGGAAAATTTCCTTTTAGCAGGCAGAAACAGCCAGGCAGATCCTGGATCAGGGTGGACAGACATCTGCCCTGACGGTTGGGGGGGAGAGAGAAGAGAGAGAGAGAGAGAGAGAGAGAGAGAGAGAGAGAAAATACATCTTGTCGCAGACAGACAGGATATGGGAGTACATAACTGTAGACAACAACTGGCAGAATGGTAGGACAACAGAATTCTTCTTGGAACTATTTGCAGTACAGTATGGGGAATAATGACAACAAATGGCAACAGAGAGGACGCCGGGGCAGGTGATTGGAGCCACAGATCAGATGTTCAACTCTGGAGCCACAGAGTATCTGTAGAAACGTGCAGAGAGAGAGAGACCAGAGAGAGAAACAAGAAGCTGGCACTAGGGAGAGAGGACACAGAGTTAATGGTTAATCTGTGATGGTTAAAATGAGTTTGAGGAGAGAGAGAGAGGAAGAGAGGAGTGTGGGAGAGATGATCATGGGGCGTCCCCCACAGCAGCCTCGGCCCTGCCCTTTATAACACTAAGGGATGGCAGCAGGGGTAGTTTAGTTTGGGTGTAGTTGGCATGGTAACTAGAGAGCTAGCTGTAGCTTTGTCAAACACAAGAGGTTTTAGTTTTTACTTTAAAAGTAGAGAGGGGTGTCTGCCTCTCAGACCCAAAGACTGGCTGGTTCACAGGAGCCTGAGGCAGGCTATCTCCTCCCATTCTACTTTTGGAGATTCTGAGAACCACAAGCAAACCTGCACTCTGGGAGCGACGTGATCTGTTGGGGTAATAGGGACTTAGCATCTCATTGAAGTACAATGGAGCTTGGCCATTAAGGGCCTTGTAGGTAAGGAGAAGGACTTCTATCTATTCTGGACTTTACAGGGGCAGCAGAGAAGCTGGAGAAATATGATCTCCTCTTGCTAATTCCCATCAGAACCCTTGTAGCAGCATTTTGGATGAGCTGGAGGCCTCCTTTATTAGTTTAAAGAAACATTACGCTGCATCTGGGCCTCCTTCAGTCTAGGCCAGGTGTCCGCCTCTAAGCTCAACCACGGACGGATAACAGCTGACAACATCACGTCGTCTTGATGTCTCTGAGCGTTTGCTGTCACAGCTGAGTCCGTCTGACATCAGAGAAGAGGGTGTGTGTGTGTGTGTGTGTGTGTGTGTAAGCATAATGTGTTGTGTTGTTTAGAAACACTAAAAGTTTATTTTTCTGTGACACAGTTTGTGTCGCGTTTATTTCTCTGCTCCTGATGATCAGTCTGTAAATGAGGCAAGTCACTGCTCAACGAGGCTGAAGATTCAACAGGATAACAAGGGGAGGAGGGTGAGAGAGGGGACAGAGGGCACAGATCAGCTCTGAGACTCTGTTCCGGTGCTGCTGCAGTTGACTTACTGAAACACACACACACACACAGGCCATATGTCCCCGACATCTGGGGGCAAGTGGTAACCGGCAACTCTCTCTCTCTCTCTCTCTCTCTCCTCTCTGTGCAGACTCAGAACCTTAGCTACACAGCAGCGTCTCCAGAGAGCCAATCAGGATCTGGAGGAAGAAGCTTCACGCTCAGTAACCTTACTTCGCCCACCCTGACTGTCCACTTGTTGGAGTCAAATGACCTTTCCTGACTCACCTGTTCTACAGACGTTTAATGAGTTATGAGTCAAAAGGAGTTAGAGATTATGAATAATTTCCTGCATCATGTACAACACTTTGTAGCCTAGAATTATATTAGAATTATTATTATAATAATAACATTATTATTATTATTATTATTATTATTATTATTATTATTATTAACAATAACATTATTATTATTGTTACTATTATTATTATTATATAGTTGCATGTGTGAGAGTGTGTGTGTGAGTGTGGCTCATTGATCACCCTCAGTGATTGATGACTAAATGAAAACTGAGGCAGTGTATTGATTAGCTGTGGGGAAGTGCAGTTGATGGACAGCGGGATGGTTGCTATGGGCGACAGAGCAGGAGGTCAGAGGTCACCGAGAGCCTGTTTAGAACAAGTAAGCCGATGTGACCTGGATACTTGGGGTTACTGTCAGGCTCATCGTGTGATGTGTACAAATCTCCTTGGTTCTGGTGTTGTTTAATGTTTATGAAGCCGACTGGCACAAATATTCACGAACTTCCTGTTTGTATGACAGCGTTCTTCATCTCTCTCTTCCTTTCTCTCCTCTCACGCTGCTCTGTGACGGACTGATTCATCTTCATCATCATCACCTTCATCATCGTCAGGCTGCCGTCAGTCAGACATGGGTTCATGCAGTTGCGTTTCATTCACATTCCTCCTCCTCTTCACCCTGTCCTCCTTCCTCCTTAGTCGTCTTCTTCTCTGGTGTCTGTTGAAGCTGTTTGAGCACCAAGTCAATCCAAACAATCACGTGAACATTGGTTTAACTTCTGCTGGAGGACAAACTGCTCCATCAGTTGTTTCAGTTTAAATCCCAGAGGTTTCTCTCGAGAATAGAACACTGTGATAAAGGGCTTTAAATATCTGACACATCGGGCGACCAGGCATCTCTGAAGACAGTGAAAACCCTCATCACCTCTCTCATCCTGATTGTGAGTTGCAGCTTCTTTTGTGCTTGTAGATGAGTCAAAGGTCGGCTGCTCTCTGACGAAGCTCTGTCGCCGAACTAAGCTACGCTAACATCTGCTAAACTGGATGTGAATTAGCTGTTAGCTCGCTCACATTATTCAGCTCAGAAGCTAAAGGTTTGTTTTTGTTGGGGAGGGGCAGCAGATCGCAGTTTAAGATTAAACTAATAAAAACAATAACAATAATATGCATCAACTTAATAACGATAACAATAATAGCAGAGGTAGCTCCTAATCTGTTGGGGAGCAGCGACCAGTCATGACAGGAAGTCCCCGCTAATGTTAACGTTTACTTAATGCTAGCTATGTTAGCTTAGCTAGCTGCTAGTGTTTTCCTGCACTCTGTGATGAACTTGATGAAACATTTCAGCTTTCAGCTTCAACGCTCCGATCAAGATCTTATTGATCTTATTGATCTGCTCGCGCTTGACCGCGTCATAGTAAAATCTGGCGCGGTGCTGCTGGCTAGCAGCATTCAAATGATCTGGGAAAATTCAAAGACAGGCTCTCAGGATAAAGTCCGGCACGCGTTGACTCCTGGTCAACTTGTTTCACACTAATCACTGAAAGTCAGGAGGTTCAGGAACAACGTAGCTCGACAGGAAGCTGATTCTCAGCAAAGGTTTCTAACCTGCATTTTCAAGAGTTATTCCATGATGATCTGAATGAAGGCCCACCTCCTCTGCGCCTCAGGCTCTGATTAGCCATCTCACCTGCGTTGACGGTTGATAATCTAACGTGATACTCCTGCCCCTCCCACAGCTACGGAAGGTGGAGAGGGACAAAAAGACGATGGACCAGGAAATTGTGGAGCTCACTAACAAGCTTCTGGACGCCAAGAACACGATTGACCGTCTGGAGGAGCTCAATGTGAGTCCAACACTGCGGTGCACATATGTGACCTCATCTCCAGCTCTACAGCATCTGCATCACACATGACTCCTGTTAGCCGACATACCTCAGGCCTTCAGGCTATGTGTCACACGTTACATGGCTGTGGATTCTTGATTCTGATTGGCAGTCAACAATGTAAACAGGAAGTGACTGTAGCATCACAAGCTAGCAGAGCATCCAAGCATAAGTATGTGCAGGCACAAAGGAGCTCAGTGCTCAGTCTGAGAGTGAAAGTGATGCTAAGCTACCTAGAGCTAACTGACATTAGCATAATACCATTATTATTAATCATTATTTAACAGAAGGCATAAAGTTTCAAGTTAGCATGCTAACGTTAGCTTTGTCAGTTGGATCACAGCAGCTGCAGTCAATGACTTAAATATTCAGGAACTGCTAGTTGGTGTTTTAATCTAGTGACGATCAAACTAAACTAGCATGGCATCAGATTGAGTTAGCACCAGGCTGAGTTAGCTACTGTCTCAGTTAGCACCAGGTTGAGTTAGCATGAGGTTCACCTAGCACCAGGCTGAGTTAGCTACAGTCTCGGAAAGTACAAGTTAGCAGATGATCAGATAGCATGTGTGGCTGACTGTGGTGATGAACACTGATGTGTTGGGTTGGTTTATTGATCTGGTCTGTGAATCGGTCATGTGATAACCTGGAAGCATTGATCAGTAGACAGCTGCAGCATCACGTTGCTCAGTAAGTCTCTCTCATCTTAGTCCGCCTGTGTTGGCGTTTGCCTCGCGTCTCCACGTGAAGACTGTGATCACGTGAAAAACACCCAGCCGTCAGTGTGTCGGCTGGGCTTAGATGCTGCAGGCCCATTGATCACCTTCAGATTGATCAGCAGATATCCAGTGTGATTGACTAGTTGATCTGGGCTAAATCAATACACATACTCATCCTGCCCTCTGATCGGCTAACAACCTCTCTGCAGGTGGATTTTGTCTGACCATCAAATGATCTGATTGGCTCCCTGATATCTGTGTTGCTGTGATTGATCGCGTGTATTGATCTCTGTCTCAGGAGCGTTACAGGCAGGACTGTAATTTGGCCGTGCAGCTGCTCAAATGCAACAAGTCGCATTTCAGGAACCACAAGTTAAGCTGATGTAAAGCCCAACTTTAATGATATTATTATTGTGTGTCCGACTCTGTCTGTGTCTGACTCTGTATGTGTGTGTCCCTGACTCTGTGTGTGTGTATGTGTCCCTGACTCTGTGTGTCTGACTCTGTCTGTGTGTGTCCCTGACTCTGTGTGTGTCTCTGACTCTGTGGTAGTGTGTGTCTGACTCTGTGTGTGTGTGTGTCTCGGCTCTGTGTGTGTGTGTCTCCTGACCCTGTGTATGTGTCCCTGATGACTCTGTCTGTGTGTGTCCCTGACTCTGTCTGTGTGTGTCCCTGACTCTGTCTGTGTGTGTCCCTGACTCTGTGTGTGTGTCTCTGACTCTGTGTGTGTGTGTGTGTGTCCCTGACTCTGTGTGTGTGTATGTGTCCCTGACTCTGTGTGTGTGTATGTGTCCCTGACTCTGTATGTGTGTCTCTGACTCTGTGTGTGTGTGTGTGTGTGTCTGTCTCTGACTCTGTGTGTGTCCCTGACTGTGTGTGTCTCTGACTCTGTGTATGTGTGTGTCTCTGACTCTGTGTGTCCCTGACTCTGTGTGTGTGTCTCTGAATCTGTGTGTGTCTCTGACTCTGTGTGTGTCACTGACTGTGTGTGTGGGTGTGTCCCTGACTCTGTGTGTGTGTCTCTCTGAGTCTGTGTGTTTCTGACTGTGTGTGTGTGTCTGTGTCCCTGGCTCTGTGTGTGTCTCTGACTCTGTGTGTGTGTCTCTGACTCTGTGTGTGTGTGTGTGTGTGTCTCTGTCTGTGTGTGTCTCTGACTCTGTGTATGTCCCTGACTGTGTGTGTGTGTGTCTCTGACTCTGTGTGTGTCTCTGGCTCCCTGTCCCTGACTGTGTGTGTGTGTCTCTGACTCTGTGTGTGTCTCTGACTCTGTGTATGTGTCCCTGACTGTGTGTGTGTGTGTGTGTGTGTCTCTGACTGCATGTGTGTCTCTGACTCTGTGTATGTGTCCCTGACTGTGTGTGTGTGTGTGTCTCTGACTCTGTGTATGTGTCCTTGACTCTGTGTGTGTGTGTGTGTCTCTGACTCTGTGTGTGTGTGTCTCTGACTCTGTGTGTGGGTGTGTTGCAGCTGCCCTACGAGCTGCAGGACATGCTAAATAAGCACATGAAGAGCAGCCTCCCGGAGCGAGGCCCCGCCCCCGGCTGTCAGGACCCGGACACGCTCAGTTTGACTCCGGCCGATGTTGTGCCGACCTCAGTCATCGCCCGTGTCCTGGAGAAACCAGAGCCGCTGGTTCTGAACTCGGCTCAGTCCAGCAGCTGTGGCCGGCCGGTGGCCGAGGACGTCTTTGTGCATGTGGACATAGCCCAGACCCCTTGACCGAAGGAGCCGTGGTCGGAGAACAGCGAATCAGGAAACAGCGCCCAGCAGAGCGGCACATGCCGCAGTCAGAGCAGCCTGGATGCGCAGTCAGGCGGCGAGGAGGCAGGCGTTGCGCCATCCTTTGAGAAGCTGAACCCATTGCGGGTGCCGCCCTCCCCACCACTGTACCCGACGCCAAGGTCATCCAGGGTTTCGTCCGGCGACAAAGTGAAAAGTCCCAAAACTTCGCCACTGCCCAACTGCACCTATGCCACGCGGCAGGCCATCTCCCTCAGCCTTGTCCAGAACGATGACGAGCGGCTCGCCCCCGGAAGCCCCGCCCCCTCTTCCTCTTCTGGCGGGGGGGGCCACCAGTGCACGCCGCCATCACAGTGTGACGCCGCTAGTGAGCCGCCGTCCAGCCAGTCAAGCCCGTTCAGCAGCCCGCCGCAGGTAACAGGAAGTCAATCAGTAATCGGTAACGAACATGTAAACTAATCAATAAATTACAAATCTGAGTCATGAAACAGGTCATCCATTATGTTTACTTTTCAAGCTATGATACTTTAATTTGGTATCCTGGTCCTGATCTTGATCCTGGTCCTGGTCCTGAACTTGATCCTAGTTCTGGTCCTGGTCCTGATCTTGATCCTGATGTTGGTCCTTATTTTTATCCTGATCCTGATCCTGATCTTGATCTTGATCCTGGTCCTGATCTTGATGCTAGCTCTGGTTCTGGTCCCCTCAGGCTCCCAGTGTCCTGTGACTCGGAGCAGTTCAGGAGGAGAGCCTTCTGGCCAACTGGCAGTGGATGTTTGTGAAGAAGATGGCGCCATCCAGCGACGGCTCTCTGGTCCACCGTACGTCGTTCAGCAGTCAGACGGCTCAGGAGCTGCAGAGGAGGAGGCCGGTGCCGGGTGGAGGGGCCTCATCCTCCTCTGACACTCCTGCGGTGTACTCGGAGAGGGTCTTCGGCTTCCTTAGCTGGGCCTTGAACCGTGGCTCAGTCTGGACACTGACACGGACCTTGCAGGCAACCCTGGCAAGGAAGGCCTTCTAGTGCTAGCGGCTCCATGGAGAAAGCTTCTGATGAACTTGGAGGGATAGCGGTGGCAGTGGAACACAGCGGGTCACCACGTGGTGATAGCCCACAATGCCGCCAGGAAGAAGTTGGAGGAGGAGGAGGAGAGAGGCTGGGCGGGCGTCCTCCCAGCCTGCCATCATCTCGCCCGCCTCCTGGACTTCGACCCAACCCTCACCGCCCCACAGCGCCCGCAGAAGAGCCCAAAGAGGATGGGCGTGCACCACCTGCACCGCAAAGACAGCCTGAGCCGAGCACAGGAGCAAGGCACACTGCTGGACTGACGCTCGCTCTCCATGGTCTGGGTGCACCTTGCTCGCCCCACACTGTGCTCCCTCAGCTGCTGTCTGTCTCTGTGGCAACAGGCCTGTCCGTCAGAGGTCATGCCCACCCAGGAAATAGCCATACTCTACCGTATGCTGCCGAGCTTGCCACCTGACGTGTGTGTGTGTGTTTCAGACCAGTCAGCTGATATTGATTTGATCAGTTATCAGTAGTACTGTCTTCAGCTGAGCATCAGTGTTTTATGTTTTTATTGATCCGTTTGTTTTCTTTAATTGATCCAAATTAAAATCACATGTGGCCAAAAGTATGTGGACAGTCCCAGACACACACACACACACACACACACACACACACACACACACACACACAGTGTATGAACCACATGAAACTAATTGATTAATGTGATTCGTTTAAAAACGTTTAATCTACTTCTGTTTGTTAGATGAAACATGACACAAACAGTGATGATTGGAAATCATATCGGTCTGGGTATTGATAGCGTGTGTAACTTGTTGGTCGAATAACAAACTTTGCTGAGATACTGCCTTGTTTCTAGGCAAGGAGACTTTTTATTGTGAAAGAATTCCACCTTGACACACACACACACACACACACACACACACACACACACTCTCACTCTCACTCAGACTCTCAGTGCCTATCCCCCCCGAAAGGTTGCAGGTACGACGCCTGAAGCTCAGACTTTTATCTTCTTGTCTATCCTCATCATTGACTTCCTGTCATGTGATGTAATTTAGTCACCTGTTTAGTTTGTCATGGAGTCGGGCTGATTTCCCTCCCCCCGAGCTATACCTGCCGGGGGCGGAGCTTCTCCCACCTGGAATGTAACCATCCAGTTGTTTTGTTATTGTCACCATTTTCTTTTGAGTGTATTATTGATTATTAAGAAATTCTTTTTCTGCTTGGGTTTGATTTGATTTGATGTTCAGATGTTCCTTGCTATGGAAGCCTGCTGGTGCCAGAAACAGCTGGATCAAGTTTGAACCTGAAGATTTAAATCAGGATGATCAGGTCAAACAATCACTAAAATTCATTGATTAATATTATTTAAATGATCAGTTTGACGACAGTGTTCAGATTTCAGCCTGATCAGAAACCAGTCGATCGATTAATGATCGATTAATAATCCAGACACCTGTAATTAATGAGTTAATGAGTTTTCCGGATAACCTGATCATAATTATCATCTGAGTGTGTTTCTGGTGTTTGTGGCCCCTCAGAGCTTCTGTACATTTCTTCTTCTCTGCTGCCTGCATCGCAGTTGAATGTCAGCCCAATGCCTCCCTCACAGCTCTGATTGTGACTCACCAAGGACAGACAGTCTGATTGATTGACTGCAGGTGTTCTGCCTTGTTGAACAGTGCTTTTTCTGCCGCATGTCAGCCTCCGTGTTTTCACAGGGAGTGATCGAGTATTGATCAGCACTGAAGTCATGTTTGAATCTGTAGTCAGTGTATCGGGTAGTATTGATCTAGCAGGGCAACATCGTGAAGCCAATCAACAGTGGCGTTATATCACAAATAATTGATCTTGTTCACTTAACAGAGTATTGATTTTGTTTCAGCACGTGAGCACCAATCACAGATGAGCGTCATGACCATGTGGCGTGACAGCACTGTGGTCACTGCTGGTGCATGATGGGACAGAACTGAACAGGGGAAACAGGAAACAAACAGGAAACGTGTGATCAGGAGAAGAGACAGGTCCAACCAGTCGCTGCTCTGGAGTCAGTTTTCTTTAATTAAATGAATAAAGTTCTGAGCAGAGTAATTAGTTGGCAGCTGTGGGGACAGGGTTAGCCTAGCTTAGCATTAGGCAGCTGGCTCGCATCTTTTTAGCCAACAGCGTGTTGTTGATGAACATGACGCTAAATAAAACATTTGAACCTGCAGTTTGTCCGGTAACTGCAGCCGCCCTCGAGCCGGAGCTGCTGAATTATTGAAAAACCATTTTCATTTGTGTGACGCTGCAGGATACACACACACACTCACTCACTGCTGCTTTTATCAGACGTTTTTTGGTCGTTGGCTGTAATTATCAGCAGAAGGAGCAGCTGTCGTTAAATTATTAAGATTTTATTACCGTCAGAAACGAGTCGCTAATACTTTAGTGCGTGCGTGCATATGTGTGTATATGTAAATGTAAGTGCTTAATAATTCATACGAGTCATCAGACGTTCAGGAGAGCAGGAAGTCGGAAATGAAAGTGTGTGTGTTAGAGTGATGCACTCTGGGTATAAATAGATTTTACATCTGGGCTGCGTGCAACAGTAATGACTCTTCATGAGAATATAATTGGAGACTACCGTCTCCAGCCAAGAATTAAATCGTCAACATTCCCTACTTTTGTGTTTTCACTCCTTACCTCCTCTTCCCTCCACGCCCCCTCGTCCTCGTTTCTTTTCCTCCCATCTATTTTTCTGTCACTCTTCTGCTTGACGCTTCCTGATGCAGTTTCTTCCAGAGCTTTCACCCTGATCACATGGTCTTCGTCGGCTGTTTGTCCTGTTGTTCTGCAGATGAATCTGTCCCAGTTTCGTTATTAATTACTACTCTAACATTCAATGAACCCAACAGCGTTATTACAAGCGCACCGTCTGTTGTTCTGCTGATCAGTCAGCTTCAGCTCTGCGTCCCAGCATGCACCAGGAGGGTGGGGGTGCCGCCGCAGGCCGTGTGCTCTGAATTCTGTTCACGCTGAGGGTGAAACTGATGCTGATCATGTTTGATCGTCTCTGGTCTCTTCAGCTGCGTTCATGTCCAATGAAATTATCAAATATTGGTAATGAGCATATGGACTCTCAGATGTTTGGACTGACGCTGTCGTGAACAGGTGTGTCTGATCATCTGACATGTAGCACTAATATTCCACATTATACTTACAAGACGTTAGCGCGATGTTAGCTCGAGTCTGTTTCTGAACCACAGCTCTTATTAACTCATGTTGTCTCCAAATGATCACATTCATCCTGCATGACATGAATGCAGCATGAGCAATCTGTCTGAATTTATTCAAAGCTAAGTGTAGCTAACAGAAGTTAACAGTAGCCTCTGTTAGCTACATTAGCAAGCAACAGAACTGAGTTTGAGTTTCTCTGCTGTGTCAGGATGTCAGTGACGCTGCGTTCACTGACTAATGGAGCTGCTGGTTTAATCTGCTGCAGCAATAAAAACTGAAAACTAAATAAAAGTTTAATTTAGTCAAAGAATCAAAGTTTAAGACATGAAGCCGGTTCCTCTGAGTCAGCTATGCTAACATTAGCTAGCAGGCTAACTAAGATGTTCCAAATCTGCTTTAATTCATCCAACATGTGAGCACACATTTTATTGTGCAAGTTTCAAACAGTTTGTTAATGATTAGCTGTTAGCTCCTAGCTTTAGCTGTTAGCTGTAGCTAACATACTGTATTTACAAACTGTAGTCGGTTATTAAGTAATTAAGAACAGTAGAGAAAGTTAATTAGCAGCTTTGGGCTTAAAGTTTGGCAGGTGATTAGCATCCTGTCTGTGCTGTTATCTTCTTCACCAGTGGCAGACCTGACATGACTGAGGCTGGGGAATGAACCTTGTAGCTATTAGCAATGTCAGTAGTGTGTTGTCAACTCATCACAATGTTCTGATTCAGCAGAAACGCGGCGACACATCTGAAACACTGTTAGCATCTATGAGCTAGCCTCAGGCTACGATTGCTGATGCTAACATGCTAACATAAGCCACTGTTTATGTTACCTCGTGTGCTAATCAGAGGTTTGAACTGAACAGTGTTGGTTAGCTGGTTGGTTAGCAGACAGGCTAACATTGGAATTGAGCTGAGGATGTCCAACATGGCCACCAGGACAGCCAGGTCCAGCACCTAGCCAGGTATTAGCAGACTAACCTGAGGACACACAGGCACAAATGAAATGTGAGCTATTATCTGAACAACTGAAGTGGAAGCGGAGAGAACCGAGGGCGACTGTTGGATGTTGAGCTGAACATGCGTTGTAGATTGTAGCCCGCATCCTTGCCCTCCAGGAGTGCTGTCCACTCACTCTCACACTGACCCCAGCTGTGATGCTTTCAGGGTCACCTAAATGGTTTTCTCTCTTCATGTCTGCAGTTCCTCCAATTGTCTCAGTGGGTTTTTCCTGGTCTGATTTTGTTTCACTTCCTGTTTGGAAAAACACAACACACCACAATTAAAACACAAAAGAGAGAGACTGTTAAAACTCTACTAATGATTTTATTTTCTCAATTTGTAAACAATGTATATTTTAAAACAAATAAAATATTTTAAACCTACTTCACTTTGGGGTATTTGGATTTGGGGAGAATTGAACCACAGGAGCATGGCCCATTGCATGCTGGGAGACATCCCCCTGTCCCCTGACTTGAGTAGAACAAGTCCACTATCAAGACGAGTCTCAGGTAATTGATTTAGTTTGTTTCGCAGCAGCTCTCAGATCTGCAGTTTGTCACCCTGATCAGCTGCTTTGATTAACTGACATAATTACACACCAGCCATGACAGTTAATGAAGCTGCTTCGTTAACACTGATGAACGAAGTGATGGTTGTGTGTGCATCTGTGGTTGCCAGGCAGCAGCAGCTAATATTGTCCTGCCACCTGCTGGACACCTGAGGAACTGAACAGAAGAACAGAAAGAACAGCGTTATCAGATCTAGAACTATATTCTCCTTTTTGAAAATCGCCGGATGATTAATAA
Source organism: Datnioides undecimradiatus (assembly GCA_008933995.1). Taxonomy (NCBI): domain Eukaryota; kingdom Metazoa; phylum Chordata; class Actinopteri; order Lobotiformes; family Datnioididae; genus Datnioides; species Datnioides undecimradiatus. Next base: position 201,263 of record WARS01004340.1, on the reverse strand, counting down.
ATCTTTCTGACATTTGAACTAAAGTGTTTTCTTGTGTTCTGGTGACGGACGGTTCCGGTATTGGGCCCTGTGTCCTGTTTCCTGCAATCAGCTGATCGGTCCTGGACCAGCGTGACCCTGAGACTTGAACAGACTCAAACTGTTTAAATAAAGTTTAACTGTCAGTTTCAGACGTTTTGTTGTTTCAGGCCAAAAACTTCTCATCTTTATTTCAATCATAAACAGTCTATGTCCTCAGGTTCTGCGTCAGAGCTGCTGAAGGGCAATAGAAACGTTCTCCACATAAGTCCTCCATGTAATCCCTGACTGCAAGGAAGCTACGCCATCGTCAGCGCCTCGAATCATGGCTGAGAGACCTGCAGAAGAAATTTACTGTAAAATATAAAAACTTTGTGGGAAATTAAAGAGGAACATGTGTACAGACTGGGAGGGGAGAAAGACTATGTAGTAGTAGGAAGGAAGGAAACAGGAAGTGTCCTCACCTAGATCACAACGACGGCCTGAACAGACAGAGATTTTCTTCTTCGTAGCCGACTGACTCGGCCAAGCTTCGTAGCCGGCGCCCAGTGGCGACTCGCGTCACCTCGTAGCGATCACTGCAGACACACACACGGTTCAGGTCTCACACACACACAGGAAGATCAATAACTGATCAATCAATCCAGTGACCTCACCGTCGAATCTGTGAAACCCAGTCCACGTCTCTGTCATGAATGGCTCGGTCCTTCTGCTGCTGCTGCAGCATCCTCTCCTGTCAAACACAGTACAGCAGCATACACACATGTGACACGTTGACAGCGCAGCATCACTGATTGACCACATCGGGTCTGAACAGTTCAAACACTGATCCTGTTCAGTGGATCAATAACAACTCGGTTGTTTATAACTGTTGTTGTCCAATGGTTTGTGTTTCTTTAGATCTGATCCCAGAAGAAAGAAACTCCAAGACCTGCAGTTTACCCACGAACACTTTCGGGACCAGGACACCGGATCAGGACCTGAAGCTCCAGTCAGTGAACTATGGCAGAATGTTAAACTAGTCAACTTAAGCAGTCAAACTACAAAACCCAGCATTGATCCAGTGTGATCAAGACCCTGAAGCACTGATTATTGATCAATAGTTTGAATAGATGAGGAACTACTTCAGTTCAACTACCAACAAGAATAGTAGCACAGCACAATCCTTGGCAGAAAATTGCGGAAATACTTTTGCTGTGGAAGTACTGAAAGTACTACGATACAATACTGTGAGTACTACAGCAGGATACTACAGTCAGTACTTCACATGAGGAGAGAGTGTGAGAGAGAGAGAGAGAGAGAGAGAAAGAGAGAGAGAGACCTCTGTCGGTGAGCTCGCTACTGCTCACGTGCTCGGTCAGCACGGTTCCGTAGCTCTGCAGCTTGTTAACGATCCTCTGGTACAGGTGCACGTCATCTCTGCCGCCGCGGATACTCCCGCAGAAATACACCTTCATGGTCAGTCTCTACTTTCTGTTTGCTCTGTCTTTACCGTTTCTGTCTCTACTGCCGGACTCTCATCGTCCTCGCGCTACTTCCCGCGTGGGATGCAAACGAGCCTCTACGCGGTGACGTAACAGTCTCCGTCCCACTTTACTGTAGTTGTGTCGCGCAGTGGCTCCGCGGTTCCTCTGCTCTGATTGGGTGAACTCCTCGGCCTCTGATTGGAGCACATTGGAGGCGGTGGTGGGACAGGCAGCGCGCAGTGTTGAAAGGTTCGATTCAATTCAATACAATACATCACAGACAGAGATGCAGGTGAACATAAATATGAAACTGACAGAATGGTAGAGCAGCAGAGTCCTAACTATGGCTGCTGTTAGCAGGACAATAATGATAATAATACAATAATGATAATAAGTGGCAGCAGAGGACAGGGGGCAGGTCAGTGGAGCCACAGATCAGATATTCAGCTCTGGAGCCACAGGTATCTGTAGAGAGGTACAGAGAGAGAGACCAGAGAGAAACAAGCACAGCACTAGGGGAGAGAGGACACAGAGTTAATGACATGTAGACACGGTTTACAGATGAGAGCATGGGTCTGAGGAGAGAGAGAGGAGACCATCATGGGATGTCCCGCAGCAGCCGAGGCCTATAGCAGCATAACTGAGGGATAGCATTAAGGAGTAACTGTGACTAACTACGGGTTTAGTTATCATGATAACTAGACCTAGAGCTGTGAGCTTTGTCAGACAGGAAGGTTCTCAGAGTGACTCTATGGTCAGATAACTTGTCTCTGAGGTGTTTAGGACCAAACACCATCACCTCGTCAATTGTTAAAACATTTCCGTTTTAAAACATTTAATTTCACCGTGGTGATTTGTAAATTCTGGCATTGGTGCACACACCTTTGTTAAGCACCTGTTTCACACGGCTTTTTGGGGATTTTACTCCTCCTTTTCACTTTTCCCCACTGGTTAGCGTGTTTCAATCACTAGCAATGACTGCTCTCTCTTCCCCTGCTTCTCCTCTGTTTTGTTGTTTCTGTGTGCGGGATGTATAGTTACTCCTCGACCTCCTTTAGCGATAATGATTTGTGTACTAAATGTAGCACTCTTATAACTTTGGAGGCGAGGCTTAAGGAGGTAGCGGCACGGCTCACGTAGCATTAGCTAGCCAGTCCCCAGTAGCCGGTGCGGACCTGCCCAGCGTAGCCTCTGCTAGCGGTCCCAGGGCAGCTCCTGAGCAGCCGGGAAGCCAGGGTGGCTGGGTGGCAGTCCGAAGGAGACGTAGCCCGAAACAACTGCCCACGGCTCACCACCAACCGCTTTATGTTTCCAACAGATTTTCCCACTCAGCGACACACCCGCTGACGGAAAGACTCTGGTTATTGGCAGCTCTGTTTTGCGCAACGTGAAGTTAGAGACGCCGGCGACCACAGTTAAATGCATCCCTGGGGCCAGAGCGGGCGACGTTGAATCCTATTTGAAACTGCTGACTAAGGATAAACGTAGATTCAATACAACTGTTATTCATGTCGGCGGAAATGACATCCGGTTATGGCAGTCGGAGGTCACTAAAATTAACATTGAGTCGGTGTAAGTTTGCTAAAACAATGTCGGACAACGTAGTTTTCTCTGGACCCCTGCCCAATTTGACCAGTGACGACATGTTTAGCCACATGTCGTCATTCCATCGCTGGCTGTCAAGGTGGTGTCCAGCAAACGACGTGACCTTTATAGATAATTTGAAACCATTTTGGGGAAAACCTGGTCTCATTAGGAGAGACGGTATTCATCCTACTTTGGATGGAGCGGCTCTCATTTCTAGAAATATGGCAAATTATATTAAGACCTAACAAACCAGAGCAGAGACCAGGCAGCAGAGCTGCAGTCCTACACGCTTCTCTGCAGTTTCCTTAGAGCTGTCACCCTCCCATGACCACCACTACCCCCAGTTTCCTATAGAGACTGTGTCTGTCCCTCGTCCACCCAAACTACCTGGGGCAAACAATTCAAGAGGTGTTATTCATAAAAACCTCACAAGAATTAATACCACCAAGTTATCTGGACCTAAACACACCACAATAAAATGCGGACTATTAAATGTCAGTTCTGTTTGTTGTTGTGTATCATCCGCCTGCTGCTTATTCAGAGTTTTTATCTGAATTCTCTGACTTCCTATCTCAACTAGTGCTCAGCTCAGATAAAGTAATCATAGTTGGTGACTTCAACATTCATGTAGACGACAGCAGTGACAGTCTTCGGAATGATTTAACTCAGTATTAGACGCAATTGTTTTTTCTCAAAATGTTAACAAACCGACTCACTGCTTTAATCAGACCCTCGATCTTGTTTTGACATATGGCTCAGAAACTGAACATTTAACAGTGTTTCCCCATAATCCTCTTTTATCTGACCACTTTAATAACATTTCAGTTCACAATCATGAACTACTCAGCATTTGGGAGGGAAGCTACCTACAGCCGGTGTCTCTCTGATAATGCTGTTACCATTAAGGGCCTTGTAGGTAAGGAGAAGGACTTTAAAATCTATTCTGGACTTTACAGGGAGCCAATGAAGAGAAGCTAAAACCGGAGAAATATGATCTCTCTTGCTAATTCCCATCAGAACCCTCGCTGCAGCATTTTGGATGAGCTGGAGGCTTCACAGTGAGCTAGTCGGACAACCTGACAACAAGGAATTACAGTAGTCCAGCCTTGAGGTAACAAATGCATGGCCTAGTTTTTCGGCGTCACTTTGGGACAGGATATTCCTACTCTTGGCTATGTTGCGCAGGTGAAAGAAGGACATATCCTGGTCAAATATGACTCCCAGGTTCCTCAGGGTTGAACTGGAGGCCAGGGTAACACCATCCAAAGTGACTGCGAGGTCAGATAACCTGTCTCTGAGGTGTTTAGGCCCCAACAAAATCACCTCAGTTTTGTCTGTATTTAGAAGCAGAAAATTATAAGTCATCCAGGCCTTAATGTCTGTCAGACATGTCTGAAGTCTGACTGACTGATCTGTTTCTTCTGGCTTCATAGACAAATATAGCTGTGTATCGTCCGCGTAGCAGTGGACATTTATGTTGTGCTTCCTAATAATGTTGCCTAGGCGAAGCATGTATAGGGAGAACAGCAATGGTCCAAGCACAGAACCCTGTGGAACTCCATGATTAACTCTTGTGTGCATGGACGAGTCATTATTAACATGAACAAAGTGAAATCTGTCGGATAAAGAACCAGCTCAGTGCTGTTCCTTTAACCCCAATGACATGCTCCAGTCTCTGTAGTAGGATATCGTGATCGATGGTGTCAAATGCAGCACTGAGGTCCAGCAGGACAAGTACAGAGACGAGGCCATTGTCTGAAGCTAACAGGAGGTCGTTGCTAACCTTAACCAATGCTGTTTCTGTGCTGTGGTTTATTCTAAATCCTGACTGAAATGATTCAAATAAACTGCTCCTCTGCAGGTGATCACAGAACTGATCAGCCACGGCCTTTTCAAGGATTTTAGAAATAAAGGGGAGGTTGGATATTGGTCTGTAGTGCGCTAAAACACCAGGGTCAAGAGAAGGCTTTTTGAGTAGAGGTTTGATGACAGCAACCTTAAAAGCCTGTGGAACATAACCTGTTAGTAATGACAGATTGATCTGGTCTAATATAAAAGTGCCAATAATGGGCAAAACATCTTTGAGTAGACGAGTTGGGATGGGGTCCAAAAGACAGGTTGAGGGTTTGGATCTAATGATTGTTGAGGACAGTTCAGTGAGATCTATAGGAGAGAAATGGTCTAGAGATAAATCAGAGCCTGCAGACATTGTTGTTGTTTTTTTAAACCATTTAAAGTCAATACTGTTCTGAAAAAGTACTTAAAGTACTTAAAATGGCACTTTAACTTTAGGTCTGTTCAGCTTTGCCCATTGATATTTTCTATTTCTTTTTCTACTGTTTTGAATTGAAATGCAATTAAATGCATTTTTCCAGACATTAAAAGAGCTTGAGTTTACAATATTCATGTCTGGGTCTATTATCTGATTCAGTAAAATCCATTTAAATTAAAAAATGTTGCTTTTTGGGGCAAATATTGTTATGCGATTAAAATGCAATTCATCAAGATTAATTCATTACAAAGCCTCTAATTAATTAGATGAATTTTTTAATCGAGTCCCACCTCTAGTTATAATACTATCTTTCCAGGGAAGGTGGAAGTCTTCAATGTTAGTGGATCGCCACTTCCTCTCTAACTTTCGTGAGAACTGTCTTAAAGTGCGTAACTGTGAGTCAAACCACAGAGCTAACTTTGTCTTGTTAATGGCCTTCTTATTCTGTTTCATAGGGGCCACATTGTTTAGTGCTGTGTGCAGTGTAGCTGCAGTATTATCAACAGGATAATCTATATGTGCTGGACTAGTGGTTAGGCTGCTACCCTCTGTTGTAATGGCACATGGCATCGAAGCCAAATGAGATGGAATAACTTCCTTAAATTTGGAAACAGCATTATCAGAGAGACACCGACTGTAGGTAGTTTCCCTCCCAAATGCTGAGAAGTTCATAATTGTGAACTGAAAAGTTATTAAAAAATGGTCAGATAAAAGAGGATTTTGGGGAAACACTGTTAAATGTTCAGTTTCTAAGCCATATGTCAAAACAAGATCGAGGGTGTGATTAAAGCAGTGAGTTGGTTTGTTAACGTTTTGAGTCTAATACTGAGTTAAATGCATTCCTATGGCTGTCATTGGTGTCATCTACATGAATGTTGAAGTAACCAACTATGATTACTTTATCCGAGCTGAGCACTAGTTGAGATAGGAAGTCTGAGAGTTCAGATAAAAACTCTGAATAAGCAGCAGGCGGATGATACACAACAACAAACAGAACTGGTTTCTCTGACCTATCGTTAGGGAGGGAGAGGCTGAGAGTGAGGGACTCAAATGTTTTAAATCCAGTCTTAGGTCTGGGATTGATTAATAAACCTGCGTGGTAGATTGCTGCCACTCCTCCTCCTTGGCCTGTGCTTCGAGGAATATGGTGATTGTGACTGGCAGGGGTCGACTCATTCAGACTGCAGCTAGGTCTCAGTAAGACAACATAAATCAATGTGATGATCGGTAATCAAATCATTTACTAACATATTTTCCTTTTTATTTTCCTGGCAAAAACGAAACTTCCTGATAAAATGAAGGTTTCTGATTGGCCAAACACCTTTTCATGCTTTAGAAGCAGCTGGAGGTGCTGGTATCGTACTGGCATACAGGTTTATTTTGGTGATATATGAAATACCAAACACCAGACCCAAGCTTTCTCACTGTCTCACGTGCAGGAATTAAGATTATTCAACAGAAAAACGTTTCAGTAAAGTTCATAAAGTTTATTTGAGTCTGTACAGAAACTATAAATACATCTGAACATGGAAATAACAAAACCCCCAAACTGAAAATTACAGACAGAATAAAAATGTGCAAACATCAACAGAGAGGAAACACAAAGCTTCTGACAGGAAGAGGAGTTTGTGTGGCGCTTCAGCGGCTCCTCAGCACGGTCCCCACAGCTCGCACTGTGGCGTTCACTGTCAGCTGAGGCACGTCTCTGGCCACCCGCTGCATGGGAGCCATGTTGGGCCCTTCCAGAGAGTCCAGCAACCCTGACAACACAATGACAGGAGGTCTCACTCTGACTGTAAAACACAGGAGGTCTCACTCTGAGTGCAGCATGTGACCTGATGACAGTGAGTCACATGACCTCAGTCAGCGATGACCTGTAAGGAGGAGCTGGGTGAACTCTGACCTTCTACAATCTTGTGGTAGGCGAAGTGAAGGTAGAGCAGGAAGAGCATGTGGAGGAGAGACAGCGTCCCACAGAGGAGCAGACGAGGAGTCTGGCCGACCGTCCGAGACAGCATAGCCGCCACCTGAGAGGAGACCAGACACAAACCAGGTGAGTTCACAGCTGAGGGAGAACAGGGGCTGATGGGAAACGTGTCCTCACCATGCGCAGAGTGGACAGTCCTCCAAGGAGTAGCCAGAGGACGTAGAACAGGAAGTGGAAGTGGATGTTGTAAGTGATGAGGAGGACGACGCAGTGACCAAACAGACCGTAGCCCTGGTGACAGGAAACAGTAAGTGATGTCACTCAGGGCTGGCTTTCAGGTCTCAGGATCAAAGCTAACAGTCTCCATGGGAACATTTTACTTTCTGCTCACAGCACCCAAAGCATCATTGGAACTGATTGAGATTAATAACAGACTGACTGAAGGTACTAATGCTACCTCTGAACCCCCAGTGTACTGCGTGTATTGTCTGTGTACTGTGTGTACTGTATGTACTGTGTGGCTGTAGTACTGTCACTGACCAGCAGGGAGAGCATCTGCAGCATGGTGATCTGAGCGTTCACCAGGTATGCCAGGAAGTAAATGAAGGAGGAAACGCCGAGCCAGTAACCGAAACACGTTCCTATGGCTGTTCCCATCAGAGTCCCCTCCCTCTGTAGCACACACACACCAACACAGTACATCAAAGGAGGACAGTGTGTAGATGTGTGTGTGTGTGTGTGTGTGTGTTCTTACGATGACGGTTCCTGACGTCTTCATGCCGTGCAGCAGGATTGCCACCAGAGTGAAGACCAGCATCAGTGGACCGTACAGCTCACCTGCTATCTTCTGCTCACAGGAAGGACAAACTGTCAGAAGACTGACGCAGATCCTGAACCTGATCCTGAGTCTGATCCTGAACCTGAGTCTGAACCTGAGTCTGACCCTGAGTCTGACCCTGAGTCTGAGACCTGACAGGAGACAGGAAGTGGAGGTGTGTACCTGGGGGAAGTTGATCATGCGGACAGGTATCATGGACTCAATGAGCCTGAGGAGACAGGGTTGCAGCAGTGAGCATCGGACTGAGCAGCAAAAAGCTGACAGGAAACAGGAAACAGGAAGTGGACTGTCCTACCTGCTGCGCACCTGCACGGGCTCCACGTCAAAGTACGGTCGGAGGATGTCGATGTTGGCGTAGAGGTTGAAGGCTCTGGACGCCTGACGCTTCCCCGCCTGCCACACCTGAATGCATCATCACGCAGGCATCAGGAAAACTAATGAAACTGATCACAATCCTCTCAGATGTCAGTAACAGATGGTAACAGTCAGTAACAGTCAGTGACAGTCGGTAACAGTCAGTAACAGACGTAATGGTCAGTAACAGACGGTAACAGACGTAATGTCAGTAACGGTCAGTAACAGACGGTAACAGACATAATGGTCAGTAATGGTCAGTAACAGACATGTGACATCAGTAATATTGATTATTGATCTGTGGGTGTCAACCTGGACTCACCTCGTCTGCCACCTGCCGGCCCAGCTGCCCCTTCAACCCCTTCATGCCCAGAAACTCCCCGTCCTCGGCGCCGTCGTCCTCGGTGGCGGCGGCCTCGGCAGCCACCTCCTCCTCCTCCTTCATCCTCTGGTGCATTTCGCCCATGTCCTCGAAGCTGGAGCCTGACGTGTCGTCCATGTTCTCCATGTCAACGACCGCCGAGCCGCTGCCCTGAGCGCAACACGGGAGGGACACAAGGGGTTAACGATGAGCTCATTAACGATTTACTGTCGTTAATGAGCTGTCATTTTAATATCATAGGACCTCAAACCAAAGAAACGGAGGAACTGAATCACAGTCGAAAACAGTCGAAACGTTCTCATGGCTGTTTACAGAGTCTCCTGGAGAAAACAACAACAATGACATCATAATTTTATTTTAGTCAAAGATATGAAGAGACTTCAATCCTGTAACAGCCAGGGCTCTCAGTCCCTTCGCAACAGTTACATATCAGGAGTTTCTCTGGCCGATCAACGCTGCAGGCCTGATTATAATTATATATGTAGAAGGGTGCGCGCGCGCGCGTGTGTGTGTGTGTGTGTGTGTGTGTGTGTGTAGCATGTCTGTGCTTTCCGTATTTTCAAGTGCTTTATAAATAAACTTTACTATCACCATTACTACTACTACTACTAATGACGATGATGATGATAATGATGATAATGATAACAATAATAATAATGGTTCAGGGTCGTTGACAGATTAAACCTTCACAAATTCCTACCAAACTTTCCGTGTGACAGCCAAACTAAGAGTCAATCAGCTCTTTGATCAGGCGAGAGCCAGGCGTTTCCCCAACATGCCCTGGGTTTTGCAGTCGGGGGAAAGCAGCTGCGGCGCCGATCGCCGGTGATCGACTCTGCGCAGGCCTAATGTGTTTCTGTAGTTACATGAATCCTCTGCAGTCAGGCGGCCCGTGTGTTAGCTGGTTAGCATGTTGACCACCAGGCTAGCCTTGCTTATATTGGTCAGTGTGCGGGTTAGTATAGCCCGGGACGTGTCTGATGGGTTAGTTAGCCAGTTAGGATCTTAGCTTACCTCGAGACTGAGCTCGACTGTTTCACAGCTTAACTAGTTCTCCTGTCGGGATGTAAGTTAGCTCGTTAGCCGTGTGGTTAGCATGTCAGCTCACCTGGATGAGGTTATCGTCGAAGCTTCCCCACGGTTCCGTGTTCGTGTTTCTGCTCCCGGAGCCCGCAGACATTTTCCCCACAGCAGCAGTTCACCGGCTGGTTTACCGTGGTTGTTCCGGGTCTGTTGCGGTGTGAATGTTTCCTCGGCAGTGACGGAATTTAAACCCCACGTAGAAACTTAGAATTGCGATGCTTTGGTCTCTAAAATCTACATTACAAGCAACAGACCTTCCGCCCTGACCACGCAATGACGTGTGACGTCTCCGAGACCCGGAAATGTCGCGAGATTCTCCGCGAATATTAAGGCTCGTTTGAGATGAACTGCGCCTCGCCTGGAAAGTAGATGAGACCAGGCGGCGGCAGCGGGGGACGGTGACAACAAGCTGCAGTCAAATCGGACAGTTTTCAGCAACCTGGCTGCAAACAGGGTGCAGGAAGTCACAGAGGTGTTTACATCCTGTCAGATCCGTCAGCACAATAGATGTATCCTGAGATTTATAATGGTCTTATAATGGTCTGCCGGTCAAGGTGTATCATACACCTTGACCTGCAGACCACAGCACTGTAATTTTAACATCATAGGACCTTAAACCAAAGAAACAGAGAAACTGAATCAACAGTCGAAACGTTCTCACAGCTGTTTACAGAGTCTCCTGGAGAAAACAACAATGACATCATCAGTTTATTGTAGTCAAAGATATAAAGAGACTTCAAACCTGTAACAGCCAAGGCTCTCAGTTCACTACAGTTATATATCAGGAATTTCTCTGATCAGCACTACAGGCCTAATTATAATCATATATATGTAGAAAGGTGTGTGTGTGTGTGTGTGTGTGTGTGTAGCATGTCTGTGCTTTCTGTATTTTCCAGTGCTTTATAAATGAACTTTATAATCACTATTACTACTACTACAACTGCTAATAACGATGATAATAATAATAAAAAAATTAATAATAATAATAATAATAATTATTATAGTTCAGGATGTGTTTGTTGACAAACGAATCCTTCACGCACAACATAGGAATAATGATTTCTAATCTTTCCAAGCTTTTGGTGTGACATCCAAACTCAGAACCAATCAGCTCTTTGATCAGCCGAGAGCCAGGCGTTTCCCATCATGCCCTGGGTTTTGCAGTCGGGGGAGAGCAACTGCGGCGCCTGGCTGTGAAGCCTGCGGCCGCCTCGATCTCCCGAGAGTATCGTTGTCCATTAGTTTATGACGTCAGAGCAAGTCGGGCTCAAGTCGGACAGAAATCTAACCGGCATGCATTGTGCGCCGATCGCCGGTGATCGATTCTGCGCAGGCCTGGCTCATCTCGAACGAGCCTTTAGAACCATAGATGTATAATGACATTTATAATACTCTGTATGAGGCACCTTAACCTGCAGCACAGCCAGGGCTCTCTGTCCCTTCACTACAGGTATATATTAGGCATTTCTCTGGCTGATCAGCGCTGCAGGCCTGATTATAGAATAGAATAGAATAGAATAGAATAGAATAGAATAGAATAAAAGTACTTTATTAATCCCCTGAGGGAAATTTGGTTATTACAGCAGCACCAACAGTAATAACATAAAATAGTTCAAAAGATAAAAACTGAATAAGATAAAAAAAAAACTAAAATATTTACAAATTTACATAAATAAGTTTAAGCAGAACAAGATGTGCAAAATTGAGCAATGTTTCGGGAGAAACAGTAAACAGATGAGGATGGGCAAGAGTGCCTCATCTGTCACACAGTGGTGAGCTGTTGTAGAGTCTTATTGCAAATGGGAGAAATGACTTGACTGTTGTTTATGACAGCGGAGCTGAATCAGTCTGTTTGAGAAAGAGCTCTGCTGTCTCTGTAGTGTGTCATGGAGGGTGGGATGGATTGTCCAGGATGGAGAGCAGTTTGTTCAGTGACCTCCTGTTCCTCACTGACTCAAACTCCTCCAGATCGTGTCCCACAACCTGTCCAGCCTTGCAGATCAGTTTGTTGATCCTGCTGGCATCCCTGGCACTGATGCTGCTCTCACAGTAGAGTACACTGGCTACCACAGACTGGTAGAAGACCTCCAATATCTTGCTGCAGACATTGAAGGATCTGAGCTTCCTCAGGAAGTAGAGTCTGCCAATCCCCTTCTTGGACACAGCATCAGTGTTGGTACTCCAGTCCAGCCCGCTGTTCAAGTGAACACCCAGGTACCTGTAGTGCTCCACTACTTTAACCTCCTCCCCCATGATCTTAACGGGCTCAATTTTGGCCCTGGTCCTCCTGAAGTCAACCACCAGTTCCTTGGTCTTGGTTACATTCAGGAGAAGATGACTGGGGCTACACCACTCCACAAAGTTGTCCACCACCTGCCTGTACTCCGACTCCAGCCCATCCCTGATACATCCCACCACCGCAGAGTCATCAGAGAAGTTCTGCAGGTGGCATGACTCAGTGTTATACTGAAAGTCAGAGGTGTACAGGGTGAACAGGAATGGAGACAGGACAGTCCCCTGAGTAGCCCCTGTTTTACTGACCACCACATCAGACAGTGAGTCTGCCAGATACACAAACTGTTGCCTATCTGACAGATAGTCCGCCAACCAGGAGACAGTGGATGAACTGAGACCCATCCCAATCAGCTTCTCACTCAAGCAAAAGGGCTGGATGGTATTAAAGGCACTGGAGAAATCAAAGAACATGGCTCTCACAGTGCCACCACTACCATCCAGGCGAGAGTGAGCATGCTGCAGCAGATAGGTGACATCCACACCAATATGGGGCTGGTAGGCAAACTGGAGCGGGTCTAAAGCCAATTTCACCAGAGGTCCAAGGTGAGCCAAAACCAGTCTCTCCAGTACCTTCATGACATGTGAGGTAAGGGCAATTGGTCTAAAGTCATTTAGACCAGATGTGGTGGCCTGCTGAAAAAACGGTACTATGCATGATGTTTTCCACAGCACCGGTATCTTTTCCTGCAACAGACTCAGGTTGAAGATATGTTGCAGGACACCAGACAGCTGAGCAGCACAGGACTTTAGGGCCCTGGGGCTGATGCCATCAGGGCCTGCAGCCTTGCATTGTTGGAGTCTCTCCAGCTGTCTCCTCGTCTGGCTCACCGTCACAGTCATGTGGGGCAGTGTAGTCGTCTGTGTAGGGGCGAGGTTGGAGGCTAAGTATCTGGGGTGCTCAGTAGTGTTGGGCATGTGTTTGGGTGGTGTCTGAGAGGGTGTGAGGAGGTCTGATCCTGTGTGGGAGGGCCCAGCAGGTGGTCCTGTGCTGAACCTGTTAAAGAACATGTTCAGCTCATTGGCTCTGTCCAGGCCACCCCCAAGCTGATGATCCTTCATATTGAGGCCTGTTATCAGCCTCATCCCCCTCCACAGATTCATGGAGTTGTTCTGCTGAAGACTGTTCTCCAGCTTCAACCTGTAGGCCTCCTTGCACCCCCTCAGTTTCACCTTAAATTCCCGCTGCACCCTTTTCAACTCACCCTTGTCACCAGACCTGAAGGCTCTCTTTTTTCATTCAGGAGCTTCTTCAGTTCACTGGTGATCCAGGGTTTGTTGTTAGGGAAACAGCGTACAATCCGGGTTGGGATGGTGGTTTCCTCACAAAACTTGATGTAGTCAGTGATGCAGTCAGTGATGCTGTTAATGTCGTCCCCATGAGGCTCACAGAGCACATTCCAGTCGGTACAGTCAAAGCAGTCCTGCAGTGCTTCACTGCAATGCTGAGTCCACCTCCTCACAGTCCTTGTGGAGACAGGTTGCCTTTGAACTGCAGGAACATACTGAGGTGTTAGCTGCACTAGATTGTGGTCTGATCTGCCAAGTGGGGGCCCTGCGGTGGCACTGTATGCGTCCTTGACATTAGCATACAGAAGGTCCAGTGTCTAGTTGTCACGTGTACTGCAATCAACAAACTGATGAAAAATTGGGAGGATTGAGTCCAGGTTTGTGTGATTAAAATCACCAGTGATGGCCACAAAAGCTTCAGGGTGTCGCGATTGTAACCTGGTGGCGTGTATTACGTCACATGCTGCTGTCTGGTCAGCTGACGGTGGGATGAAAACACCGACCAGCGCAGGAGAATTCCCGTGGCAAATAGTATGGACGCATACCTATGGCCAAAAGTTCAATGTCCGGGGAGCAGCTCAGTTATTGGACTCATTGGTTAAATAACTGATTATTGATCATTTATTTATTAAAGTGCCAGATAAAATGTAATGTTCTGTCACAGTGAAATGAGTCCATGCTGGTAGGACACTCGTTATCTTTAATGTCTCATTTGTTGTTGTTGTAATTTGTCTGGTTCAACACAAACAAGAAATCATTAATGAAGTCATGTGACAGGAGCTGCAGGAGTCTGAACAGAGAAACACACTCAGAGTTTTAATGTTTTAACACAGATTAAACATCAGCTTTAATTAGCTGACACACAAACGCAACAAAACAAAGTGTTTACACGCTAAAGCATCGTCTTTACGAACTGTCCCAGAGCAGAAACACTGTTGTTTGTTGATCGATGACTTGTTGATGCATTGATGGACTAACAGATGATTATTATTGATCATTGTAGTCATCAGTACCAGATCAGGTAGCAGACCTTCTTGTTTTTAACCAGCTGCAGTTCTAGTTTCACCAGCAGGGAACAGTCTCGCGTTGCGTCTGAACGGGATGTTGGTCTCCGTTGTCGCGAGACCGGACTGTATTTTTTTTTCCTTGACGTAATCGTGACATTGGGTAGCATCTGGTGGGAAACCCCGGCTTTTAACAGAGCTTTTCTCAGTTTAACGTGTCACCGAATTAACTTGGATTACTTATGACATCGAAGTCAGGAGTCCACAGCAGAGGCACGCGGTGAGTTAAACCGTCTGGGATCAGATAAACGACTACTTTCACACCTAACACAAGTGTTAGCTGGTTAGCACCGCTAGCTGCCGTAAATGCTAACTAGCGTTCACAGAAGCTAACTGTAAGCTGCTAACTGTGACACCTGTAAAGCAGGTCAAGCTCAAAGATAGATCGTATACATAAATAATATCAGTGCCACTGTCTGTCTCTGTTGTCATATTTCACTTCCTCATTGAAAGTAAAACTGATGCTGTGACATGCTGAACTAACACCGTTAGCTAACTTTCCTAAAAACACAGTGTGACCTCCAGTTGGTGCTACAGCGCGAATAATGAGACAGAAGATCAAAGTGTTTGGGTTCGTTTAAAATGTATTTTCAACACAGCAGCAGTAAAGTTTTATACTGAATTCCTCCGAAACGAACGTTCTTGTGTTTTCAGACCAAACTCGCTTTGAAAGTCTGATATTTTGATCCTCATGCTCATCAATGAACGTTTACTTGGTGTAACATTAGTTTTTAATCGGCTCACTTATCAACAGGGCCTACTGTGGGTTTCGACTCGTAACTCGTCCATTAATGTCACCTGAAACGAAAAGTCAGCGCACAGATGTTTCCTCTGTAAAAGTCCTTGTAATCAGCGGAGGAGTGGGTCTGAGCGCCGAGATGCGACTGTACATCCAGATATTTTGTTAAAATAGAGTTGCTGGATGTTTTATCTGTGAGCCGAGTTTTCTAGGAGGAGACTGAGGGTTGGATTAAGTGTGAAGTAGTTCTGCCGGACATACTGAACAATCATAACAGACAAACTTGGCTGCTAACAGTAAACATGCAGTTTTTTTGGTTTGGAGTTCTGTTTGCTGTCACGTGTCCTCTGGGTTAATATGAGAACGAGTAATCATCTGTCTACACCGGCGTCTGTCACATACTTGTTAATCACTAATAGAAGTGAACTGCGTGTTTGCGCTGCGGCCCCTCCGTGGTGCCCCCCCGGTGAGGCTGCGTGTACGTGCGGGCCTGCAGATCGTGATGGCGGACAGTCAGAGCTGAGCTTCCTCATTCCTCTGAGCTGCGACCGCAGGAGACAAAGCACAACAAGACGCGGGTTTAACGCTGTCAGCGGCTACTCGGATCTGATTTTCATCACTGCCGCAGCGATATGAGGTAAATTCACCGACTTTTCTTCGCCATGTTGTCCGCGGGGCTCCTGCACATGGTTGCTGGTGACTGATTAATAAGATGCAGACTGGATCCAAAGCAGCCAGCGGCTCTTGATTGTTAGAGTTAATGAAGATTTAAGTATTCAGCCTCATTACCGGGCTCATATCCGGTGTTGCTGACAGTAAACGCAACGGTCAAAGCAGGAATAAAGTAGAAGATGTATTTTATAAGTAAAGAGCCTGCAGTTTGAACTGTAGCACAGCTCGTGGAAAAACACTAAAACTCCCAAGGATAAGGGAGAAAGCTGCAGCGCGAGGGCGCCCGACGCGTCAGTCTGTCGTTTTAGTGGAAATGCGTCCTGTCAACGGATCTGAGGCGAAATATAAAGTTACAAACAGTGAATGTCAGAGGTTTATTAACACCGAAGTCATATTCACATCAAGGTCTACATTACACTCAAACAGCAGCAGCAGCTCAGTTATTGGACTCATTGGTTTAATAACTGATTAGTGATCATTTATTTATTAAAGTGCCAGTTAAAATGTAATGTTCTGTCACAGTGAAATGAGTCCATGCTGGTAGGACACTCGTTATCTTTAATGTCTCATTTGTTGTTGTAGTAATTTGTCTGGTTCAACACAAACAAGAAATCATTAATGAAGTCATGTGACAGGAGCTGCAGGAGTCTGAACAGAGAAACACACTCAGAGTTTTAATGTTTTAACACAGATTAAACATCAGCTTTAATCAGCTGACACACAAACGCAACAAAACAAAGTGTTTACACGCTAAAGCATCGTCTTTACGAACTGTCCCAGAGCAGAAACACTGTTGTTTGTTGATCGATGACTTGTTGATGCATTGATGGTCTAACAGATGGTTATTATTGATCATTGTAGTCATCAGCTCTGCAGGTTTGTCCTGTTTGTTACCAGAGTTCATGTCAGTTCAGTCCTGGACCTTCAACCTCAGAAGTCTGAGTCCAAGCAGGAGAGCCACACGTTCAGGAAAGTCTGAAAACATTAACTAGAATAAACCTGCAGGGTCACAGCGGTGGTCTGGACTCTGCAGGGTCCCAGTGGTCGTCTGAGGTCAAAGGTCATCTGGCTGTTTCACCGTAACAGTGAAATTTGGTTCATTCTTATCAGCAAGTGTTCAGCTGACTGTTAACAGCTGATACTGAAGCAGCGTCACGCCCTGAGGCCACACCCACTCTGCCACCGCCAAGTTGGAGAGTACTGCACAGAGTACTGCACAGAGTACTGCACAGAGTACTGCACAGAGTACTGCACAGAGTACTGCACAGAGTACTGCAGTACTGCACTGGGCTCCAGCTGGATCTGAGAATAGTTTGGTTGACCGCTTTAAATTCCAGTGATGGTGGTAACCTGAAACCGGTCAGCGAGCAGCCCAGGTCACAAACAGCTGCAGCAAATCCTCCTTCAGCCTGGGCTCACCTGCCTCTCATACACAGGTGACTCACCTGTATGTCAGCCTGCTGTCTGGCGCCCCACTGAGATGTTTTCATCATGTTTCTAATGCTCTACAACAAATCAAGAGCCGACAAGCTCAACTGAAAGTTGTTAAAACAAACAGGAAGTCCGACGCTGGTCAAACAAACTGAACTGGACGCCGGGTCCAGTCCAAATCCCTGAAAAGGCTTATTAACAGCACCGCAGTTACACTGCAGTGTGTCCCCTAGGTTTACAGCTTGTGGTGGTGGGGGGGGGGTTTAGAAATGCAGATATCTTGGTCTGCTTTTCAGGTGGTTGATGCCACGTATTTACATATGGCTGTTCAGTTTGTTTAATAACGGAACAAGGTACAGACCTGCTTTATAGGAATGGGAACCTTACATGATTTCTGTCGAGATCTGGCTCTGTATGGACAATAAAGTTAAATTAACTTGACCTTCAAGGGGGGGGTGGGGGTTGCCGTTGGGGGGGACAGGGGCACCCCCCTAATATAATGGTAGGGAAAACAATGCACTGCTGATCAGCTGACTCAGTGACATCCACTTTAACCTGTTTAACGTTGTGTCCTTCCTGTTTCCTGTACAGGATGCTGCCGGTGGAGGTGGCAGCCGGCAGCCAAAAGCAATGTCGGCAGGCACAGGATCAGCTGGAGGACGCCATCAACAGCGTGATGAAGGCCGAGCAGCAGCTGAGAGAAAACGCCAGAGAGGTCGGGACCTTCCCTGCCTGCCTGCCTGCCTGCCTGCCTGCCTGTCTGTCTGTCTGCCTGTTAACGTTGTGCTAACCTCCTGAAGCTCCTGTCTAACCTGACCCAATGAGTTGAGTGTGATGGCTTTTATTTTGTAGAAGCCGCACATCTGAGCGCTGTAATAGTTTAAACTTTGTGTTGGGACATAACACACGCTCAGCCGCTGCAGTCAGGAGAGGGTTAACCAGTGAGACGCAGCATGTGTGAACTGTGTCACAGCAGTGAAGGGGAGACACACCAAACAGAAAGCGGTGGCCATTTTGGTTCTGCTGAGTGTTTATTCGGTTCAGAGTTCAGTCAAATCACTGATTAACTCGTCTGACCAGCTGACAACAACAGCTGGAGCCAACGTGCAGCAAACACACGTTGGTGCTCGCTGAAGGAGTCACCTGACTCACCTGACTCACTCTGGTCAAAACAAACACTGAATCCTGAAGTGTTCACTTCAGTCCAATCAATCAGTCCATTCACTGATCAATACTACAGGAAATTAAATTCTTAATACAATAATATCATAGTAAACTGGTCACACGTCACTGCTGACTCACTGTGTGTGTGTGTGTGTGTGTGTGTGTGTGTGGTTGGTGTGAGAAA
>WARS01004340.1:0-180000 GCA_008933995.1 Datnioides undecimradiatus | reverse complement strand
ACCCTCAGGATTGGCTGATTTCCCACAAGGAGAGCAAGGTGACAGTCAGCTGTCCAAAGAGACTTTGTCTGGTTTCATCAGTTCTGAAATGTCCTGCAGATGATCTTTAATTGGCCTGAGCTTTATTGGTTATTATATTTTAATTAGTTTTGATTGATTTCAGTTTTTAATGATCAGCTGATCTGCTGTGATCGACATCTGTGATCAATGTAACAGTTCATTAACTCAGACTGCAGTAATCAGTATTATACTGTACATGTCATGTGACCCATGATAGCACAGACAGGAAGTGAACCAGAAGGTCAGAAACTTCACAATAAATGTTCTTCGTTGTTTGATTTACCACATGTCACAGTGACTTCCTGTGTTTGTGACAGACTTCCTGTCCCGTCCTAACCTCAGTGGACTTCCTGCAGGCCTGGGATCAGCTCATGGACCTGGAGTCATGGCTCTTCCAGGACCAGACCCCTGTCAGTCGGGAGAGGACCAGTAGCAGCTGCAGTTCCTCCTTCTCCATCGAGAAGATCGACGAATCAGAGTTCACCTCTTCTGAGGAAGAGGAGGGGCTGAGCGACTGGCTCATCACCCCGACCACTGTTGGCATGGAGACCATGTCACACGCTGAGCAGTGGCAGCAGGTCATGAAGCCGTTTGAAGAAAGCTGGTTGTCCAGTGATTGGCTGGTAGGGTCAAGCTGCCCCCCCGCCGACTGCTCCTCCTGCTGCCAGACCACCAAGGCCGTGGAGATCGAGAACTTGGGCCAGCTCAAGTGCCTGAAGTCCCCACCCCCCTCCAGCCCTGCTTCCCCGACCTCCGCTGCCCCCCCAGCCGCAGCAACCCTGCAGGCGTGGCTGCAGCAGGTGGTGCCGGTGCAGCAGACATGCAGGGCCAACGAGGTCTGCTCCACCTACTCTGACTGCGTCTGTGAGGAGAACTGTGGGAGGGAAGCCCTGAGCCTCTGGCTGCTCAGGCAGGACGGACGGGACAAGAATGGAGTCCCTGTGGGCCAGAGCACCACGCCCACTGCCACGAAGACCATAGCCACTGACAAGAAGACCACACCCACCACCAAGAACACTACGCCCAGCATCAAGAATGCCCCGCCCACCCTACACCTCAGGGAGCAGAAGGTGAGACATCTGATCTCCATTAGTTTTGTCCTGTTTCTGTTTGATATCCTGTCCCCAAAACCACAGCTGTCTCCTAGGAAACCACAGCTGGTTCCTGGTTGCCATGGTTACAGAAAATGTGTCAGTTCTGTGACCACAGAAACATTCATGTCCCCTCAGGTTCAGGCCATCCTGGAGGCCTGGCTGCACCCCACCAACACCTCCTCCTCCTGCAGGACTCCTCTGCAGGCTCTCACCTCCTCCCTCTCTGGCTGGGTGGCTCCTGACGAGGAGAAGGCCAGCAGGGAGGAGCACAGCTCCCAGTTCAAGGCCTCCTCTGCCTTTTCCTCCAACCTGTTCCAGCTCCCCCTGGATCCAGATCTCTGGGTACTTCCAGGCCACACTTCCTCTCCTGCCCCAGGAGCAGAGGAGGACAAATGGCTGCTGAAGAAGAGGAGTCAGGCTCAGGTAATAGGACCTCCCAGACCAGACCATTTTGTCTTCTCTAACAAAGATGCTTCACAACTTGACATCAGCGCTGAATGTTAACTTCCTGTTTGCTTCCCTTTTCCTGTCTGTTAACTTCCTGTTTGCTTGTTGTAGGAGCACTTGGCGTTGCCCACTGTCTGTGACCTGTTCTCCTGTATGAAAGTGGGCGGAGACAAAGAAAAATGGCTGCACAAGGCTCCTGAACAGGTGAGTCTGAAGAACAACAGTCATGTGACCGCATTTGTCAAGCTGGCTAATGTTAATACCAATGGTAATGCTAATGGTCAGAGAATCTGTCGGCGCCTTCTAGTTCATGTTGAGCACAAAATGAATTTAGTTTTAAAATCAGCTGTTCAGAATCTGTGATCATGTGACCTCAGCAAAAACCTGATCCTCTTTAATGTGATATCAGTGGGTTGGCTTGCTAATGTTAGCATAGCATTCCTGAAAACAAGGAGGATCATGGAAGTTTCAGACCCAACTCACCTGCACTGGTGCAGTTTAATTAAAATGGAGGTTAATAGTAATTTAATGGGCCAGTCACTGAATAAACACACAAACCAAACCTCAGACAGGAAGTCAGTGTGTCAGGCTACACCCCCACAGGAAGTACAAATAAATGATGTTGATGATGTTTCCTGTCTGACACCTGTGAGTTTCTGTCTCCTCCAGATGTGATGACGACCACAATGATGATGATGTTTCTTCTTCTCTCCTCTGGAGTCACTTTATCGCTGATCAGCGCACACGATCACAACAATCTAACCATCGCCACCGCCTTCTTCCTGTGACATCACCAAGTTGCACACCGCTCTCCAATCAGGATCAGGAACCCACTCATCATTATCTAGCCGTTTTGTCCAGCCATATCTCCAGACTTCGTGCTGATGGACAGATCTCCTCAGCTTTTCACCGTCGTCAGCAGAGGATGGAAGTGTTGTCATGGCAACAGTGATGTCGATGTTTCTTTGACCTGGAGACAGAAATTAAGTAATTTTGGTTTTTGGATGAATGCAGACGTTTGGGCGTCGGCGCGGTCTCAATGTGATTGGATCCCAGGAAGCATGTCGGGAGCTGATCTTGACACGGTAGTGGGGGGAGTCAGCTGTGGTGGGCGGAGTTAATAATCTAGTGTTTATTCTAATGAGCTTCTTTTAACGACCTGTTTTTATGATTTCATTTAACTGAGTTTCTGCCTGTTTGGGGGAATTTTCCTTTTCTTCTTTCTTCGTTTTTGCTGTTTTTCCTGTGAAACTGCTCAACTACAGACATCTACTTCCTGTCCAGGCTGCAGGTCATTTGCATCACTTCCTCTTTCCTCCTCCTCCATTTCTGCTCAGTGGTGTGTGACCTTTTCGGCACACTCAGACTCAGAAAACAGATTAGAACTACAGAATCAGTTTCCCAGAATGCCTTTTGTGGAAGCAGCCTGCAGTCTGTTAGCAGATGGGTCATGTGACTCTGCAGTCAGTCAGCAGTGATTGGTGCTTTTTATTGAAGCTTGGGGGGTTTTGTGTGTGTGTGTGGGGGGCCTTAGAGGTGTGATGTCATCAGACTTCTGTTCCTGCTGTGATTCTCTACAGTAATAAAACATGCTGACATCATCACTGCATCTGTGACATCATCACTGTGCATCAGTACAGATCTGAGGTTCTCGTTCAGTTTCTGAGGACAGGTGTAGCGCGCCTCCTGATGTGTTGGTTCCAGTGCTCGTTTGGCGGGCGGTGGAGCTGTGGAGTCGATCGATCGAGTGGATCAACAGGAAATCGATGATCAAACACTTTTACTCTAACTACTCAAACTACATCTGACTGATTTGACCTTTTAACAGAGTTTAAATGCAGGATGTAATAGAGTACTCTTCTGTATTAGAGAGTGGATTACTTCCTGCAGTACTGACCCAGACAGCCAATCAGAGCAGGGGAACAAACCAGAATCATTCTGAAAACAGACAAAGAAGAAAGCGCCTCTGAGCAGCAGGAGGGCACACACACAAAGTGATAAACTTTCTGCTTACTGAGCTGATGAGGTTACACCCTGCACCAGGAGGACACTGATAGACAGCTATGACGTTATTGGTGTGTGTGTGTGTGAATGTGTGAGAATGTGTGAGTGTGAGATTGTCGAGCATGTTATTGATCTGAATCATCATATCAGTTTTTATTAAACTGAAGCGTTGTTCCAGTTTTAACAGATCAGGATCTGGATTTTGACGTTTTAGACAAGCAGCTTCACTATGTTTTTTCAGTTGATTTAAACAGAGAAACGCCGCAGACTTCAGTTCCCAGCACTCTGCGGATTATTCTGTTGTTTTAAGGTGGAAGTGCGCCACCTGCTGTTCCTTGTGAACATTACCTGTCAGTCAACACAGGTGAATCCTCCCTCTCTCAGCCCTGAGTCGTGTCTGCAGGCATATCAGTAATAGATTTCTGAATAATAAAGTAATCCAGTCTCCCGGATCCGCCGTTATTGTCAAGTTAATCCTCGTTTTAATCCTTTTTGCTGCAGCTAGCAGCTCGCCTAACATTGGTTATTCATTCAATGACACAATAGAACTTGATCATTAGGTTTGAATCAAGTCAAATGACGAACGAGATCAACGTCCCTCTGAGTCATAGACATTAAAAACACGCTCTCGTTCTGCTCCGAAGCTTCACGACACCTCGCGACATTTGGGGGCAGTCCGCCAGCCAATCAGGTGCACCGAGCAGGCTGCGCAGCCGCTGAGCCAATCACAGACAGGAGAGGATCCGGGCACTCTGCCGCGTGCGGCCCGCGACCCGCAGCGTCTTATCCACTGTGACCGGCGGTCTGCCGCTCCACGCCGCTCCGCGTCAGTGACGTCGCAGCAGCGGTTGCTAACCGTCAGGCTGCCGCTGATGTGACTGAGCTGCGGCGGAGGGAACCGACCGTGATCCCACCGAGGACGAACCGACCCCGGACACGTGCGACGTTCCGGTGTGAAACGTAAGTGTTTGAAAACGATGGTCGTGATGAGGCAGCTCGTCTCTGTGTGTGAGAGTGAGAGCTGATGATGGAGATCTGCTGACGGCCACCTGGAGTCACGTGTTCACACCAGGAGGAGGAAAAATCCCGGAAGAAGCTGTTTCACAGCATCAGAGAAGCCGAATATTCACTGCTCCTCCTGCTCCTCCTCCTCCTGCTGCTCCTCCTCCTCCTCCTGCACCTGTTCTTCCTTCTGCTCCTCCTCCTGCTCCTTCTCCTCCTCCTCCTCGTCCTGATCTTCCTGCACCTGCTCTTCCTTCTGCTCCTCCTCCTCCTCCTTCTGCTGCTCCTCACCCTGTCCTCCTGCTACTCCTCCTCCTCCTTCTGCTCCTACATGTCCACTTACTCCTCCTCCTACAGGCAGACAGACAGGCAGAGAGACAGGCAGACAGTGGAGGAGTCTGTGGAGGGATAAGCCTACTTCCTTTGGTAAATTCCAAAATAAAAGTCTGTTCTGTGACCTGATACCGTTTACTGTCAGTGGAAAACGACTAGCCTGCCGCACAAAGCATGGTGGGAAATGTGGCGACATGTACAAACAAACATCAGATATAAACGTTATTTCATGGTCGGTCGCAGTAATTATCATCTCAATGAGGTAATATTATACCGAACATGTTTAATTAGAGCCAGTTCAACCTCCGTTTAATTCTTTTTGTTTTCTTTTATTACGTTTTGTTGTTTCGTGTTTGTGTTTGATTTGCTCTTTTATCTTTTCATTGTCTTTTGATTTTTATTGGTTTTATTTTGAAGTTCAATCCACCGTACTTCCGTTCTTTGCAACCATTTAATCCTTTCCCACAATGCTTTGTGTCGACGTCCCCTGCTTCCTGTTTATTGTGACCGTCTCCGCCGGTAAAATCTTAACGTTTACGCCGCTGTTCCGCCGCCGAAAGCTCGGTGAGTAACCGAATCCCGCCAGGTTTTACCATAGGCGCCGTTAATCCGAGGTTTACGCTTTTATTTTGACAGTTTAAGGTTCAGGAAGAGAAACCCTCCGCTGCTTCCTCATCACCGAGCCCTGCCAGCACCGGACTCCACTGACAAAACCGCCGTTTAATGTCTCCTCAAATAAAACCCGTCGGAAGATGAATCTGACAACGCGTTCAGACGGGTTTCACCTCGGAGCGGCTTCAGCATCTTTTCGGCTCCGACACAACGCGCCAATAATCCGTAACTTGGATTAACTGTCATCTTTAATAATGGATGCCCTGCCTGCAGCCGCCCTCCGCCGCAGAGTCCGACGGCAGGAACCACGACAATAACGGTGGATCGGTTGCACATGTTCGCGGTCGGTATCAGGCGAGTTCCGCTTGGTTCATCCGACCGGTCTCAGCCCGAAGAACACAGCAATAAAACCCCAAGATCCGTCGGTGACCGGGAGGCGCCGCCGGGCTGCAGCCGCGTCAAATGACTGATTTTCAAACGGAGTTCTGAGACCACCTGCAGACCCGACGATGATCCGCGGTCACCCCTCACCTGAGCTCACCTGAGCTCACAGCAGCGACCTCATTGTTATGATTATTACATTCTCATGCGTTGTCTGACAGGAAGTCAGAGGTCACCTCGCTGTGACATCACAACGTAGTGACCTTATATGGGTGTGTCGGCGTCATCGTGTTTTGTGAATGTAAATGAATTAATAACAAATTAATGATTTAAAGAAAACACTAATAATAATTATCAACTGCCCGGTTTAATTAACGAATTATTAGTCAGTTATTAATCATCATTAATGACAAAGTCCAAAGATTTGCTTCCCTGAAATCAAATTAATTGATGAATCACTCGTGAGTTTGTGGAAACGTCTTCAGATAAGTGAAGCACACAGAGCCTCAGCTCCAGTGTCTGATATACAGTTATTAGATGCATCGCTTAGATGCATTAATAAAATAATAATTCATTCAGTTTGTCAGGTCTAATCAATAATAATTGTATGCTCTTCGACAGAAACACGTTCTTAATGATTATTGATGACCTTGTCAGCTATTATCATGGCATTTATATTGTTTTCTTCTCTAGTGACAATTAAACATGATCCTTTTACTGATCTGTGATCTGACCCTCCTCCCCCCTCCCCCTCCCCACTCCCAGGCCTGTAGCAGCTCCTCTCCTCCTTCCTTATCCTCCCCCCTGCCCGGTTCAGGATGGAGGACTCGGAGACGGAGCTGGCGGTGTCGGAGTCGGACGCCCTGGGTGCAGACTTCATCACGGTGGAGTTGGACACGCAGCCCATTGAGTATGTGGTGAAGTGGGCGGAAGTTGGCTCCAAGTTCACCATCTCCTGCGTGAAAAAGGACTCGGATGACCCGTCCGACTTAACAGCAGATCAGCTGAAGATCGAGACAGACGAGGCCTTCTTTGCTCCCTACGAGGAGGTGTACCCCTGCGAGGTGACGGAGCAGAGCGTGGAGATAAAGACGGACTATGATGAGGACGAGGAGGACACCGAGGAGGAGCAGGAGGTGCTGGTGGAGGCGGGGAGCAGCCAGCTGGACGGTGAGGTCGACTCGGACCAGGCCGACTTCGAGCCAGATGAGCGTCAGTACCGCTGCAGCTACTGCGGGAAGTGCTACAGCCACGCCTCCAGCCTGTACCGCCACCAGCAGACGCACACAGGGAAGACCGGGGGGGTGCTGCCGCCCGCCAAACGAGCACTGGAACCAACACATCAGGAGGCGCGCTACACCTGTCCTCACTGCGGCATGAGCTTCAAAGGCAGCAGGTCTGTACTGACTGGTTCTGGTTCAGTTCCTTTGGTTCCAGCTCCTGGTCCAGGTCTAACTCCCCCCACAGCAGAGGCCACCTGCTGGATTGATGTGGACAGCAGCATGTGGTGTTGCTGGCAGCTGTGGGAGAACTGGTCCAGGATGGATCAGCAGATTTTTGGTTTTGACAGTTTTTGTTTTGTGATAATCAATAAAACAATAATAATCGATTGTTGACCTCTTGATCTTCTGTCAGGATGCTAGGGAGTCACCTGCGGCTGCACGGGAAGCGGCGGATCCACCCCTGCAACATCTGCGGGAAGGAGTTTAACCACAGCTCCAGCCTGTCGCGCCACCGCCTCATCCACAAGAAAGGAAAAGGGCTCCCCAAGGACGCCACCCTGGGCTCCAACATGGCGGCCCTGCGCCACTCACTGAAGGCTGGCAGCAAGAACAAGAAGACCAAGAGGCAGCAGCAGCAGCAGCAGCAGGTGGCGGCAGCAGCGGCAGCAGCCATCGTCCAGACTCAAGGCGGTGATAAGTTCTACGCCTGCCCGCAATGCGACATGAGCTTCAGGACATCCACGCAGCTCTCCAAACACCAGGTGACCCATGTCAAGGAGCTGCTCGACAACTACACGCCCGGCAAGGAGAACCTGGGCGAGAGCTCGTCTGATCTCAAGATCCGCCTGAAGCTTTGCTCCCGCGACAAGCCCAACTTCTACACCCTGTGCAAGAAGAACCGCCGCCGGCGGGGAGGACGTCCCAGCAAACGCGGCTCCACCGTCTCTGAGGAGGAGGAAGGAGGAGGAGGAGCAGGAGCAGGAGCCGGTCGCCACAGCTGCAACCAGTGCGGGAAACGGTTCAGCCATGCCTCCAGCCTGGCACGGCACCAGCAGACCCACAGGGTGGTAGATGGCGGTGGGCGGGGGAAGCTGCAGCAGCACCAGAAACAGCTTCATGTCAAGCCTGGTCTTCCTGCCGCCAAGACCAAGACCTACACCTGTGCGGCCTGCAACAAGACCTTCATGCACTCATCCAGCTTCTCCCGCCACAAGAAGGCCCACCTGGAGGAGGAGCAGCGGGCTCAAGCCGCCACCGCCAAACGCAGGAAGAGAGTAGTCTTAGATGAGACCGCTCCACTGGAGTCCGACTCAGAGTGAAGTTACCCAGCTCTGGACTGGGTTTGGACCAGTTCTGGACCTGTTTTGGGTTGGTTTTGAATCAGCACTGACTGGCTCTGGACTGGTTTAGGATCAGTTCTGGAAAAGTTCTAGTTTGGAAAAGTTCTGGACCAGTTCACCACCAATTCTGGACCAGTTGGAGACAGATTCTGGGCCACTCTGGTGGTCCAGGTTTCAGGACTTGGTTGGTTCTTCTCTGGTGTACATAGCAGCAGGACATTCATATATGGTCGTATGGCGGAGGGATCTCCACATATGGTCATATACATATATGGTCATCACTGACCGTTACCTAATTGCTATTACGGATGGGATTAGATATAAAGTGTTACCCCGCCCCATGCCCCGCCCCCGCCCTGCCCCGCCTGTCCGTTGCACCTGGATGCTGTTCGCTTTCGCTCTGCCCACTCTACACTCCATTTCCCATCAGCCACCTGGGGAGAGAACTACAGTCACCTTCTCTGTCCATCACAGGACACACTCACCTGCCTTCACACTTCCCATCAGCCCCGGTTCAGAACTGAGCATGCAAAGCATTCTGGGAAAACCCTCAGTAAACTCAGTTTGAATCAGCTCGGTTTGTTTGTTTACGATTAAAGTTTAAACAACAACGAGAAAATAAATGTAAACATCCAACATGAGCCTCCTCCTCCTCCAATCAAATCAAAGTGTCTCTTGCTCGTTGATCGTCATTGGTCAGCAGCCCGTCATGTGCTGCAGATCCTGGATTTTGCTTAATTCAGAAAAAAACAAGCTGTTTATTTTATTTTATTTATTTATTTATGTTTTGTTTCTGATTCCTGTCACAATGTTTGTTCAGTTCCGCATTTTCTTCTGTTGACTCAGAGGAAAAATCAGAAATCCAAAAAGAAAACATTGTTCTGGCTCCTTCATCTGAATCGAACAGCTGCTGATTATTGATTACTGGTTTCTAATAATTGTATGTTAGAGAGCAGACACACTGAGACTGAAGCTGAGCAATGACTTCAACGATCGATCGATCAACAACAACAATTCCAGTCCTCCATGAACACACCTGGTCATGGTAGTGTGGTCACTAAACCTCCATACCGGTCTGACTGGGTCTAATCAGGTCTGATCAGGTCCAGGTTTGATCGGATCTGATCGGGTCTCATCGGGTCCAGGTCTCATCGGGTCCAGGTCTCATCGGGTCTGATCAGGTCCAGGTCTGACCAGGTGTCCTCCCTGGGTCTCCATGTTCATTTCCTGTCCTCTGTGACATCACTGCCCTTTTCCTTCCTGGCTTGGATCAGAGTGATTTTGATTGGCTGGAGCTCTTATTGGCATACGCTCTGATTGGTTAACTGTGTCCTGATGGTTTAAAAGCAGGCAAGCTGTTTGGTTGGTGCCATTCCTCCACATTAACATTTGCATGAAGACTATAACCTGCGGCCAGTCGGCCATATTTGTAGTTTTTCAGCTCTGTGTGTGTGTGTGTGTGTGTCAGCAGCAGCGTGCTGGAGGTCGAAGGCAAACTGCACTTATTTATGCGATTGGAACAATGTTGTGATTTAATATTAATGTGTTTAAATGTGATTCACAAAAAAAGAAAACAAGGTGACGGCGCCTAACGAGCCTAACGAGCCGCTCTCGTTACCACCTTACTCCACCTTCATCGTTCAGCATCGACAGCTGCAGCAGACAGGACACGAGGCCGACAGTGCCGCCCTTGAATTTTCAAAGTAAACGTCTCGGAGTGTGTTTATTAAAAAGACAGAATCCAGATGGAACAACAAACAAACATCAGAAACAAACCTGATTGGATGAAAAAACGACAGAGAGACAGGATCCTGACTCCCAGAGGTGGTCTGTCTGTCTGGACCGGGTCTGTCTGGTCTGTCTGGAACTGGTCCAGCTCCTCAGGTTGTCGGAGCTTCAGCCAGAAGGACACACTCACCTGTGGACGTGGACCTGAAGCCCTGCCCCCTGAAGGCCTGCCCCTGCTGGTCGTCAGACGTTTGTTGGGATTCGATTTAATTTAATGTTAAAATGTTTCAAATATTATTAATGAAGGCAGACGCTCCCCCTGAAGACCTGCTCCTCCTCGCTCCTGCTCCTGCTCCTCCTCCTGCTCCTCCTCCTCGCTCCTGCTCCTCCTCCTGCTCCTCCTCGCTCCTGCTCCTCCTCCTCGCTCCTGCTCCTCCTCCCTGTGCTCCTCCTCCTCCTCCCCCTCCTGCTCTCCTGCTCCTGCTCCCTCCTGCTCCCTCCTGAGTTCTCCTGTCTGTTCTCAGTTCTGTGTTGGCTTGTTTCCAGCCACCGCAGATTGAAGATGTTTGTCATTGTATCGTGTTTGACTCTAGAATAAAACCAGTTCACTTGTTTGTCGTGCATTTGTAATAAACCTTTGGAAAAGCCTTGTGTGTGTGTCTGTGTGTGTGTGTGTTAGAGAGAGTGAACAAAAACAGTATTGATCAGATCAATATTCTGATCAGTATTGCAGCTACTCACTTAGACCACAGGGGCAAACATTCAGTAACCTGTAATCTCTAAAGTATTCAGTAATCTAATCAGTAATCCTAACTGGGGCTGAGCATACATTTATTTTCAGTTTCAGTAATCTGTCAATACTGCAATCCAGTAATCTAACTGATTGATTGATTGATTTACTACTTTGAGGTAAAATCAGGTTTTTTGTATTTTCATTTAAACATTTTAATGAAGTGGAAAAAACACAGTGGTGGGGTGTCAGTGGCGGGGCAAGCCATGCCTGTCACCAAGAAGGGGGCTATGCAGAGCTGGAGAAGCTGGACCATTGGTATGCAGTGAAGCTCCTGCTAAGTGTGGGCCAGCTTACGCCAGGGGAGAGGGGTTAGGGGTTTTGAAAAGCACAACCTGCTCTCCTGTGAAGGCTGGAGGCCTGGCTGCAGCTTTTCATGTACACTGGGTGTACAACAGGGCTGCTCCCTGTCAGGATGTTGCACTCTCGCCATTGAGCTACCGCTGCATAAACTGTCCGCTGTAAACTGGAAAGTAAACTGGAACAAAAGTGAAGCTGTGATGGCTGGACAGAAACTAATCAATAGTTTAGTTTGCCTGCAGGGCTGGTGGAAGAAGGGTGGGGTTGTACCTAGGAGTGTTTTTAACTGAAGAATCTGGTTTCAGCAAAAGACTTTCTGTGTGGATCCTCCTCCAACCTGCTCACCGGATTCAGGCCACTCTGGTCAACTTCTTCTGGGATGTTGCACTGGATTCCTCAGGGCGGTGCTGTTTTCCAACAGGAAGAAGGACAGGGCCTCAAGATCTGGAAGGGAAAGGCTTCTCCGCCTTCAGGCTTGTCCAGAGTCTGCTGTCGGACCTAAAGACTTGGTGGGAGACCACTGCACAGACAGTCCTGAAACGTGTTCAGTGGTCTGGGGACGGCATGCTGCTCTCTTCCTCATGGACCTAAAAGACTGAGCTTCCAGACCCTGCCGCCTCTACTGGGGGTTTTCACCGTAGGAGACTGATGTGAAGGAGAGGCTGGCCCAGAGCAGCTCCCTGTACTGGCTGAAAAGGTAGCAGACCTGCAGTGGAGAGTCTTGCAGGAATCGTAGCTGTTAACACCTTTCTGTCAGTCATTAACGATAACATCAGTGCTAAATGTCCGTTCTGTCCTGAAAAGGAAACCGTGTTCCACTGTTTTGGATCAGGAGCAGCTACCGTTCCTGCTAGGACAGTTTGCTGAGGAAGGTCGGGAGGCTTTCTCCAAACAGATGTTCATCTTTGGTTTTAAATACAAGACGTCTGCCAAGCAGAAGTGTCAGCTGGTGAATTTTATCTTGGGGCAAGCAAAGATGGCGCATTTATGTGGAGCAGGAAAAGTTAATGACTGCTGGATATCAAATAACAACCAGTTGCTGTTCTCGAGGATGCAGGAAAGCCAGAGCAGCAGCTGATTTTAACTCCTACAGGAGATGGAGGCCAGGACCCATTTAACAGGATATGGGCTGGTGGTGCTCTTAGTATGTTATGTGTGCTGTACAGGTATCTACGCTTTCGGTTTACTCTGAAGAGTTTTAATTTAAATCTGTGATTAAATCACAGCCATAACAAGGAGCTCCATGGACTCATGACTCTCATGGACACACAGCTGGGTCTTATCCAGGTCCCAGCTTAGTCTGATGTGCACTGCTGCTCAGGGCTTGAACAAATCTAGATAAATCACAGATTTAAATTAGATTAGATTAGATTAGACTAATAAAGGAATCTAATCAAATCTAATTTAAATCTGTGAATGGCTGTTTTACATGGCAGTGCATCATGGGAGCAGTAGTTAACCTAGAAATTTCCCTCCAAGACTCTGTTGTTGCTGTGGTCAATAATGTGTTGTGGTGTTTGTGTAAGGTGTGGCCTCTACATGAGTCACCCCTGAGGGACAGACAGGAGGGAGGGGCCCCTAAACCAGTCATGTGGAGACCACCTCAGCCAGACCAGAATCTCTCAGAGGTGAGAGATGGGGATCTGTTGCAGCTCACATCACTGCTCTAGCATGATTCACACCACAGCTCTGCATGTGTGTGTCTGCCCGAGCAGCAGTGCACATCAGACCTAGTTGACCTGACCTGACCCATACAGTGTGTCCATGAGGAGTCATGAGTCCATGGAGCTCCCTTGTTGTTCAGACAATCTGTTGATGGAAGGTGAGAATTTTAAAAGCCTTCTTGTGACGTTAAACTTTGTTGTTTTCTGTGTTTGAATGATTGAATCTGTGTTGCATCGCCACATCCAATATGCACATTTATCTGAGCTGGTTTTCAGACCTGTTCCTGACATGGACCTGGATCATTGTGTCGCTTGAAGAGCGATGCCCCTCATGTTTGAACCAGATTTCAGAGACAAAGTAAGTCACGAGATGCAACAGTACATCCCATCCCAAGTCCTAAACTTGATGCAACTGTCCAAAATATTCTCATGCCTGGTTCTAAGTTTCTCATTTATCTCAGGTCCTGGAAAACACTGTCTTAGCTCAGCGTTGTTGCTGTATTTAGAAAGAACATTATGTCTCTGGGAAATGTCTACTACTGGTGGAGCACCCTTAGCACCTCAGCCTCCACGTTATTGATCTCTATACAGACTTCAGGATCCACCTTGCTAAAACAGGATATGTCCAACCATCCATATGCAGACAACAGTCAGCTGTACCTCTCATTAGACCCTGGACACGATTTCTCAAAGACCACACTGAGGTTTCTCTGACCTACTTCCAAGACGTGAGATGTTGCTGGTGATGTGAGATCAAAGTGGTTCTACCTGGGGGTACAGCTGATCACCGAAATGCTGCTTTAACCTTCACACTTTTCTCAGAAATCGTGGTGTGGTGCTTGATCCAGTTCTGAAATTTGATAAACAAATTAACTCTGTTGTGAAGAGGTGCTTTCTCTGACTACTAAATGTTGGGCCTCATACAGGACAACAGGCTCTAGACAAGGTTTACTTACCTGAGGTCTGATACAGATCAAAGATTGCAGACCAAACCAAATGCTGTTTCTTGTCTAAGACCTGGGAGCCAGGTCACAAAGGTATGCAGGACACCTCCATCCCCATTCACTCTGTTGCCCCCTGCTGGTGCAGCCCCCAGTTGGATTTAGTGGAGCCATTAGCATCCCATGTCTTTATCTTAGACTCTAAGGGCCAGAGCACACAGGAGTGGGGGACACCTCCCGCCTCCCCTACCTGCTCGGCCACCTCCCCTGGTGAGCGCTGGGTCTCCCCAAACGTGCACGGAACCACCAACACCCCGCTCCATTTGTTCTAGATCAGTGCTGTGACCAGGAAGGAGCACAGGCTATCTCCATCCTAACCCTCTGTCGCATTATTCTCTGTGGGTGCGGACTTATTGACAATAGTCACAGCACCCTGCTGTGCTGCCAGATGTTTGCAGGTATATTACCGCACTAACCCTCACAACTAGGCTTCCCAGTCTGGGTCTAGTTGGCTTCCACACTAATCCCAGCTAGGCACGCATTTAAAAAAAGGAAGTAAACCACATGGGCGATTCCGAACTATGTGCCAATTCCCACCTCGCTGGACAAAGTCTCTGAGATTCCTCACACATTATTTCACGGATCCAAGGAGAGCCGCCACACAAGAGACACCGCGCCGCCAGCGCCTCAATAAAGTACCCAGACCCAATCAAGTACTTCCCCGCTGATCGCGAGAATTGCCTGGCCGCCGGGCCACGGACGCCACGCCAGCACCCAGAGTATTTCCGCAGAAGGAAGAAAGGACCCCGTTGCCTTTCTTCTTCAACTCTGCAACCTCAAAGGCAAACCTCCCGACAGAGCGACATCGCCCACCGTCGTCATCCGAGCCGAGGAACCGAGCCGGACCCAAAGACGGATCTCACACATCTCCCTGCTTCATAGACACGTAAGAGGCTTGATTTGGGGAAGAGGTAGTTTTGAAGTGTTTTCTATACAATTTACTGTATAAGTTGGGTTAACGACTGCAAGTCCCGCTGGGCTTTGTATTAATGGACCAAGCCACATTTGTTTATTCGATTTCTTGATCGGGCATTTATGGTCTGACCACCAGAGCCCAAGAATTTTTCAGGTATTGTGTTTTCCTTCTTTCCCCTTTAACCGACACGACATACACACCGGTATACAATCGTGAAAACTCATTTTCAGAGACACACAGGCTAAGCTCACAGACGCCACTTTAGCCAAGGTTCTCAAACCTTATGTCATTTCTCTGACCGAAGCTCTTGGCGTGATGTACTCCCTCTCTCCCCTTACGCCCAAGAATCCCTACCCTCCTCTTACACACACACACAGACACACACACACACACAGACACATACACATTACCATTAACACACACTTGTATAATCTAGAATAGATATATACAGATGGATGTCTATTGGATTGAGGTAAGATTTCATTATTAATTGATATCATTGATTTTTAATAAATTCTGTTATGTTTTAAAGAGAGGTTGTCTGCATTGTTTGTACAAGTGTTGTTGTAAAGGCTGGTTAAAAGAGTCAGTGCTCGGATTCACACCTTCATTAATGTTTTGGTATATCAGTATCTCCCAGGTACTGATATCTCGTGTTTAACGGGTTGTGAGACTGATTTTCGAGTGGTTATTGGTCCCTGATACCAGGGTGGTGCCCCATGAATTTTATTATTAATAATAGTTTTTTCTTGTTAATAATTACTTGGCAGATAATTATTAATTTTTGCTAATAACCTACTCCTATAAGGCACAACAAATGATGCCTATGCGAAGCACAACATAAATATCTGTTTCATAAAATTTTTACTTGAGTTGATTTGAAACTTGAGAAGGATTTGGCTGGTCCAGGAGCTGGCAGTTAGTTCAGGGAGGTTGTAGGTGTGTTGGTCCAGGGCACCTGTGCAGTTTACAGTGAAGGATGGGACCCAATTTGGGGGGTTGGTGGGAGCTGTGGCAACTAAACCAAACTCACTGAAGTAAAACACTGATTCAAATATCTCCCTCAAGGGACCCAGAGTCATTGAAGTGAGCTCATCTTCCATGGTTTCTTCACAGGGCTCTACTCAGAGAGCTCAGAGGGTCCCAGTGCTCAATCTGCTCCTGCAGGGATCAAAATGCCACCTGGGCTCCAGAGTATTTATAGTCTGTACACATGCACAACAACCTCTTTTACATCTGTTCTGTTGGTAGTGATCTCCATGCTGCTCTTTTTGGAGACCAGTGGACTGCTCAAGTCTGTCCAACATGGATCTGATGTTTGGATCCATGATTTCAGTTTGATCATGATGTTCATACCATATTCTTTTCCAGCTGCTGGAGAAGAACATCATCACGCTTAGAAGAACGAACCAAGAAGACGACATGAAGGTTCTGAGCTCCAGAATACCCAGAATGCTCAGAGAGTCAGAGGGAGGAGTTGAAGGGTGAGGATAAGGAGCAGAGGAGAAGTTGGCAGGAGAGGTATTTCTGAAGCATCACCATGGACTTCCTCAGGAGGAAGCAGCCAGGAGGATCTGGCTGACCGTCTGCAGAGGAGTAAGGGGATTTCTCTAAAGACTGAACCTCCTAAATCAAAGAAACATTGACTGAAGTCTCAAGAGGCAAACAGAAATATGTTCAGATACGCATTTGTAAGGAAATGAAATATCTGTGGAGGCTCCCTTTATTCATCCAAGTCATAGTTTACCCAAAGGGTTTGAATGGCAGTCAACCAGACCAGTAGAAAGTTCCTTGAAGATGTTTCTACCCTCTCATCCAACAGACTTTGTAGCATCGTAGGGATCCTAGTTTTTAAACCTTTGTGGGTAAAAATGTGCTCGTTAGTGCTATAACAACTGTTGATGGATACCCTGAGGTGCTTCAACTGTGGTATACATTAGGAACAACGACACTCCTTGGAGTGCTACAGGGGTAGATAAAGAAGCATCCAGGAAAGCACACAGAGCAGAAACAACCATCAGACAAGAAGACATCTTTAAAGCCTCCCCTGGAAGAGAGGAACCAATCAGAACAGTGATGACAAAGGGAGTGGCTGGCATTGGGGAAAACGGGTCTTAACACAGAAGTTCACTTCTGGACTGGGCTGAAGACCAAAGGCAACCAGGACACCAGTTCATATTTCCATTCACTTTCAGAGAGCTGAATGTGCTGAAAGAGAGAAAGTTCAGCTTGGTGGAACTTGTTCATCACTTCTTTACTGAAACCAAAGAAGCAGGAATCTGCAGCTTTGAACAGTTCCAGGTGGTCTTCATCTTTGACGGTCTGGACGAGTGCCCGACTTCTGGACTCACAACAACCACAGGTCCAGACTGATGTCAGCAGAGTCCACCCCAGTGGATAAAGCTGCTGACAAACCTCATCAGGGAAGCTGCTTCCTCTGCTCGCCTCTGATAACCAAGGACGACCTGCAGCATAGTCAGATCCCTCCTGACTGTGTGTGGGACATGGTGACAGAGGTCGAAGGTTCACTGGACCCACAGAAGGAGGAGTACTTCAGAAGAGGTCTAGAGATGAAACAGTTTCTATTGTCATTGCAGAGCACAAATGTACAGTGCAACAAGATTTTCAGCTCTGTAGGATGCCCAGTATGAACAGTAAAAAACTATGGACAGTATAAAAAATAACACAAGTAAGTATAAAAAATAACAACCGGTAAGGAAATAATAATATACAAATATACAATGGAGAACATGTCTGTGAATGAAGAATATGCTAATCTTGATGTACAATGTTGTAGGATATAAATATAAATATGAATATGTATATGGTACAATACAGTATGAATAGAGTCTGATTGAGGGATGACTGTGATTTCTGTTGAATATACAGATGTAGTGTTTGTTTTTATTTAACTTAATTTTTATTGAGCAACACAGCGCAGTATTATTATTATTTGTTTTCCTTTTTTGGCTGCATATAATATTTGTACATATTGCATTCAAGGGCTAAAATACAGTACAAAAAAAAAAATAATAGTGGTTATCCACTCTAATATGTGGCTGCATATATATGCACATACACACATACCCTCATATATACATATAGACACGCACATATAAATCCATCACATATCAACTGTCCACCCAAGGTCCATCAACATGAGGGCACACAAGATGAAAGCATAGAGCACATGTGCATGGGAAAAATAAATAAATAAAAATAGAGACACCACTTGTTCATTGCATTAATAAACCTATGGGCAGGACTGCACCATTTTCAAAAAAACAGATTTTTGAAGTCTTGCGGTGGAGTCTCTCCAGTGCGGGAAGTTGAGTCCCAGTGATCTTTTGTGCGCTGGCCACAACACGCCAAAGTGCTGACCTGTTCACTGCAGAGCAGCTGTGATACCACACTGAGATGCAGTATGTTAAAATGCTTCTATGGAGCAGTGGTAGAAGGTTAATGCAGGTTTGACTTCATTTGTAGTCTCTGAGGGACAAAATACACCTTATGTGGAACTTCAGCCTCCCTCTCTGTGGACACTTGTTTTCCACTGTGCAAATTCCTTTCTTGTGTTTTTTTTTTAATCAATTATTTTGATGTGATGGCCAAACTTTCTCTGTTGAGCTTCCATTATGCTACACACTATGTCAACATTTCCAACTTTTGTTTGTTTTTGTTGTTATTATTTATGTCATGTAATCCTGGGTATAATAGCAGGCACAGCTATGATAAATATAAAATATATTGCTGTCCCTCCAGAAACTCTCCCCTGAAAATGTGTTATGTCTGTGAATCATTGATGTGCTCATAATCTCAGCTCAGCATGTCTCAATATCATTTATCAATGAAGCTTAAGGTAATTACAATGCTCATTACATTAAGGCTTGGGGCTTACTGCTTTCCTTGATCTGGCTCTCAAAGGTTTCACAGCTCCAGACATTTGGTTGGTCAGCTACTGTAACGACATGCCACTTCCTGTTGTTGTCTTTGCACTGTAGATTGTAGCGTGCTGTAACGTCAACTACCAAAACACATTTCTGGTTTGAACGCTTAATTTCACCGCGGGTGATTCGTAGAATTGTGGCATTGGTGCACATACCTTACAAAACACCTGTTTCACACAGCTTTTTGGGGATTTTACGCTCCTTTCCACTTTCCCCTGTGGTTAGCGAGAGCCCGGGATCACCAGTACGGCTGCTCTCTTCCCCTGCTTCCTTTTGTTTTGCTCTGTGTGCGGGATGTATAGTTACTCTCGTCTTCCTTAATGATATAATGACATGTGTAAAATGTCTTGTATTCTTATAACTTTTGGAGGCGAGGCTTAAGGGAAGAGGAGGTGCACGGCTCGATCACGGTGCTCTGTAGTGTTAGCTAGCCGTCCCCAGTAGACAAAGCGGACTCTGCCCAGCGAGCCTCCTGCTAGCTTATCCCAGGTAGTTCCTTCGCTAGCCGCCCCCAGCAACTCCCGGTGCAGCCGGGAAGACAGGGTGGTCGGTGGCAGTCCCAAGGAACGAGTTCAAACAACGGCCCGCGGTTCACCACAACCGCTTACGCTTCCAACAGATTTTCCCCACTCAGCGCATACACACACCCGGCTGGACGGAAAGACTCTAAGTTATTGGCAGCCCTATTTTTATGCGAATGAAGTTGAGACGCGCGACTACAGTTAAATGCATCCCCGCCAGAGCGGGCGACGCTTGAATCCTGTCTGAAACTGTTGACTAAGGATAAACGTGAGATAAAATTGGTTATTCATGTCGGGCGGAAATGACATCCGGTTACGGCAGTCGAGGTCACTAAAATTAACATTGAGTCGATGTAAGTTTATAAAAACAATGTCAGACTCGTGAGTTTTCTGACCCCTGCCCACCTAAAGTGGACTAGTGATCATACATGTTTAGTCAAGATGTCAATATTCCATCGCTGGCTGTCAAGGTGGTGTCCAGCAAACGACGGGCCTTTATAGATAATTGGAAACCATTCTGGGAAAACCTGGTCTCATTAGAGAGACGGTAATCCTCCTACTTGGATGGAGCAGCTCATTTCTAGAAATATGGCAAAATATATTAAAAACCTGACAAACCAGAGCAGAGACCAGGCGGCAGAGCCACAGTCCCACACGCTTTCTCCTGCAGTTTCCTTAGAGCTGTCACCCTCCCATGACCACCCACCACCCCCAGCTCTCCTATAGAGACTGTGTCTGTCCCCGCCCACCCAAACTACCTGGTGCAAACAATGCAAAGGTGTTATTCATAACACCACAAGAATTAATACCCACCAAGATCTGTCCTAAACACACCACAATAAATGTGGGATTATTAAATATCAGATCTCTCCTGCTTCAAATCCCTGTTAGTAAATGATTTTGATTAATGTATCATTGCATTGATTTATTTTGTCTTTACCTGGCTGCAGGAGGAAGAATACTAGTTTAAATGAGTCGACCCTGCCAGTCACATATTAATCACCATATTCCTCGCCACAGGCCGAGAGGAGGAGTGGCAACCTACCACTCAGGTTTATTAATCAACCCCCAGACCTAAGCCTGGGTTTAAACATTTGAGTCCCTCACTCTCAGTCTATGCCACCCTAACGATAGGTCAGAGAAACCAGTTCTGTTTGTGGTTGTGTATCGTCCGCCTGCTGCTTATTCAGAGTTCTTATCTGAATTCCCTGACTTTTTATCTCAACTAGTGCTCTGCTCAGATAAAGTAATCATAGTGGGTGACTTCAACATTCATGTAGATGACACCAATGAGCCTTAGGAATGCATTCAACCAGTATTGACTCAATTATTTTTCTCAAAACGTCAACAACCAACTCACTGCTTTAAGCACACCTCAATCTTGTTTTTGACACATGGCTTAGAAACTGAACATTTAATAGTGTTTCCCCAGAACCCCTTTTATCTGGACATTTTCAGTTTACAATTATGAACTACTCATCATTTGGGAGGGAAACTACCTACAGTCGGCGTCTCTCTGATAATGCTATTACCAAATTTAAGGAGGATGGTCTTGCCTTTTGGCTTTCATGCTGATGTGCTATTACAACAGAGGGTAGCAGCCTAACTACTAGTCCACAGCACATATAGATTATCTTGTTGATACTACTGCAGCTACACTGCACACAGCACTCCTGAATAATGTGGGCCCCTTTGAACAGAATAAGAAAGCCATCACAGAGGAAGCTAGCCTCCACTTGGACACACAGTTCACGCACTCTTAAGACAGTCCTCATGAAAGCTAGAGAGGAAGTGGCGAACCACTAATATAGAAGAATTTCACCTTCCTGGAAAGATAGTATTATAACATACAACCGGTGCCTCATGTAAGGGCAAGAACTGCCTATTATCTCCAAATTAAGGGAGGAAAATAAGAATAACTCCCAGGTTTCTGTTCAGCACTGTAGCCAGGCTGACAGAGTCACAGCCTTGTTGAGCTAACTATTCCCCGTGAAGCCTCAGCAGCAATGATTCTTTTACTAGTAAAAATCAAAGATATTAGAGAAAGAATTCATTACGCACTGCCTCAGCTGTTAGGAGATCCATGTGTGTCAAACTGCAGCAGCCCCCGAAATGTCTGGTAAGGCCCCTGGATGGTCTTCTAGACCATTTTCTCCTATAGATCTCACTGAACTGTCC
Organism: Datnioides undecimradiatus; assembly: GCA_008933995.1. Classification (NCBI taxonomy): domain Eukaryota; kingdom Metazoa; phylum Chordata; class Actinopteri; order Lobotiformes; family Datnioididae; genus Datnioides; species Datnioides undecimradiatus. The sequence continues at coordinate 158,459 of WARS01004340.1, read as the reverse complement.
TCAAATAATCATTAGATCCAAACCTCAACCTGTCTTTGGACCCCATCCCAACCTGCTCAAAGATGTTTTGCCCCTGATTGGCACTTTTATATTAGACCAGATCAATCTGTCATTACTACCAGGTTATGTTCCACAGGCTTTTAAGGTTGCTGTCATCAAACCCCACTAAACCTTGATCTTGATTCTTTATTTCTAAAATCCTTGAAAAGGCTGTGTGGCTGATCAGTTATGTGATCACCCAAGAGGAGCAGAAGTTTATTTGAAGCATTTCAGTCAGGATTTAGAATAAATCACAGCACAGAAACAGCATTGGTTACAGTGAGCCACCTCCTTGAAGAAGGCTTCTGATTACTGGTTCGCCCTTTACTTGTCCCAAGTTAGACCTCAGTGCTGCATTTGACACCATCGATCACAACATCCTACCACAGGAGACTAGAACATGTCGGTTGGCATTAAAGGAACAGCATTAAGCTGGAATAAATTCATTCATCCCGACAGATTCCAGTTTGTCCAAGTTAATAATGAATCGTCCGCGGCATTGGCCAATGGTTCCACAGGGCTTCTGTGCTTGGACCATTGTTGTTCTCCTATACATGCTCCCCCCAGGCACAATATTATTAGGAAGCACAACATAAATTTCCCCACTGCTACGGGACAATACATATTAAAGGAGTATTTATCTATGAAGCCAGAAGAACAGATCACTAACTGTACAGATATTAAGGCCTGGATGACTTATAATTTTTTGCTTCTAAATACAGACAAAACTGATTTTGTTTGGGCCTAAACACCTCAGAGACAGGTTATCTGACCTCGCAGTCGCTTTTGGATGGCGGGCATTCTGGCCTCCAGTTCTACCGTGAGGAACCTGGGAGTCATATTTGACCAGGATATGTCCTATCAGTCCCATATTAGGCAGGTCACTAGGACTGCCTTCTTTTCACTCTATGTAACATAGCTAAGATTACGAGTATCGGTCCAAAAAGTGACGCCTCGAAAAAGCTAGTCCACGTGACGAGTTACCTCAAGGCTGACTATTAGTGTAATTCTTGTTGTCGGGTTGTCCTGACTAGCTTCTGAACAAGTAGGCCTCCAGCTCATCCAAAATGCTGCTACAGGGTTCTGATGGGAATTAGCAAGAGAGATCATATTTTCCTCGGTTTTAGCTTCTTCATTGGCTCCCTGTAAAGTCCAGAATAGATTTTAAAGTCCTTTCTTACCTACATAAGGTTCCCTTAATGGCCAAGCTCCATTGTACTCTTCAATGAGATGCTAAGTCCCTTATTACTCAACAACAGACTACTTTCGCCTCCCAGAGGTAGGTTTGCTTTGTTCCTAGAATCTCCAAAGTAGAATGGGAGGCCGAGTTTTAGCTATCAGGCTCCTCTCCTGTAAACCAGCTGCTGTCTGGGTCCAAGAGGCAAGACACACCTCTCTACTTTTAAAGTAAAGCTTAAACCTCTTGTTCTAACAAAGCTACAGCTAGCTCTAGTTACCAAGGAACTACACCATCCATGCCATCCCCTGTTATGTGGCCAAGTATAGGCCAAGGCTGCTGGGGGACATCCCATGATCGCCTCCACACCCTCCTCTTCCCCCTCTCTCCATTAACTCTGTGTCCTCTAAGGAGTTCTCTACCCTGAACTCGCTGTGGTTTGTTTGGCTAAAGGATGCAGGAGTCTCTTAAAAGTTAAAGCATTTTATTTGTCTTCTAAATAAGCAAAGAGTGCATAAAAAAGAGATTGTTTACAGAGCTCTGGACCAGACTACGCTTTCCTGGACAGACATAAGTTGCTAGTCACAGCATCAGTTCACTTAAGTCTGATGATCGGTCTTGCCCCTGGTCCTGTTTATATTACTGTTACACAGAGGGAGGAATGTGCGGTAATCATTTCTTTATTGGTTGCATGCACGGACACCCCCTTCTTGCAGGTGTCCTTCGTGTCGTGTGTCCTTCGTAGTCTGATTCTTACCTCATGATCGGGCGCCAGCCGCTGATGGCTCCTTGTTTTCTGTGTAGAAAAAGAATACAACACTGCACACTCCACACCCAAAAGCTATCGCCTGTATTCTTGGTGGCCTTTTCAACAACAGACAGTAACTATCTCAGAAGGCCGTAGCTGTAGGTTATACCATTAATGGAGTTGTTCTTGACGCCTGCAGTACATTAATTTCATCATTCTGGATGTCTCTGTCCCTGTCGTAAATTCTTTTTTCCCATGTGATTTGCTACTTAAGCATCTACAGTGTGGCTCTCTATATCTGCTGTGATTAAGAATTCCAAGCATTAGCACACCAACTTCTCCTTGCACATAAGCAATGTAGCACATATCCCAACACCCTCTCCTAGCAAGTGCTGTGGTTGTTTCTCTCTGGTCTTCGCCTTGCAATTCTCTACAGATACCTGTGGTTCCAGAGCTGAACATCTGATCTATGGCTCCACCCCTAATTCGCCCTGCAGGTCCTCTCTGCTGCCATTTGCTGCCATTTGCTGTCATTATTCTACATTGTAACTTCTCTCTCCTCCCCAACTGGTCAAGGCAGCAGATGGTCATTCACCTAAAGCCAGGATCTGCCCAAGGTTGCCCACTGCTGCCAAGTGCTTGCTCATGGTGGAACTGTACGAGTGTGGCCCAGATCGTTTCGTTTGTAAAGTGCCCTGAGATTACTTTTGTTGTGAATTGGCCATATAAATAAATTGAATTTAATTGAATCGAATCCTTTCGGAATTAAAATATTAATGTCTGCTATTAATAGTACAGTAGAAGTGGCATTTCATAACGCTAGCAGGAAATATTGATTCGATGTTTTATTTTCATCATGTTCACAAAGTCACATATGTTCAGTTTCCATCAAACATGAATTCTCCATTTTATTCGCTTATTATTTCATCACCACTACCGGGGTGACAGTGGCGCGTTATTGTTACTGTGATGTCAGAGCCAGGTCAGACACCAGCCTGTCACGTGTCAGTTCAGCTGACCGGACAGCAGAGGGCGACACGTGATGCAGATGTGACGGCCTGCAGTCATCAAACTCAGACTACTTCATGTATTTTAATTTCCAGTTACTTCCGTAACAATCCTGGACACGCGAGTACTTTCTTTCTTGACCGACAGAGTAATGGAGTATTTTGACGTATTTAATTAATAATTGATTTATAGTTACGCTCGACCTCGTATCGTAGTATTTAACATTTCCTCCACTGTAGCGTCACAGGAGCCTTTATTTTGAAAGGCCGGGCTTTTCCTGTTTGCTGCTTTTCCTGGTTTGTTGTGTGGTCGCTGCCCGCAGCTTCGACTTCCGGTTCTTTCCTTCTTCGCCCATCTGAAGGTTAGTTACGTCACCGTCTTAAATCGATTAACTGATCACATGACAAGGCGCAGCAACTGAAAATACTACAAGGTATGGTACAGTAGTTAAGTGAATGTACTTAATTACTGCGCAGCTGTAGTGTGAGTACTCTGAGTACTGCAATAAAAATATGTAAAGTAGTGTTTGCAGTCAGATGTAATCAGAGTATTTAGAGTAACAGTAGTGTGTCAGTCAGATGTAGTCAGAGAATAGAGTAACAATAGTGTATCAGTCAGATGTAATCAGAGTATTTAGCAGGAGGTGGAAAGAGTACTGAAAATTTGTACTCAAGTACTGTTACATTGCTTAAATTGTACTCACTACAAGTAAAAGTACTCAGTTAAAAAATACTTAACTAAAAGTACAAAGTACTCTTTCAAAAACTACTGAGTAATTACTTTTAAACCAATGGATGTTTTTACTTGCATCATCAATAGCAGGCATTTGATTCGACACCTGTATGAAATATCTAATGCTCAAAATCACATTTCTCAGACGAACAATAAAGTATAGAAACACTATGGCAATTTGTTTTGTAAACAAATGTAGACATAAAGCAGGAATTTTGTTTGTTAAAAGAATGACAAAAATGTTTTTGAACCTGCATAGAACAGTTTAAACTTTTTCCAATAGACTGCGAACAACAGGCAGGTAAGAGTCTTTAAACTTTCTGAACCTTGTTCAGTTTCTGGCAGGAGCTGCTTTCTAAGTTAACAGAGTCTATTCGGCTTCGCTTATTGTGAAGAGTAGACCGGCACAGCTAAAAAGTCGTTCACATGCAGCAGAGGCAGGCAGAGCCGTGTTCAGCTTGAGGGAGAGCTTCTTAATGGCTGAGAAGGAGTGCAGCAGCTCCATGGTGTCTGTGGCACAAGCAAGATAACCATCAAGCTCAACTGGATTCTTGCAGCAGCCTTTCTTGAGATTGATTGATCTGGAGAAGAAAATCATCTTCATCAGATGACTTTGCTGATCCTCACCTCATGTCTGGCTGCTTTCAAGATGTTGTTTAATGTATGTTATTGCAAGTAGACAGTACAATTTGTTATTTAAATTTCAGTGAATATTCCTGAACACACAAAATTTAAATCAGCTAATCTTACAAAAAGGATTCTTGTATTAAAGACAGACCATCAACTGACAACCTATTAGAGGGTGAGCCATGACCGAGATGTTAACATACTACCTTGGTATACATGTGTTCAAACATAACAATACAGAAATGGGATCATAGAAACCTTTGAAAAAAATCTAGCCTTACCAGCCTCTATTACATCTGCTCTGTCAGTCCAGGAAGTCTTGAACTTTGGTAAGAGGTGACTGCAGCAGCCAACTGTAAGTTCTGTAAAGGGTAACGCCAGTATCATAAGAAAAACATTTTCATTCAGGTATCTTGAAGTAAGAGGACAAGGGACCCCTTACATCAGGCCGTGTTTTCTTCATACAAAGTTAGCCTCAAATTTGGAGCACCATTTACCCCCTTAATGACAAGCCACTATGACATGGGTTAATTTTCAATGGATGCAATTTTGTGTTCTAGTTTTGTGTAACGCACATTTTAGCACAAAAACAGGCCTGCTGAATGTAGGCCTGTGAGCATTACATGACTACAGATTTAATCTATTGTAATGACAATGGTTGTCCAAATATTAAGCAAAAACATTTCTAAGAACTGTAATTCAATTATGCATGCATATGTTAGTAAGTCTGGCCTTTATTTAATACCAGGTTAACCGATGGCAGTGATAATATCTTTGCATACTTTATCTTAGCCAAACTAATAACCTTAACGCATATCAAAAATAAAAAAGCAACATCATAAGGGCATAGTTGTAAAACCTCTTACCACAATGTGTTTTTTGAGATTAGATGCTGAAGTCTTGTAAGCTGATATCACCGTAGAGGTCAAACAAAGTTTGCATTGCATCTGGACGCCGGGTTCCTTTCCCTTCTGTACATGAAAAAATTCTCCAGGTAATGCACAGGCACTCGCTCTTTTTCTTCGCTATTTTCACTGTTGGCAGTGTTGTCCTCTCTGTCTCCATTTTTAGCTTTTTTGTCTCCAAATTTCCGCCTCCAGCCTGCTATGTAGGGTATGTTACCTGCAGACACCTGTGCCTGCTGCAGCGGAGTTTTCCTTTCCTTACGTCATAGGTTAATTGGCGTGGTCGCGATCGGACAGCCTTATTGGCTGCAAAATCCTAGATGAAAAGGTTTGAATATTCATTCAAATTGTGGCTGTACTCAACAGTGACTTATGATTTTTGGGGTAAAAGTAGCTTTTGGTGATTTACATGGTGTAAATTGTACTCAAGTATGGTAAAATTACACAATCTGAAAAATACTCATAAAAGTGGCCAAGTACCCAAAAATCTGATTTAATTACAGTAACGTGACTATTTGTAATTAAGCATTCCACCCTCAGCCAGAGTAACAATAGTGTTTGCAGTCAGATGTATTTAGAGTATTTAGAGTAAATATGGTGTCTGCAGTCGATGTAATCAGAGTATTAGAGCAAAGTAGTCTGCAGTCAGATGTAATCAGAGTACTGCTGTTGGTTGCTTCAGCCTTCATCCGCTCCTCCATGAATAATATGTTCATTGATTGATTCGATTGATTGATTTCGCTTGATATCGTCAGAGCGTAATCAGCCAATCAGGAGGAGACAGCTGATATCTGACGTTTCGTGGATTGATGATGATGGATGATGATCAGTTATTGATCCTGTCAGCTCCACAGATGAAGGTTGATTATTGATTATTGACCAGCTGCAGACTGACTAGATGCATCACCATGGAAACTGTCGGATCAGCTGCCTCCTCCAATCACAGCTCTGTGTGCATCACGCATCGCCAACCCTGTTAAATGTCACTGCACTATCAAGATCATATCACAATGTCAAACAAATGCTATCATTTCCAATGTCCCGCTGCTCATCTGTAATGAAGTGTTGAGTAGCGAGTTGGCCAGGGCACGCAGCAGCTCCTAGTCCCAATCAAACTCATCCCACTTGGTTGCAAGCCGCTGCATCTGAAACATGTTGTTTCGCCAAGGTCAGCTTCTCCCTGTGGAGGCCTGCTGGTTTGCTGAACCCGCCTCAAATAGGAAATATAGTTTTGCAAGACACATCAAATGACACAGATGACTGGGAAAATGACATGGCAGAGGGTCAGACAGGACAAACAGAAGCAGTGGAGGAGATGGAGGCAGGTGAGCAGCAGGAACAGCAGAAAGCAGGTGGTGAACAGGTGAAGGCAGGTACAAGGAAGGTGAAGACTGACAGTGAGCAGGTGGAAACAGGCAGACTTCAGCAAAGAGTGGCTGAAGCAGTAATTTTAGTTCTGTGGTTTTAACTCTCCTTTCTGTCACTGTAGTCTCTTGCTGGTTTTTAGCTCCATTTAAATAATATGAGTCATTTTAAACTGCGTACTCTGAACATACATGGAGCCAGACGCCTTCTTAAACATACAGATGGAAGTGACCTAGAGGCAGCAGTGAACATCTGTTTGTTGGAGATTTTAACTGCATAACTTTCTTTTTAGACAGGAATCATCCCGGGAATCCACATAAGGCCTCCAGGAAGGAGTTTAAAGAGGCTGATAGAAACCCACAAGCTGTGTGGATGTATGAGGAAACTGCTGGGAGGAGCAGATAGTTTATGGAGCCATAAAGACAATGTTTTCTAATATCTTTTTAGCGCACACTGACAGGTTTTATAGTTTTAAGTCTTAGTGTTTTTAAGGGTTAATCTAACCTCGCAGGTTTTACAGACCACCACCACCATATCGGACAGAGGAGGATGATTCACTCCCTGTGCTTTGTGGATGGGTAGCTGATCCAGGAATCTGCAGAAATCCGCTGCTGGTTTCTATAAAGCCCTGTACCAGTCAAGGAAGGAGAAGAGCTGGGAGGTATCGAGCTTCCTTCTCTCACCGGGTTCTACCACAACTCTCAGCATGTCAACACCAGCTGACACTGTGATAACTCTCATGACAACTGTTTACTGTGCTGCAGTGAACTGCAGAATGGCAAGGTTCGGTTTGATGGTTTGCCATCGAGATTCTTACAAAGCCTTCTGGACAGAGATTGCGAGGACCTGCTCGAGGTTCCACTGACAGTCTGCAGCAGGGTCAGCTGCCCATGAGCTGCAGTGTGAGAGCCAGCCCCTGCACCTCTTCACAAAGGGAGACCAGAACATCAAGACCTGGCAACCAGTGTCCTCCTCTGCACCGACCACAAGTCTCTTCCAAGGTTCTAGCAAACAGGCTGAGAACAGTGATAGAGCAGGTCGTTCACATGGACCAAACCTACTATGTACCTGGCAGGTTGGTTACAGCTGGTTACAGCATTGTGGAGTGTACTGTTACAGCTGTAACCAACTGCTGCACCCCTGGCCATAGAGCCTCCTCCACAAACTAATGACAGGGTCTCTACTGGTTTTAAACTTCCAAACTGTGATTCTGCTTTTAAACTGTCTGCGTATTCAATTCAATTCAGTTTTATTTATATAGCTCCAATTCACAACCAAAGTCAACCTTTAGGGCACTTTTACAAACAGAGCGGTCTAGACCACACTCATTACTATTAATTACACCCAACAGTTCCACCATGAGCAAGCACTTGGAGACAGAGGCAAGGAAAAACTTCCTTTTAACAGACAGAAACCTTGGGCAGATCCTGGCTCTAGGTGGATGGCCATCTGCCCTGACCGGTTGGGGGGAAAGAGAGAGAGATAGAGAGAGACAGGAGGGGCGAGAGAGAGAGCAAATACACCATGTTGCAGACACAGATACAGGAGTACATAACCTTAGATGAATACTGACAAAATGGTAGAACAACAGAATCCTAACTATGGCAACTATTTACAGTACAATATAGAATAATAATAATAAGTGGCAGCAGAGGACGGGGGCAGGTTGGTGGAGCCACAGATCAGATGTTCAGCTCTGGAGCCACAGGTATCTGTAGAGAGGCACAGAGAGAGAGACCAGAGAGAAACAAGCACAGCACTAGGGAAGAGAGGACACAGAGTTAATGGTTAATCTGCGATAGTTTAAATGGGTTGGGGAGAGAGAGGGGAGAGGAGAAGTGTGGAGATGATCATGGGATGTCCCACAGCAGCCTCGGCCTATAGCAGCATAACTAAAGGGTGGCATGAAGGGGTAGTTTTGACTATGGGTGTAGTTGGCATGGTAACTAGAACTAGCTGTAAGCTTTGTCGAACAAGAAGGTTTTAAGCTTTACTTTAGAAGTAGAGAGGGTGCCTGCCTCTCGGACCCAAACTGGCAGCTGGTTCCACAGGAGAGGAGCCTGAGAGCTAAAGGCTCGGCCTCCCATTCTACTTTTGGAAATTCTGGGAACCACAAGCAAACCTGCACTCTGGGAGCGAAGTGATCTGTTGGGTTGATAGGGACTTAGCATCTCATTGAGGTACAATGGAGTTTGGCCCTTAAGGGCCTTGTAGGTAAGAAGAAGGACTTTAAAATCTATTTTGGACTTTACAGGGAGCCAATGAAGAGAAGCTAAAACTGGAGAAATATGATCTTGCTAATTCCCATCAGAACCCTTGCTGCAGCATTTTGGATGAGCTGCAGGCTTCTCAGTGAGCTAGTTGGACAACCTGACAACAAGGAATTACAGTAGTCCAGCCTTGAGATAACAAATGCATGGACTAGCTTTTCGGTGTCACTTTGGGACAGGATGTTCCTAATCTTAGCTATGTTGCGCAAGTGAAAGAAGGCAGTCCTAGTGACCTGCCTAATATGGGACTGAAAGGACATGTCCTGGTCAAATATGACTCCCAGGTTCCTCCCGGTAGAACTGGAGGCCAGGGTAATGCCATCCAAAGTGACAGCAAGGTCAGATAACATGTCTCTGAGTTGTTTAGGCCCAAACAAAATCACCTCAGCTTTGTCTGTGTTTAGGAGTAAAAAAATTACAAGTAATCCAGGCCTTAATATCTGTCAGACATGTCTGAAGTCTAACTAATTGATCTGTTTCTTCTGGCTTCATAGATAAATACAGCTGTGTATCATCGGCATAGCAATGGAATTTATACTGTGCTTCCTAATAATGTTGCATAGGGGAAGCATGTATAGGGAGAACAACAATGGTCCAGCCACAGAACCTTGTGGAACTCCATGATTAACCTTTGTGTGCACGGACGAGTTGTTATTGACATGGACAAACTGGAATCTGTCGGATAGATAAGATTTAAACCAGCTTAGTGCTGTTCCTTTAATCCCTGCAGAAATTTCAGGGGCTGCTGCATGTGACACACATGGATCTCTAACAGTTGAAGGGAGGGTGCAATGAATTCTTTCTCTAATATCTATGATTTTACTAGTAAAGAAATCCATAAAGTCACTGCTGCTGAGAGCTGAGGGAATAGTTGGCCCAACAGAGCTGTGACTCTTTGTCAGCCTGGCTACAGTGCTGAACAGAAACCTGGGGTTGTTCTGTATGCTGATGATTTTGTTGTCATGGTCACCAAACAGAGCGATGTGGACTTTCTCGAAGACTGTGTGCAATGTTTTGGTATGTGCTCCTCAGCCAGAGTGAACTGGGGTAAGAGTGAGGCTATATTGATAAAAATTGGGAGAATGTTTTAGTAAAGGTGGAAGGCAGACTGAAGAAGTGGAAGTTGTATCAGGAAGGCACGAGACAAAACAGACAAAAACCACTTGTCTAATTACTTAACCATGACAGAAGTGGCTTTTACCTAAAATGTCTTTTAGAGGTCGGGTTTTAATCATCAACAATCTGGTCGTATCTATGCTATGGCATCATCTGGCATGTGTGGACCCTCCAGTCAACCTCCTGGCCAAGATTGTGGTCCTTTTCTGGGACCGCCTTCACTGGGCCCCACAAAGCACCCCGTTCCTGCCCGGAGAAGAAGGAGGCCAGGGGCTCATTCCCCTGGCCAGTAGGGGTGCTCCAATTTTGGCTCCAGTTCATTCAGAGACTACTGAGAGGCCTGGTGGACCTGGTTTGGAGGCCTGTTGTTCAGACTGTCCTGGCACAGAGTGGGGGTCTGGGAGTGTTTTTAAAATATGGGGGCTTCTCAGAAAAGACTGTCCACGTGATCTTAACTCACCATCCTGGATTTTAAAGGAGCCTGTTGTGTACAGGACTCATTTTAATGTGGGCAGTGTTTTAGGGTTTTCGGTTATGAAAAGGTTTGTCTCCACAAGGATCATCACATTGGGTCACGTGGTGGATCTGTGTGCACCTGAACTGGACAATGCTAAGGCTTTGTCCTCGGCTCTCTGCATTTTTTCAGACAGGACCATCAGGAACCTGCTGATGGGCTGGAGAAACCAGCTAACGGAGGAGGAACATTCTGCCATCAGAACGGGGATGAGCTGTTTCCTTTAGATGTCCTGTCTCTGGATTGTAAAGACTGTTCAGGTGTGTTTTTAGTATCAGAACCCATAATCCTGCACGTCTCATCAGGCAAACAGATGTACAGACTCCTGGTTAAGACATTAAATAAAGACAAACTGCATGGTCGTGTAGACACTTCTTGGAGAGAGCATCTGGGTTTGGGTTCTGATGTAAGACCTGCTTGGAGAGCACTGTACAAACCACCGTTGACAAGTACAAACCACCGTTGACAAAAAAGGTTGGAGACCTGCAGTGGAGGGTTTTACATGGTGCAGTGGCCTTCAACGCTTTTATTTCTGTTTTAAATCCCAGTGCGAATGAGAAATGTCCATTCTGTTCCCAAAGAGAAACTGCATTCCACTGTTTCCTGGACTGCAGCAGGCTTCAGTCGCTCTTTGTGTTTGTAGAGACGCTGTTTGGTTTGTTTGGGGAGATCTTCTCTCTGTAGACCTTCATCCTGGGGTTCAGGTACAGCCAGAAGAGAAGACTCAAATGTGAACTGTTGAATTTGATTCTGAGCCAGGCTAAACTGGCTGTCTACATCAGCAGGAAACAGCAACTAGAGCAGTGTCTGGACTGTGAAGCCAAACCCACTCTGATCTGAATGATCAGGACTCCTTTAAACATTGATTTCAGGTATTATCAGATGATGGAGGACCTGGAGACGTTCAAGGCGATATGGTGCTACAACAGCATCCTGTGCTCTGTCGTGAAAGAACTTGTCTTTGCTTCAATTCTTACACTCACTGGCCACTTTATTAGGTACACCTGTCCAACTGCTCATTAACGCAAATTTCTATCAGCCAATCACATGGCAGCAACTCAATGCATTTAGGCATGTAGACATGGTCAAGACGAACTGCTGCAGTTCAAACCGAGCATCAGAATGGGGAAGAAAGGTGATTTAAGTGACTTTGAACGTGGCATGGTTGTTGGTGCCAGACGGGCTGGTCTGAGTATTTCAGAAATTGCTGATCTACTGGGATTTTCACGCACAACCATCTGTAGGGTTTACAGAGAATGGTCCGAAAAAGAGAAAATATCCAGTGAGCGGCAGTTCTGTGGGCGAAAATGCCTTGTTGATGCCAGAGGTCAGAGGAGAATGGCCAGACTGGTTCGAGCTGATAGAAAGGCAACAGTAACTCAAATAACCACTCGTTACAACCAAGGTATGCAGAAGAGCATCTCTGAACGCACAACAGGTCGAACCTTGAGGCAGATGGGCTACAGCAGCAGAAGACCACACCGGGTGCCACTCCTGTCAGCTAAGAACAGGAAACTGAGGCTACAATTCGCACAGGCTCACCGAAATTGGACAATAGAAGACTGGAAAAACGTTGCTTGGTCTGATGAGTCTCGATTTCTGCTGCGACATTCGGATGGTAGGGTCAGAATTTGGCGTCAACAACATGAACGCATGGATCCATCCTGCCTTGTATCAACGGTTCAGGCTGGTGGTGGTGGTGTAATGGTGTGGGGGATATTTTCTTGGCACTCTTTGGGCCCCTTAGTACCAATTGAGCATCGTTGCAATGCCACAGCCTACCTGAGTATTGTTGCTGACCATGTCCATCCCTTTATGACCACAGTGTACCCATCTTCTGATGGCTACTTCCAGCAGGATAATGCGCCATGTCATAAAGCTCGAATCATCTCAGACTGGTTTCTTGAACATGACAACGAGTTCACTGTACTCAAATGGCCTCCACAGTCACCAGATCTCAATCCAATAGAGCACCTTTGGGATGTGGTGGAACGGGAGATTCGCATCGTGGATGTGCAGCTGACAAATCTGCAGCAACTGCGTGATGCTATCATGTCAATATGGACCAAACTCTCTGAGGAATGTTTCCAGTACCTTGTTGAATCTATGCCACGAAGGATTAAGGCAGTTCTGAAGGCAAAAGGGGGTCCAACCCGGTACTAGCAAGGTGTACCTAATAAAGTGGCCAGTGAGTGTACATGAGGATAAAAACAACTTTGTTTGTTTGGACGAGATGTTGATCTGTTAGTGAGTAGAAATGTTTAAAAGAAAGAGTTTTGAAAAGTAAAAAATTTCTCTCTGTCTCGCTCTCTGTGAGTCTGCAGAGTAAGTGGTTTTCAGTCTTTACTCTTTTCTATTGGTTTTGAGGGTGTTTGTATGTTTTTTGCAATGTCTTTGTTAAGGTTATTGTCAGTAGATTAGTTGTTTTGGTTGTGGGTTGGTGGTGGTTTTGGTTCATGTCTCCCACATGAACAGCGGGATTGTGATTTTTCTTGATGGTGTAGTGAAAGTTGAGCGAGTTGTTGAAAGTGGAGTTGTTTTGCAGGACACTTTCACCCCTGTGCTCCCGTTAGTGAATCCCGCAAAAAAGATCATGATTTCAAACGCACCCCTGTTCATTAAGGACGAAGAGTTGGCCAAAGAGCTGTCGCGCTACGGACAGCTGGTGTCCCCGATTAAGATGGTGCTTGCTGGGCTGCAAGTCCCCGAAGCTGAAGCATGTTGTGTATCACAGACGACAGGTTTTTATGATCCCCAAAGACAACACCAAGGACTTGAACCTGACGTTGAGCTTCAGAGTTGATGGCTTCAGTTATCCCGTGTTTGCTACTTCAGAGTCGATGAAATGTTTCGGTTGCGGGGCAGACGGACATTTGGTTCAGTCCTGTCCAGCCTCAGGACAACTGTGCCTGATTTTTCCGCTGCTGGGTCGGTCGCTTTGGCCGGGTCGGGCGCGCCTGACGCATCACAGCTTGCGAGTGGGTCGGACTCTCTTGATGTGCGGCAGTCTGAGGCAGACGTGCAGGAGCAGAGTGTGAAAAAGGTTCAAGGTGAAAATAGAAATAAAGTGAATAACAGAAACAGACAGAGCGGCGAGAAAGCAGAGAAAAAGGAGCAGGAGGAGGAAAAGAAAGGTCCCAGCAGCTGCAGTCAGAGCGCTGACAGTGTGGTGGATGATGTGCTGATGGCTGAGAACATGTGTGAAGACATGAGTCTAACTAACAAATCTAGCAAAAGGAAGCAGAGCGCTGCCAAGGCAAAGAAGCTGTTAGAGGACCTGTCTGACAATGAGGAGGCAAGTGAGTGGACGCCATCACAGGAGGATGAGATGGTTTTTTATCCTCTAGAGAAAATTAGGAGGTTTCTGGTGGAAACTAAAGGGCAGCGGGCCGTTAAAACCGAACACTGAGGGCTTTTGTCAGGTCTGTGACTCGGCTGAGGAAGGAGGAAGATGCTTTCAGTGAACAAGAAGTGTTTCAACTTAAGAAAGTGATGGTTGGACAGAAGTTAATCGATAGTTTAGTTTTACCAGCAAGGCTGATGTGGAAGAAAGGGGGGTTGAAGTACCTAGGAGTGTTTTTAGGTGAAGAATCTGTTTTAGCAAAGAACTGGGACAACACTTTGGACAGGATAGAGGGCCGGCTGAGAGTGACAGGACTGGACGTCTGAACCCAGATGCACGACTCGAAGTCCTGTAGTTACACAAGCACACTTTTATTGAAACAAAGTAACAAATCAAAATCACTCGAAATGAGGCAAAAGGTTCAAACAAAACTCACGGGTACAAAAGGCAAAAACCAAAATCACTCTTTCGAGGACAAAAATTCTGTGAAAGAAATAATCAAAATAGCAGCAAAGGAACTGAACAAATGAACAAAACAGAAGCCCAATACGTCACAGAATGCGAGAGCATGAACGTAGCACTAGTAGTCACCAAGACAGACCTGAAACGAGAGGGAAGTTAGTATTTTCACAATAAAACAGGGAATCACGAGACAACATGGACAAGACAAGGACTACTTTAGCGAGCTTGACCAGACATGACAGAGAACGTGGAGGTGGCTTTTGCCAAGCATGTCGCTTTGCTCCCAGAGAGCAGGTTTGCCAGTGGTTCCCAGAGTTTCCAAAAGTAGAACTGGAGGCTGAGCCTTTAGCTCTCAGGCTCCTCTCCTGTGGAACCAGCTGCCAGTTTGTGTTCAGGAGCAGACACCCTCTCTACTTTTAAAGTAAAGCTGAAAACCTTCCTGTCTGACAAAGCTTACAGCTCTAGTTATAGTTCTAGTTATCATGATAACTAAACCCATAGTCACAGTTACTCCTTAATGCCATCCCTCAGTTATGCTGCTATAGGCCGCGCCTGCTGCGGGACATCCCATGATGGTCTCCACACTCCTCCTCTCCTCTCTCTCTCCTCAGACCCATCCTCTCATCTGTAAACCATGTCTACATGTCATTAACTCTGTGTCCTCTGTCCCCTAGTGCTGTGCTTGTTTCTCTCTGGTCTCTCTCTCTGTACCTCTCTATAGATACCTGTGGCTCCAGAGCTGAACATCTGATCTGTGGCTCCACTGACCTGCCCCCTGTCCTCTGCTGCCATTTATTATCATTATTGTATTATTATCATTATTGTCCTGCTAACAGCAGCCATAGTTAGGACTCTGCTTCTCTACCATTCTGTCAGTTTCATCTTTATGTTCACCTATATCTCTGTCTGTGATGTGTTGTATTCTCTCTCTCTCTCTCTCTCCCCTCGTCTCTCTCTCTCTCCCCCCTCCTGTCTCTCTCTCTCTCTCTCCCCCAGCCAGTCAGGGCAGATCCAGGATCAGTCCCAGGTGTCAGCCTGTTACAGGAAGTCTCTCCTACCTCTGTCTCATGGTGGAACTGTTGGGTGTAGTTAACAGTAATGAGTGTGGTCTAGACCCACTCTGTCTGTAAAGTGCCCTGAGATGACTTTGGTTGTGGATTGGCACTATATAAATAAAACTGAATTCAATTGAATTGAACTGAATAGAGGGCCGACACTGGTTCCTGGTTTTTGAGCGAAGATGGCGGCAGAGCGCAGCCGCTGCGAGTCCGAGTGTGGTCAATGAAGATGATGAGTTCAGTCCAAGTTCTCGGAACCAGGAAGCAGGATCTGTCCAGTTGTGTCCAGCTGTGGCTCCAGCTGTGGTTGCAATGGTAATGATCTTCGTGAGAGATGAGCTTATACGTAGCGCCGCTTCAGACCAATCAGCTATCAGTGCTGGTAGAAGACGGTGGTGGGAGGGTCTCCGTATCCCAGGTTCATGTGACACACCTGTGACACACCTGTGTGTGCTGCTCGCTGGCTGTTACGTCATATGAAGGTTAAATTAAACCCTGCTGTTACTGTTGGACTTTGGTACAACCCTGCAATTTATTTTGAAAGCCCATGTTTGTCTCTGCTTCTGTTTTATTCTGGTGCGTGCGCACGTGTGGACAGGAGGAGCAGCTGCAGCTGAGCACGTGACACCTGTCACACATCATGACGGGGCTCTGCTGCTTCTCCGCGGTGACACGCTGTGTGTTAAGGTGGTGCTGCCTATGAGCTGTGCGTGTGCGCGCTTATACCCGCAGGGTATTATGGGAGATGTAGTTTCTGGTCAGGAAGCCACACAGTGCTTGGTTCAGCCAAATACTTCTGTTGGTTTCAGATCCTGCGGTGGAAAGATGGAGGGACGGGCTCCACATGTTTCTTTGTCACGTTGTGTTGTTTGATGAACCAGAGACTCACACAGACGCACTAATGGGGCTGATGTCTGAACAAACCTGCTCACAAAAATGTAGACAAACTATACATAGATCTGCAAACCTGTGCATAGATCTGTCAAAAGTAAAAGCGTGGCGGTGAAACAGCTCGATCAGCCACCAGACGATGCAATCCACTGACTCAACTCAGTCAAGTAAATGTCAATGTGTACATAATGTGTAGATAGATCTCTGAATGTGTACATAGATCTGTGAACGTGTAGATAGATCTGTGAACATGTGCATAGATCTGTGAACGTGTGCATAGATCTGTGAATGTGTAGATCTGTGAACGTGTAGATAGATCTGTGAACGTGTGCATAGATCTGTGCACGTGTAGATAGATCTATGAATGTGTGCATAGATCTGTGAACGTGTAGAATGATCTGTGAATGTGTAGATAGATCTGTGAACGTGTGCATAGATCTGCGAATGTGTAGATAGATCTGTAAACGTGTACATAGATCTGTAAATACAGACAAGTGGTCGGTTACGGCTCAGGCAGCGTCTCAGCCGGCTCTTTATTCACATGACTCATGTTGCACTCCTGCTGCAGCAGAGATCTGAGAATGCGTGTGGCGATCAGCAGGTGTCAGATAGACGGATGGCACCGCCCCGTCTCTTTCGGCTGCCATCATACCCCTGGGGAAACTATGGGGTAATCTACAGATGCTGTATTTTAGGCTTGATCCAACCTGGCTGCCCTAAACTCATGCGTGGAGACTGGACTCTCTCGCCCACAGTTACCAAATCATGTGACAGATGTTTAAATCTGTGATTAAATCACAGATTTAGATTAGATTAGATTAGACTAATAAAGGAATCTAATCAAATCTAATCTAATTTAAATCTGTGAATGGCTGTTTCACATGGCAGTGCATCATGGGAGCAGTAGTTAACCTAGAAATTTCCCTCCAAGACTCTGTTGTTGCTGTGGTCAATAATGTGTTGTGGTGTTTGTGTGAAGGTGTGGCCTCTGCTATGAGTCAATTTGAGGACAGACAGGAGGGAGGGGGGCCCTCTAAAACCAGTCCATGCAGAGACCACCTCAGCCAGACCAGACCTCAGAGGTGAGATGGGGATCTGTTGCAGCTCACATCACTGCCCCAGCATGATTCACACTCACAGCTCTGCATGTGTGTGTTCAAGCCCTGAGCAGCAGTGCACATCAGACCTAGCTGGACCTGGACCTGGACCCAGCTGTGTGTTCATGAGGAGTCATGAGTCCATGGAGCTCCCCTTGTTGTTCAGACAATCTGTTGATGGAAGGTGAGAATTTTAAAAAGTTCTCTGTGACGCAAACTTTGTTGTTTTCTGTGTTTGAACGATTGAATCTGTGTTGCATCACTTTACATCCAATATGCACGTTTATCTGAGCTGGTTTCTCTTCAGACCTGTTCCTGGACATGGACCTGGACTGGGCTGTGTGTCGTTGAAGAGCGATGCCTTGATGTTTGAACCAGATTTCTCAGAGACAAATTAAGTCAGCGTCGCCGCAGATGCAACAGTACATCCCATCCCAAGTCCTAAACTTGATGCAACTGTCCAAAATATTCTACAGCCTGGTTCTAAGTTTCTATTTCTATCTCAGGTCCTGGAAAACACTGTCTTAGCTCAGTTGTTGTTGTATTTAGAAAGAACATTATGTCTCTGGGAAATGCTCCGTCACTGGTGGAGCACCTCAGCGCACCTCAGCGCTCCACGTTATTGATCTCATACAGACTCCCTTCAGGATCCACCTTGCTAAACAGGATATGTCCAACCATCCATATGCAGACAACAGTCAGCTGTACCTCTCATTAGACCCTGGACACGATATCAAAGACCACACTGGGAGGTTTCTCTCTGACCGCCTCCAAGACGTGAGATGTTGCTTAGTGATGGTGAGACCAAAGTGGTCTCCACCTGGGGGTACAGCTGATCACCGAGGCCCCTGCTGCCGAACCTTCACACTTTTCTCAGAAATCGTGGTTTGGTGCTTGATCCAGTTCTGAAATTTGACAAACAAATTAACTCTGTTGTGAAGAGGTGCTTTCTCTGACTACTAAATATCTGTTTCATAAAGTTTTTACTTGAGTTGATTTGAAACTTGAGAAGGATTTGGCTGGTCCAGGAGCTGGCAGTTAGTTCAGGGAGGTTGTAGGTGTGTTGGTCCAGGGCACCTGTGCAGTTTACAGTGAAGGACGGGACCCAATTTGGGGGGTTGGTGGGAGCTGTGGCAACTAAACCAAACTCACTGAAGTAAAACACTGATTCAAATATCTCCTCATGGACCCAGAGTCATTGAAGTGAGCTCATCTTCCATGGTTTCTTCACAGGGTCGACCAGGAGAGCTCAGAGGGTCCCAGTGCTCAATCTGCCCTGCAGGATCAAACACACCTGGGCTCCATATTTATGGTCTGTACATGTACAACAACCTCTTTACATCTGTTCTGTTGGCAGTGATCTCCATGCTGCTCTTTGGAGACCAGTGGACTGTCAGTCTGTCCAACATGGATCTGATGTTTGGATCCATGATTTCAGTTTGATCATGATGTTCATATCATATTCTTTTCCAGCTGCTGGAGGAGAACATCATCACGTTTGTGAAGAATGAACTGAAGAAGATGCAGAAGGTTCTGAGCCCAGATTACCCAGAATGCTCAGAGAGTCAGAGGGAGGAGTTGAAGGGTGAGGATAAGGAGCAGAGGAGGAGCAGCAGAGAGGTATTTCTGAAGATCACCATGGACTTCCTGAGGAGGATGAAGCAGGAGGATCTGGCTGACCGTCTGCAGAGGAGTAAGGGGATTTTTCTAAAGACTGAACCTCCTGAATCAAAGAAACATTGACTGAAGTCTCAAGAGGCAAACAGAAATATGTTCAGATACCCATTTGTAAGGAAATGAAATATCTGTGGAGGTTCTCATTCATCCAGGTCATAGTTTACCATCCAGGAAAGCACACAGAGCAGAAGCAACCATCAGACAAGAAGACATCTTTAAAACCTCCCCTGGAAGAGAGGAACCAATCAGAACAGTGATGACAAAGGGAGTGGCGGGCATTGGGAAAACGGTCTTAACACAGAAGTTCACTCTGGACTGGGCTGAAGACCAAAGCAACCAGGACATCCAGTTCACATTTCCATTCACTTTCAGAGAGCTGAATGTGCTGAAAGTTCAGCTTGGTGGAACTTGTTCATCACTTCTTTACTGAAACCAAAGAAGCAGGAATCTGCAGCTTTGAACAGTTCCAGGTGGTCTTCATCTTTGACGGTCTGGACGAGTGTCGACTTTCTCTGGACTTCCACAACAACCAGGTCCTGACTGATGTCACAGAGTCCACCTCAGTGGATGTGCTGCTGACAAACCTCATCAGGGGGAAGCTGCTTCCCTCTGCTCGCCTCTGGATAACCACACGACCTGCAGTAGCCAGTCAGATCCCTCCTGACTGTGTGGACATGGTGACAGAGGTCAGAAGGTTCACTGACCCACAGAAGGAGGAGTACTTCAGGAAGAGGTTCAGAGATAAGACACATGCCAGGAGAATCATCTCCCACATCAAGACATCACGAAACCTCCACATCATGTGCCACATCCCAGTCTTCTGTTGGATCACTGCTACAATTCTGGAGGACATGTTGAAGACCAGAGAGGGAGGAGAGCAGCCCAAGACCCTGACTGAGATGTACATCCACTTCCTGGTGGTCCAGGTCAAATGGAAGAATATCAAGTATGATGGAGGAGTTGAGACAGATTCACAGTGGAGTCCAGAGAACAGGAAGATGATTGAGTCTCTGGGAAAACTGGCTTTTGATGAGCTGCAGAAAGGAAACCTGATCTTCTATGAATCAGACCTGACAGACTGTGGCATCGATATCAGAACAGCCTCAGTGTACTCAGGAGTTTTCACACAGATCTTTAAAGAGGAGAGAGGACTGTACCAGGACAAGGTGTTCTGCTTCGTCCATCTGAGCGTTCAGGAGTTTCTGGCTGCTCTTCATGTCCATCTGACCATCATCAACTCTGGTGTCAATCTGCTGTCACAGCAACAATCAACATCCAAGAAGTTTAAACTCTTCAGAGAAAAACCTGAACTGAAACATCTCCACCAGAGTGCTGTGGGCAAGGCTTTACAGAGTCCAAATGGACACCTGGACGTGTTCCTCTGCTTCCTCCTGGGTCTTTCACTGCAGACCAATCAGACTCTCCTACAAAGTCTGCTGACACAGACAGGAAGTAGCTCCGAGACCAGTCAGAAAACAGTTAAATACATAAAGGAGAAGATCAGTGAGAACTTGTCTCCAGAGAGAAGCATCAACCTGTTCCACTGTCTGAATGAACTGGAGGAGATCCAACAGTCCCTGAGATCAGGACGCCTCTCCACAGATGAACTGTCTGACCTGAAGAAATACTCTGCTTCAGAGGAGGCTCTTCTGAGGCTGCTGTCAGTGGTCAGAGCCTCCAACAAAGCTCTGTAAGTGTGAAGTCAGTTTGGTCTTTTCAGAATTCGTTCAGTTGTGTGCTGTTATTGGTTCAAATGGAAAAACATTTTCTCTTTTTCTTCTGATGATTTGCTTTGCAGGCTGAGTGGCTGTAACCTCTCAGAGAGAAGCTGTGAATTTCTGCCTTCAGTTCACAGTCCTCTAGTCTGAGACACCTGGACCTGTGTACCAACGACCTGCAGGATTCAGGACTGAAGCAGCTGTCTGCTGGATTGGAGAGTCCACACTGTCAATTGGAAATGCTCAGGTTAAGATTCATTGACCTGTTCAACAGCTCACAATTACCTGTTATATAGATGGATAAATTGCCTGAGTAAGGTCTTTGGTTGGTTGGTTGCTGCTGAGAGGATTTCTCAGTGTTTAATAGACAGTCATTCAAAAATCAGCATTGAACAGTTTTTTATCAGTGTCTATGAAATGACTCATATATAAAAGCAATATAAAAATGCCAATTAACCAACTGTCATGACCCCATGTTCATCTTAAAGGAGAGGGGAGGAGTCAAAGTCTTCAATCTCAAAATCCTTCATGTGTCAGAAGAAGAGCCTTGGCCAACTGACAAACAAAACAAAACAGCAAAAGTCACTGAATAAAACAATATGGCAGGTCCAGTCTACAGGGCTTTCTGGTAAGGAGTTCATAGTCACATGTGAAGAGCAGGTAAAGGTAATCCCTTGATTAATGATTGAACACAGGCAGCAAACATGGCCAAAAGGCCTAGTGAGAACAGGTCTGCAGCTCTGTTGTACGTACCCAAAGACTACATAAAGACAACCTGTTTCTGGACCTGGCAGCATGAGAGGAACAGGACGCTGAGGCCACATACATAAAAACCAAATATGCAACGTTTGTGAATCTCAACATTTAGCAATCGACTACAGTGTGGAAAGGGCATCAGCCACAACACTGACAGATCCTTTCTTTTGCTTCATGCCCGGGTTGTGTTCATGTGCCCAACACTTTAGATGTTGGTTGTTGTAATACATGAAAGGAAGTTGTGATCGATGTGAACCTCCACCGGAAGTGAGGTTTACACTGCATAATGCAGGTTTTAGAAAATATAAAGATATATAAAGATATAAATTTATAAGATGTGAGAAGGGAGACGTTTGCATGGCAAACATAATGATAATAAATAAAAAACATAAGAAAAATGGAATACAGAAATGAATACTGTCATTAAATAAATGGCGACGCAGTTGAAGATGTTTGAAGGAAGACTTCACTGTCTTACTTGTATATAAAAAGTTTATTACAGAAAGTACAGCATCAAAAACAGGTTCCATGGAAACCTGGAGAACCTCTGGGGGCCAGAGAAAAGCTAAGGTACCACATCTGGCAATACTTAAGCATGAAGCTTTGTATATGACAGAAAACCCTACGAAAAATAAGAGAGATGGATAGCAAGGGGCACCTCGCTGTTAGACATTAACTTTTGACCCTGGGCCCCTTACTCTGACCATCTCACGGGCACCAGATATCTTTAGAAGTGAAAACCACCAGCTGAAAATTATAAATGAAGCAAAACACTTCTAAGGTATGCATGAACTTACAGGATACCTCATGCTCTCTATAGTGCCCTATAAAGACATTCTTTATATGTATATGTATTAATCAGTCCAGACACTACATATTCCCTCCTTCGAGGCTCACACAGAGTCTTGAAAAACAAAAGAATAAAACTTACATGTCAACAATTCCTCCAACAACATAATCTTAGCAATACAGCAACTTTATGGAGTGTGAAAGTGAAAAACCTGTCAGACAGCTATCTTTCCTGAAGTGTCCCTCAAACAATCTAGACAGGAAAACTCTATCACGGTCCTTCTGCCCAAGGCAACCACACATAGTACTCCAGCCCAATTAAAAGGAGGAATTTTAAACGATCTGTATAAGGATATAACTTAAGCAAATACATATGGAAACCTTAGGAAATAAAATCAAAATCGGCGGCTCCTCCGCAGCGTCGATTCCCAGCGTAGTGGTGATGGTATGTTTTAATCTGAACATCTTCACAGTGTCCTTGTTCAGAGTCCTTCATCTATTTTTATTGTCCTTGTTTGATTTTCTGAATCCCTTCAACATCTCGGGATCCTTAAATCATCAACCGCCCTCATAGCGGTCCTCCCCCAATGTCGTTCTAAGGGAAAAAGAAAACACCAACCAGTATCTTTTGTCGAAACAACATATGCAATTTAAATCATCAAATGCAAATTACCACTCTGTATTAGTAAATTCCATGTGTAGTATAAATTACATTGTCTATTCCCAGCTTTTAATCACACAATACTACAGTATTCCCACTAGGTGACTAAATAAATAATAAATAAATGTAGAGACTATAAGTGTATTAGATATGTTTAAAATGGATATTTCTCTACCAGTTCAGCTCCAATTATCACCTCTTCATCATCATCTGAGTCAGACCTCTGCAATAATGGCATCTGAACTTGCTCACCTGGCATCACTACACCAACCCATCTCAATATCATAGCCTTCGCAAAGGTCAACAGCAATGTACAGAA
Source organism: Datnioides undecimradiatus (assembly GCA_008933995.1). NCBI lineage: Eukaryota > Metazoa > Chordata > Actinopteri > Lobotiformes > Datnioididae > Datnioides > Datnioides undecimradiatus. Next base: position 135,187 of record WARS01004340.1, on the reverse strand, counting down.
ACAAAACATCACACATAACAATAAAAGAACTGCTACCAAAACTTGAACCAATACTGCTCCTACTGGTCTTAATTTCTCTTGCAACCAATCATTTGCAGACCAACCAGCTCCTTCTGACGGACCAAATGCATCTCTTATCTGCCTCAATAGATACAGAATAGATTTTAAAGTCCTTCTCCTTACCTACAAGGCCCTTAATGGCCAAGCTCCATTGTACTTAAATGAGATGCTAAGTCCCTATTACCCCAACAGATCACTTTGCTCCCAGAGTGCAGGTTTGCTTGTGGTTCCCAGAATCTCCAAGAGAAGAATGGGAGGCCGAGCCTTTAGCTATCAGGCTCCTCTCCTGTGGAACCAGCTGCCAGTCTGGGTCCAAGAGGCAGACACCCTCTCTACTTTTAAAGTAAAGCTTAAAACCTTCTTGTCCGACAAAGCTTACAGCTAGCTCTAGTTACCATGTGAACTACACCCATGGTCTAAACTACCCCTCCATGCCATCCCTTAGTTATGCTGCTGTAGGCCGAGGCTACTGGGGGACATCCCATGATCGTCTCCACACTCCTCCTCTTCCCTCTCTCTCCGCAAACTCATTTTAACCATCACAGATTAACCATTAACTCTGTGTCCTCTCTCCCCTAGTGCTGTGCTTGTTTCTCTCTGGTCTCTCTCTCTGTACCTCTCTACAGATACCTGTGGCTCCAGAGCTGAACATCTGATCTTTGGCTCCACCAATCTGCCCCGTGTCCTCTGCTGCCTTTTGTTGTCATTATTCTGTTGTCCTACCATTCCGCCAGTTGTCGTCTACAGTTATGTACTCCCGTATCTCTGTCTGTCTTCGACAAGATGTATTTTCTCTCTCCCTCCTCCCTCCAGTCTCTCTCTCTCTCTCTCTCTCTCTCTTTCCCCCCAACCGGTCAAGGCAGATGGCCGTCAACCTAGAGCCAGGATCTGCCCAAGGTTTCTGCCTGTTAAAAGGAAGTTTTTCCTTGCCACTGTTGCCAAGTGCTTGCTCATGGTGGAACTGTTGGGTGTAATAATTAGCTAATGTGGAAGTGTGGTCTAGACCTGCTCTGTTTGTAAAGTGCCCTGAGATGACTTTTGTTGTGAATTAGGCGCTATACTCATCAAGCAATTAGTTAGAATTGAGCGGTAGAAAGGTCACTAGCAGCTTCTCTCCCATGTTGTTTCTCCTGAGCACCCTCAGGAAATGTAGTCGCTGCCGTGCCTTCTTAGTGACCGCAGATGTGTTTGCAGTCCAAGAGAGGTCAGCAGAGATCACGGTGCCCAGGAAACGGAAGGTGTAGACCCTCTCCATGCAGTCGCCGTTGATATGGAGAGGGGCGGGTCTGCTCTATTTTTTCTGAAGTCGAGAGGATCTCTTTTGTTTTTATGGTGTTCAAAGGAACAGGTTGTTGTCTGAACACCATGCTGACTCAGATTTCGGATCTCATCTCTGTGGCAGACTCGTCTTCCCTGAGACCAGACCACTAACGTTGTATCATCTGTGAACTTCAGTATGGTGCTGCTGGGGTGGGATGGGCTACAGTCATAATTAATTCACCAATGCCATCAGGAAGAAAGCCTTAAATCACTGGAACAGTTGAGAAAGGAACGTCTAAAACAGACCTTTAGAATAGAACAGTACTTTATTAATCCAGTGCAGGAAATTATGGTATTACAGCAGCCACAGGCAGAAAATAATACAATTACAAAATAACTTTAAAGAGAAAAGATCATTTTTATTAAAAGGAAATTATAAATAGAAAAGAAATGGTAACTGAATCTGCATTTTTTGTTTTTTGTTGTTTTTTTTAATGGCAAAGGGGAAATAAATAAATACAAATGTAACATATTTACAAAAGCAATCAGTGCAAGATCATGAATATTGTGCAATGTTAGCATATAAAGTGCATGTGTCCCTCCCTCTGTTTAATTATTATTGCTGTGTGTTATGGAGTCTAATGGCAGTTGGCAGGAAAGATATCCTGCTCTTTTCAGTCTTGCTTTATGAATAAGAATATAAACACAACGCAAATAAAGAATGGGATGATGTCTCCAGAGCCCTCCAATCCAATGAGTTTTGATAATTACAAACAGGGCATTCAGTTAAATGTTATTTGTCATAGCTAAAGTGTGTAGCTAAAGTTTTTTGATCATGAATTTGAATAATATTCGACAGCTCAAAGAGGGGCAGGAAACTAAAATAAGTGCAGACACGAAATGGGACTTTTGGGGAAAAAAAATGCACTTTAGACTATCAGTCAGTTCAAATACATGGACTAAATTCAAATGGATGGTTCATCTCAGGTTATCTTAACAAGGCAACACCTGCCATATCATAGGCGTCAGCAACAACCGTGCAGACACAACCCATAAATCGAAAGCTGATTTTAGTAGCACCTTCAGTGCGCTCTTTGGGTTCAGAAGAATGGTTGAAGAAACAGGGATTGCTTCGCTAACAATGTATGATGTGATAGACTGAACCCAACAGTACCAGTGGTAGTGCAGTACGACAGGGAACCTCCAGCCATCTCACTTCCCTCAGTATGTGTGTGTTGTTTTGTGTGTCTGCAGGTTGTCCAGTTGTCTCATCACAGAGCTGTGGTTCTCTGGTCTCTGCTCTGAGGTCCAACCCAACCCATCTGAGAGCTGGACCTGAGCTACAACCATCCAGGAGACTCAGCAGTGAATCTGCTGTCTGCTGGACTGGAGGATCCACACTGCGGACTGGATATTCTCAGGTATGGAGAGGTCTGCTGCCTGCACAGACAATAAGTCTGATGGAGAAGATGGACCTGGCATTGACGGCTCAGTCACGAGAGTCCCCAACCAAACTGTTGACTCTATCATGCATCGTTGCTATGTGGTCTAGGATTTCATGTTCTGCATCGCCACAATGCATGAAGAGTCCTGGAGGGGTCCAGAGAAATGCCTGGCTTAGACTTATTTGGAGGTGGTGGAACCAGAGGCTCACAGCAGCTTTGCTTGGTTTTATGGTCTCATGGAGAAGCATCACTAGTTTTATTGGCAGTGTAAACAGAAGAGGAAATGGGGGAGAGGACACTGATTTGTTTTTTTTGTGATTTGGATCCCAGATTGTCTTTGGAGGGATTGAAATGTCAGAGAGGTTCATGTGTCATGATGGTGGTGGATGAGGTGATGATGAGTCCTGGGCATTGTAGAAACTCAGGTTGGACATGTCAGGACTCAAAACAGGACTCAGGAGCAGAGACAGGTGACAGCCAAAACTGAATTTATTGACAGAAACTCAATTTCTCTTGACAGAGTGACAAATTAAGCAGGGCTATGAAAATTATTCTATAAGAGGCTTCCCTAGGGGAAGCTGCGTGGCTATCTATGACTACTATATCTATAGTAAAGGGATTAAAGCTATGAAACAAACGAACAAAAAAAAAATCACTCCAAATGGAGGAATAAATACTCTAGCTTAAATTGAAAGATCCAGCAAGCGCTCCGACTGGAGGATGAAACCCTGACACTAACAAAGAACAAAAATTAACTTCTCTACGATTATCGAAATTTGAAAACAAAACCACTCACCTAAGGAGGGAAAAAAGTAAACGATTCTAATCCTAATCTATCTAGAAATCAAACTCTGATCTATGAAATTTACGAACCAAAAATCACTCTTTAAAGAGGCTTGAAAACACAATTGCGTAAACGCGAGGCAATTCTTAGCTGTGGCATGAACTATGAGAACGGGCTGAGGTGATCGACAAACGAAACACTGGCATGGGACAAAGGGAGACGCAGACTATTTAACACGCCCAGAGGTAATGAGGCACAGGTGGACACAATCAGAATCAGGAAGACAAATGAATGAGTGGCACATGAGGAAGGGCAAGTGACCTGAAACGAGAGGAGAGTTTCTTTTCAAAATAAAACAGGAAATGACAAGACCAAAACCAAGACGAGACAAACCTCACCGCGGTGTGACAGTACACCCCCTCTAGGGCCGACTCCTGACGGCCCAGGCTGTTCAGGATGGTCTCTATGGAAATCTTCTATGAGACTTGGGTCTAAGATAAAACGTGATGACACCCATTGTCTCTCCTCGGTCCCGTACCCCTCCCAGTCTACTAAGTATTGTTTGCCCCGGTTGCGAACTGCCAGCAGCTGTTTAACTCGGTAAGCGGGACCACCATCCATCACTTCAGGGGGTGGCGGTGGCTTGACAGCTGGGACCATTGGGCTTTCTTTGGTGGGCTTGATCTGGCTCACATGGAATGTCGGATGGACACGGAGGGATCGAGGCAGGCAAAGACGAACAGCTGCGGGACCGATGATCTTGGTGATAGGGAACGGACCCACGAACCACAGTGCCAGCTTCTTGGAGGGGACTCAGAGGTTGAGATCCTTAGCCGAGAGCCACACTCTCTGACCTGGCTGGTAGGTGGGAGCAGGCCGCCTCTTTAAAACCAGGCACCGGAGGCCGGTTTCCAGTTGTTGGTTTAGGCGCTCGGTCTGGCCGTTAGCCTCCGGGTGATAACCAGAGGTCAGACTGGCCTGGGCGCCAATAAGCCGACAAAACTCCCTCAGAACTGGGACCGCGAACTGGGGCCCCGGTCGAAACGCGATGTCCTAGAAATCCATGAATCTTAAAAACGTGGTTTATCATGATTTCTGTCGTTTCTTTAGCAGATGGCAGTTTGGGCAGAGCGATGAATCTAGCCATTTTAGAAAATCTATCCACCACAAGTACAAGTGGTGTTGCAACCCAGGAAACGAGGCCAGTAACAAAGTCCATTGAGATGTCGGCCCCACGGTCTGGAGGGAATAAGGGGAGTGGCTGTAAAAGACCCATGTGGGACCCGGAGGACGCCTTGTTCCGAGCACGCCTCCACGTACTCCTGGACCTCCGGCTCCATGGATGGCCACCAGAACCTCCGAGAATGTGAAGACATTGTTCTCCGCACCCCCGGATGGCAGGGAAGCAGTGAGGTGTGGGCCCAGTGAATCATCTCCGGGTGTAATTCAGCAGGGACAAACAATCGATTCTCGGGCACCCACTAGGTGGCGGAGCCTCACCATTTGTCTGCTTAATCTCAGTTTCTGTCTGCTAAGTCACCGCTCCTACCACACAGGTTAGCGGAAGGATAGGCTCTGGTTCATGGCAACAGGCTCGGGATCGTAGAGACGAGACAGGGCATCTGGCTTTAGGTTCCTGGACCCCGGCCTGTAGTAAAGCGAGAAAGAAAACCGGTTAAAGAACAGAGCCCACCTGGCCTGGCGAGAATTGAGCCTCTTGGCCTTTCTAATGTATTCCAGGTTTTGTGGTCAGTCCAGACTACTGAATGGGTGAGATTAGCCCCCTCTAGCCAGTGTCTCCCACTCCTCCAAGGCCACTTTGACCGCCAGCAGTTCCCGGTTGCCGACGTCGTAATTACGCTCAGCCTTGGACAGCCGCCATGACAAAAAGGCGCAGGGGTGCATCTTCCCATCCAACTCCAATCGCTGTGAGAGGACCGCCCCGATTCCCTCGTTGGAAGTGTCACCTCGACCACAAACTGCCCGCTGAGGATCTGGCATGTGGTGAGGATGGGGGCTGAGGTGAGCGGGCAGTGACAGTCTGAAGGCTGTCTCGCCTCAGGAACCAATGGAACCGCACCTGAGGAGAGAGTAGAGCATGGGCTGAGGCGGCTATCGGCGCTGAAACCTCTGATAGACACGCCTATAAAAGTTAGCAAACCCGAGGAACTGCTGAACCTTTTTGCGGCTATCAGGTGTGGGCCACTCAGCCACAGCGCTAATTTTAGCCGGGTCCATCTGTACTCTCAGGGGAGCTCTGATCGAAGCCCAGAGCTAAAAAGCTAAAGACCTCGGCCTCCCATTCTACTTCTGGAAATTCTGGGAACCACAAGCAAACCTGCACTCTGGGAGCGAAGTGATCTGTTGGAGTAATAAGGAATTAACATCTCATTGATGTACAAAGGAGCTTGGCCATTAAGAGCCTTGTAGGTAAGGAGAAGAATTTTAAAATCTATTCTGGACTTTACAGGGACCAATGAAGAGAAGCTAAAACCGGGGAAATATGATCTCTCTTGCTAATTCCCGTCAGAACCCTCGCTGCAGCATTTTGGATGAGTTGGAGGCCTGCAGTGAAGAGCTGGCGGACAGCCTGACAACAAGGAATTACAGTAGTCAGCCTTGAGCTAACAAATCATGGACTAGCTTTTAAATCACTTTGGGACAGGATCTCCTAATCTTGGTGTGTCTTGGAGAATCTTGGAGAACACAATTGTGGAATGAAATTTAGGAGTTGAAACCTGCTGCTCATCCATGGTGAAGTAAACTATTCAAGAGAGGAACAGGGAGGAGCGTGTCTGTGTGCAGGTGATTGCACCAGTAGAGAGAAGCGTGGTTTTGTTCTTGATACTTTGTACCAGTATTAAATACATCACCAATAATGAAGATAATGAGCTGGCGTAAACGCAACAGAATATCAGCTGATTAATGAGTGCTGCAGGTGAACATGTGGGCTCATAACTGACCTCAGTGTGTGACTGTGATGCCTTCCATGTTTGAATGCTGCTCCTGACCTCCTCCTTTCAGCCTGGTGGAGTCCGATGGTTGGCGCCTGGCCTGAGAATAATGAGTGTGTTCCACTAGATTCATGAGAAACTGTAACCTTTACTTCTTCAGCAGTTGCCATCATCGCCTGGTCTGCAATGTCATCATCAGGCTGTAATATCTGATCAGATGACTGATCAACGCTACAGATTGTGTGTTTCTCTCCATCAGATTCCCATGACCTCACAGTGGACACAGAAAACTCAGTCAACAGGAAGATCAAACTGTTTGGGACTTTCCAACAGGACAATGGCGTGTGGCGAGGGAGGTTTAGTCATATCGGATCATCGAACCCCGGTTTGATAGGTGTCACCTCAGCACTGTGCTCAGATGGTCTGACTGGTTGCTGTTACTGGGAGGTGAAGTGGACTGGACTGGTTTATATATCAGTTAGTTACAGAGGAACGACCAGTCCTGGAGTCTCACCTTCTCCAATGGTCGTTACACTGTCTGGCACAATAACACAGGAACCTCCATCTCCACCTCCACCTCTGACCCTAACAGAGTAGCAGTGTATGTGGACTGTCCTGCTGGCTTTCTGTCCTTCTACAGAATCTCCTCTAACTCACTGATCCACCTCCACACCATGTGCACCACCTCCACTGAACCTCTGTACCTTGGATTTAGTTAAGTCTGGTTCCTCAGTGTCTCTGTGTCCTCTGTAGCAGGGGAGTTAGTACCAACATCATGTGTTCAGTGAGGAAGAGAATTCATGATCAGTGGCTGAGGAAGGGATGCTGGGTTTGAGGATGTGTGTGTGCTGGCTGGTGGCTTCCTGATCCCAACAGCTGGGGGTGAAATGGTGTAATGGTGTGTAATGGTCTCCCATAGTAACATGAGGCTATAGGGTGGAGGGAGTTGGACTGAAAAAATATGTTTTAATTAAAAGTGAAATGCTGATGGGGACCTTGAACCAGTTTCATGTTTGATTACTTTCAGGACATTTTGTTGACTGCTGTGTTTGTGCTGTAGAATGGATTTTATTAAAAATAAACTTCCTAATGTTTTATCTTTTCAGAGCTTCTCACCAGGAATGAAGTTACAGATGGAAAGGTTGTCCTGAAGGTGGCACAATAAGAAAGATTAGGGAATGTTCTGCTGCCTGAGAGAGCATGTGAAACTGCCCAACAGAATGGACTGAAAGATGAATCTGCAGATGACATGGCTCTGCTACAGCCAACGCACTTGGTGTCTGGCTGCAGTACAGCTCATAAGCCCTGCCCCCTGGTGTCTGGCTGCAGTACAGTACAGTACAGTGCAGAGGTACAGAGCTGCAGAATGCTGAGATAATATAGAGCTGCAGGATACAGATCTGCAGAGATAGAGATATAGAGCCTGCGGGATACAGATTTGCAGGGAATGAGAGCTATAGAGCTGCAGGATACAGATCTGCAGAGACACAGAGATATAGAGCTGCAGGATACAGATCTGCAGGATACAGATCTGCAGAGCTGCAGGATATAGAATGCAGGATGCTGGACCATGGAGGCGGTGGAAGAAAGGTGTCCAGGTGCATCCCATTCACCTGGGAAAAAGAGTTGAACTGAGGTGCATTATGGGGAAGAAAGCAGGGAGGTAATGCTCTGCTGGGGAAACCTCCACTCAGACATTCATGTAGGTTTTTCTTTGACACATATGTCCTACCTAAACACTGTCCCAGACCACAGACCCAGACCTCAGACTACAGACCCAGACCACAGACCTAAACTGCCGTTACAGACCTCTGACCCAGACCACAGACCACAGACCTCAGACTTCAGACCACAGACCCAGACCTCGGCCACAGACCTCGTCCAAGCACTCTGACCCAAACCTCTGTCCACAGACAGGCCACACAGACCCAGACCCAGACCTCAGACCTAGACCTCTGGCGGTGATCAATTCAGCAACGTGTGCGTCACTTCCTGTTATTGTCTTTGCACGTCTTTCAACCACCTACTTCTACGGCATTTTGAGGATTTTTACTCTTCCTTTCCACTTTTCCCTCTGTTTAAGCCGTTGATCACTAGCAATGGCTGCTCTCTCTTCCCTGCTTCTCCTTTGTTTTTGCTCTGTGTGTGGGATGTATAGTTGCCCTGGGCCTCCTTTAATGATAATAGCGTGTACTAAATGTAGCATTCTTATAACTTTGGAGGTGAGGCTTAGGAAATAGAGCACAGCTCCGCATCGTGAAAACCCCCCTCTTAGCGTTAGCTAGCGGTCCCCAGTAGCAGTCGGACCTGCCCATCTGTAGCCTTGACTGGCGATCCCAGGGTAGCTCCGTTAGCAACCCCAGCAGCTCGAGCAGCGGGGGAAGCCAGGGGTGGCTGGGTGGCGATCGAAGAAGCGTAGCCAGGCTCTTGACCCATGGTTCACCACCAGCAGCTTCCGCGTTTCTAACAGATTTTCCCCCACTCAGCGTACACCGCTGTGGAAGAATCTGGTTATTGGCAATACTGGCAATGTGAGTTAGGCGCTGGTGACCACAGGTAAATCATCCCCAGGGCCAGAGCAGGCGACGTTGAATCCTGTCTGAAACTGCTGACTAAGGATAAACGTAGATTCAATAAAATTGTTATTCATGTCGGCGGAAATGACATCCGGTTACGGCAGTCGGAGGTCACTAAAATTAACATTGAGTCGGTGTGTAAGTTTGCTAAAACAATGTCAGACTCGTGTAGTTTCTCTGGACCCCTGCCCAATCTGGCCCAGTGACATGTTTGGCGCATCTGCGTCATTCCATCGCTGGCTGTCAGGATGTGTCTCAGCAGCGACGTGGCCTTGTAGATAATTGGAAACCATTTTGGGGAAAACCTGGTCTCATTAGGAGGCGGTATTCATCCTACTTTGGATGGAGCAGCTCTCATTTCTAGAAATATGGCAAAATATATTAAAACCTGACAAACCAGAGCAGAGACCAGATGGCAGAGCTGCAGTCACCACATGCTTCTCTGCAGTTTCATAGAGCATCACCCTCCATGATCAACACTACCCCAGTTTCACTACAGAGACTGTCTGTCCCTCGTCCACCCAAACTACCTGGAGCCAAAAAATTCAAGAGGTATTACTCATAAAAACCTCACAGAATTAGCTTCACCAAGTTATCTGGACCTAAACACACCACAATAAAATGTGGATTATTAAATATCAAGATCTCTAAATCTGATCCTGTTAGTAAATGATTTGATTACCCGATAAATTGCATTGATTTATTTTGTCTTACTACAAGGACAACCTGGCTGCAGGAGGAAGAATCGTTAGTTTAAATGAGTGAAGCCCTGCCGGTCACATTAATCACCATATTCCTCGAAGCACAGGCGAGGAGAGGTAGCAGCAATCTCTACCACTCAGGTTTATTAATCAGTCCCAGGCGTAAGCCTGGGTTTAAAGCGTTTGAGTCCCTCACTCTCAGTCTCTGCCACCCTAACGATAGGTCAAACCAGTTCTGTTTGTGGTTGTGTATCGTCCGCCTGCTGCTTATTCAGAGTGTTTATCTGAATTCTCTGACTTCCTATCTAAACTAGTGCTCAGCTCAAATAAAGTAATCATAGTGGGTGACTTCAACATTCATGTAGATGACACCAGCCAGGCCTTAAGGTGCATTCAACTCAGTATTAGACTCAATTGTTTGTTCTCAAAATGTTAACAAACCAACTCACTGCTTTAATCACACCCTCGATCTTGTTTGACATATGGCTTAGAAACTGAACATTTAATAGTGTTTCCCCAGAACCCTCTTTTATCTGACCATTTTTTAACATTTCAGTTCACAATTATGAACCTCTCAGCATTTGGCAGAGAAACTACCCTCAGTCAGTGTCTCTCTGATAATGCTGTTTCCAAATTTAAGGAGATTATTCCGTCTCTTTTGGCTTCTATGCCACATGCCGTTACAACAGAGTGTAGCAGCCTAACTACTAGTCCAGCACATATAGATTATCTTGTTGATAATACTGCATACACTGCACAGCACTGAATAATGTGGGCCTATAAACAGAATAAGCCATCAAGCAGAGAAGCTTCAGCTCTAGTTTGACACAAAATTTACACACTTTAGGAATAGTCTCAAGAAAGTTAGAGAGAGAGTGGCGATCCACTAATATAAGAAGAATTTCACCTTTCCTGGAAAGATAGTATTATAACATACAAAATCAACCCTAAAGTAAGAACAAGAACACCTATTACTCCCAAATTAATAGAAATAAGAACTTATTAGGTTTCTGTTCAGCACTGTAGCCAGGCTGACAAAAAAGTCACAGCTCTGTTAGACCAACTATTCCTCAGCTCTCGGCAACAATGAATTTCTTTACTAGTAAAATCAAAAGATATTGAAAGAATTCATTCGCCCTCTCTTTAACTGTTAGAATCCATGTGTGTCAACTGCAGCGGCCCATGAAATGTCTGCAGGCCCTAATTTATCTCTAGACCATTTCTCTCCTATAGATCTCACTGAACTGTCCTCAACAATCATTAGATCCAAACCCTCAACCTGTCTTTTGGAATTACATCCTTCGTCTTCTCCAAAGATGTTTTTGCCCTAGTTAGCACTTTTATATTAGACCAGATCAATCTGTCAGTACTAACAGGTTATGTTCCACAGGCTTTTAAGGTTGCTGTCATCAAACCTTTACTCAAAAAGCCTTCTCTTGACCCTGGTGTTTTAGCGCACTACAGACCAATATCCAACCTCCCCTTTATTTCTAAAATCCTTGAAAAGGCTGTGGCTGATCAGTTATGTGATGCCCTGCAGAGGAAGCAGCCCCAGTTGTTGAAGCATTTCAGTCAGGATTTAGAATAAATCCCCCAACTTTAAAAGCAACGGTTAAGGTTAGCACTTGACACTCCTAATAGCATCTGACAATGGCCTCATCTCTTTACTTGTCCTGCTAGACCTCAGTGCTGCATTTGACACCATCAATCACAATATCCTACTACTGAGACTAAAACATGTCATTGGCATTAAAGCAACAGCGCTAAGCTGGTTTACATCTTATCTATCCGTCAGATTCCAGTTTGTCCATGTTAATAACATTTCGTCCATGCACACAAGGGTTAATCCTTGGAGGTTCCGCAGGGTTCTGTGCTTGGACCATTGTTGTTCTCCCTAACATGCTTCCCTAAACGTATATTATTAGGAAGCACAACATAAATTTTCCACTGCTATGTGGGCCGATACACAGCTATATTTATCTGTGAAACTGGAAGAAGCAGACCCCATTAGTCAGACTTCAGACATATCTGACAGACGACCAAAACCTGGATGACTTGCAATTTTTTGCCTTCTAAATACAGACAAAACTGAGGTGATTTTGTTTGGGCCTAAACACCTCAGAGACAGGTTATCTGACCTCGCAGTTGTCATGGTTCTGAGTTGAGTTTGTTGTTTCCTGTTTTATTTTGAAAAGTGTTCCCCTTGTGTTTCTGTGTACTTGCTTCCTGTTTTTGATTAGTTGATTGGCCTCACCTGTGCCTCGTTTTCCTGCCCTCACCTGTCTATTTAAGTTATGCCATTGCCTTTGGTTTCTGTCGGTGCATTGCTAGTTTATAGTCCATGGTCTTGCTCTGTTAGTGTCCATGTTCTACCTGGATTCCGTGCTGCCTGTTCATAGCGATTTTGGATTTCTGGTTTCTGTATTTTTGGTTTTTGGATTTTTCTTGCCATGTCTTGTTTGAACTGACTACTTGGATTTTGACCCTGCCTGCCTTGACCATCCGTTAGCCTAAGCCCATTAAAATAAACTGTTAGAAGATCATTTGCGTCCTTGTCCCTGCCTGCATCTGGGTCCTGCTCTCCCCTCGTAACCCAAGCCTTGACAGAATGCACCGACCGAAAATGGACCCAGCGGGCAAGCTTTGGGGATCGCGGACTACCTTGGTGTGTAAGATCTGGACGAACTGCATAAATACTGGCTGAAGACCCCCCATGCCAAAGTCAAGGAGACAATTGTTCGGCTTGCAAGGAAGAAGGTGGCTGCTAAACCACAGTGTAAGGATTCCTTACCTTACTGGCTGAAGAGGAATTAGATTAACCTCACTAACAGTCAGTCAGCCAGCCTGGGCTCCCTCATGCTCACACTCACCAGTCCCCAGCCTGCTTCTCCACCTGGCCCCAGTTTTGTCCCAGCAGTTCTTCTCCCAGTGTGTCGGCCTGGCATTGGCCCCTGCTTCTTCAGCCTTCAATCCCAGTGTCCAGGTCAGCTAGCATTAGCCCTGCTGGCAGCTGTCCTCCCAATCATCCGGCCTGCTGCTAGTGCTGGAGGCGGCTGGCAGCACCTCCAGTGTCCAGGTCTGCTGGCATCCAGCGTTGCTGGCAGCTCCTCCAGTGTCTGGCCTGCTGGCGTGGCCCTGCCCCAGCAGTTCTTCTCCCAGTGACTGGCCTGCTAGCATTGGTCCTGCCTGGCAGCCTGCCTCCCACAGTTTCTGGCCTGTTAGCCGCTTCTGCTGGCTGGGCCTCAGTGCCTTGGCAGCCCTGCTCTCCTGCACCCTGGCAGCCCCTGCGACCAGCGCCTCCGCCAGCCTGCAAACCCAGCACCTCAACTGCACACCTGCCTCCCACTGGGCGCCATTCCTGTTCGGCGTGGGGGGTCCCAGCCAGACGCCTTTCCTGTTCGGCGTCAGGCGTCCCGGCAGGCCTTTCCTGTTCAGCGTCAGGGTCCCGGCAGGCGCCCTCCTGTTCCAAGCGTCAGGGGGTCCAGCGACACCCTCCTGCTCCGACACCCGCTCCTGCCCCCCAGTCGGCGGCCCGGCCGACTCAAGTTGCTAGTGTTTCCAGTGCCCTTAATGTCCCTAGTGCTCTAAGTGCCCCTAGTGTTCCCTGGCCTTCAAGTGCTCCAATTGTCGTAGTGTCCCTAATTAACCAGTAACCCTAGTGCTCCAAGGGTCCCTAGTGTCTCTAGTGTACCAAGTGTGCTCCTAGTCTTGAAGTGTCTCCTAATGTAAGTGCCCAGTAGAGTCGGCCCAGCCCATCCGACTCAAGTTGCTAGTGTTTGCTAGTGTCCCTAGTGTTCCAAGTGCTCCCAGTGTTCCTAGTGCTCCAAGCGTCCTTAGTGTTCCTAGTATCCCAAGTGCTCTGAGTGTCCTAGTGATGCCTGTGCTCCCAATACCCAGTCAGCACCTCCAGCCTTGGCCTAGTGCACAATCTATGGTTTCCCCTGGCTCCTGCTCCTCATTGACCTAAAATTGGCCCGTCGCGGTCAGCCTCCAGCCAAGCCTCCCAGAGGTTGGGCTTAGCTGTCGATCTCAGCCCGACCTTCAGAAGATTAGGGCTTCACGCTGGCCTCCTGGCCGACCTCCAGAGAGGTCATGTCTTTGTCGGCGGTCTCCTGCCCGACCTCTGGAGAGGCTCTGTCTACGTCGCTGGTCTCCTGCCTGACCTCTGGAGAGGCTCCTTCTTCGTCGTCACCCTCCTGCCCGGGCTCAGGAGGAAAAACCCTTCACTGTCGTCGCCCTCTTGCCCGGCCTCCGGAATTCTGCTCCACAGTCGCTGACCCACTTTGCCCTGTCTATTTAAGTTATGCTATTGCCTTTGTTTTCTGTAGGTGCATTACTAGTTTGAAGTCAGTTTTGCTCTGTTGGTATCCCTGTTCCTGCCTTGATTCCGCGTGCCTGTTCTGTGATTTTTGGATTTCTGGTTTCTGCATTTTTGGTTTTGGATTTTTACTTGCCATGTCTTGTTTGAACTGACTACTTGGATTTGACCACCTGCCTTGACCATCCGTGCTTCTAAACCCATTAAAATAAACTGTTAGAAGATCATTTGCGTCCTTGTCCCTGCCTGCATCTGGGTCCTGCTCTCCCCTCGTAACCCAAGCCTTGACAGCAGTCACTTTGGATGGTGTTACCCTGGCCTCCAGATTCCGTGAGGAACCTGGGAGTCATATTTGACAGGATATGTCCCTACTCAGTCCAAAATGATGCGAAAAGCTGGTCCACGCATTTTGTTACCTCAAGGCTGGACTATTGTAATTCCTTGTTGTCAGGTTTGACAAGACTAGCTCCTGCGAGCCTCCAGCTCATCAAAAGCGCTGCTGCGAGGGTTCTGGTGGGAATTAGCAGAGATCATATTTCTCCAGTTTTAGCTACTGCTTCATTGGCTCCTGTAAAGTCCAGAATAGATTTTAAAGTCCTTCTTCTTACCTACAAGGCCATATGTGTTAAGCTCCATTGTACCTCAATGAGATGCTAAGTCCCTATATCAACTGTATGAATCCTTAAACTTGGTGCAGGTTGCTTGTGGTTCCCAGAATCTCCAAAAGTAGAATGGGAGGCCGAGCCTTTAGCTATCAGGCTCCTCTCTTGTGGAACCAGCTGCCAGTCTGAGTCCGAGAGGCAGACACCCTCTCTACTTTTAAAGTAAAACTTAAAACCTTCTTGTTTAAACCAAGCCTGGCTAGCTCTAGTTACCATCTGAACTACACCATCCATGCCATCCCCTAGTTATGCTGCTATGACCTGGCGAGGCTACTGGGGGACATCCCATCAATCGTCTCCACCTCCTCCTCTCCCCTCTCTCCTCCAAACTCATTTTAACCATCACAGATTAACCATTAACTCTGTGTCCTCTCTCCCCTAGTGCTGTGCTTGTTTCTCTCTGGTCTCTCTCTCTGTACCTCTCTGGGCCACCTGCTGGCTCCAGAGCTGAACTATCTGACCTATTAGCTCCACCGACCTGCCCGTGTCCTCTACTGCCTGCTTCTGCCATTTGCTGTCATTATTCTACTCTTGTACTCCCCCCAACGGTCAAGACAGATGGCAGCCGTCCCTGCCTAAAACCAGGATCTGTCCAAGGTTTCTTACTACCTGTTAAAGGAAGTTTTTCCTTGCCACTGTTGCCAATCTTGCTCATGGTGGAACTGTTAGGTGTAACTAACAGTAATGAGTGTGGTCCTAGAACCTGCTCTGTTTGTAAGTGCCCTATGAATGACTTTTTTGTTGTGAATTGGCGCTATATAAATAAAGTGAATTGAATTGAATTGAATAATAGGCAGGTCACTAGGACTGCCTTCTTTCACTTAGCATAACATAACTGAATTAGGAGTATCCTGTCAAAAGTGGCCTTGGCTAGTCCATGCATTTGTTACCGCAAGGCTGGACTATTGTAATTCCTTGTAGTCGGGTTGTCCAACTAGCTCACTACAAGGCCTCCAGCTCATCCAAAATGCTTCTGCGAGGGTTCTGATGGGGTACTTGAAGAGATCATGTCTATTTTCTAGGTTTTGGCTTCTTCTTCATTGGCTCCTGTAAAGTCCAGAATAGATTTTAAGTCCTTCTTTCTTACCTGGGGCCTTAATGGCCAGCTCCATTAACCTTCAATGAGATGCTTCAAGTCCCTAATAAGATCACTTCGCTCCCAGAGTGCAGGTTTGCTTGTGGTTCCCAGAATTTCCAAAAGTAGAATGGGAGGCTGAGCCTTTAGCTATCAGGCTCCTCTCCTGTGGAACCAGCTGCCAGTCTGGGTCCGAGAGGCAGACACCCTCTCTACTTTTAAAGTAAAGCTTAAAACCTTCTTGTTCGACAAAGCTTACAGCTAGCTCTAGTTACCATGTGAACTACACCCATGGTCTAAACTACCCTTCCATGCCATCCCCTAGTTATGCTGCTATAGGCCGAGGCTACTGGGGGACATCCCATGATCGTCTCCACACTCCTCCTTCCCTCTCTCTCCTCAAACTCATTTTAACCATTGCAGATTAACCATTAACACTGTGTCCTCTCTCTGTACCTCTCTACAGATACCTGTGGTTCCAGAGCTGAACATCTGATCTGTGGCTCCACCGACCTGCCCCGTGTCCTCTGCTGCCATTTGCTGTCATTATTCTCTATTGTACTTCTCTCTCTCTCTCTCTCTCTCTCTCTCTCCCCCCAACCGGTCAAGGCAGATGGCCGCCCACCCTGATCCAGGATCTGCCCAAGGTTTCTGCCTGGGAAAGGAAAAGGAAGTTTTTCCTTGCCACTGTTGCCAAGTGCTTGCTCATGGTGGAACTGTTGGGTGTAATTAATAGTAATGAGTGTGGTCTAGACCCGCTCTGTTTGTAAAGTGCCCTGAGATGACTTTTGTTGTGAATTGGCGCTATATAAATAAAATTGAATTGAATTGAATTGAATAGACCTCTGACCACAGATCCAGACCACAGACAGGAACAGGAACAGTTTGACAGAGAGGTGTGGACAGACAAACACATCAGAAAGTGGAAAGAAAACAACTAGTAAACAAAACAACAACAGTACAAGAAAAGCTCTCGTCTGATTGGCTCACAGCCTGAAACTTAATGTGCGTGTTGTGTTAAAAGGATCTGACTGTAAATCTTTTCCTGAGGTTCACTTTAATCTCAACACAGCTGCTGCTAATAATACACACACACACACACACACACACCCTGGTCAGAGGTCAAAGGTCGTGGTGAATAGGTTCAGAGTCCACAGAAGGACGAAGTTCTCAGGTTTGTATCAAATATATTAATATGATAAAATACATCAACAGCGAAGAAACAGCAAATAAAGCATTAAAAACACTTAAAGTACATAAAGTGTTGGTATATAAAGCATTAAACGCAATGATACGTATGTTAAGGCTGGATAATAGTTATTGATCTACTATTGATCCCTGATCATCACCAGAACAGTTACTGTGACTCCCCACCCCCACCCCACGGGACCCCCCCAGGTGTCTCTGCGTCATGGTCCATGTCCTTGCTCTTTAGTTGACATCACTGGTTAATCTGTCTCTGAGCTGATTAACTATGTTTATCTGCCGTGCTGCTGTTAGCCACCTGTATTCACTGTAAGACACACAGTAAAACACTGCAAAACACAGTAAACTCTGCAAAACGCTAAACACAGTAAACGTTGCAAAACACTGTAAATACCGCAAAAACACCGCAAAACACTGCAAACCACTGCAAAACACGGCAAACATTGTAAAACGCAGCAAACACAGTAAAACACTGTAAACACTACAACTATCAAATGCAGGAAAACACTGTGAGACACATATAATGTGAATGTGCCATAAACACAGTTCAGCTCTATAAAGACACAGGCACTGAATAATACTGTGAGACACTGAAATAACTGGTCACCAGTTCTACAGTCAACTGGAATTACTGGTCAGACTGTTTTATTATATACGTCTAGTAATGTTTAGATTAGCATATTTACTGAACTGAATGGTCTCATGCATTAACATCATATTTGAGAGATACCATGTCCAAACTGTATCCGAACCTGTTTATTCCTGTGTATATAACTTTATATGTACACTACTGTAAATATAGCTATGTATATGCCTCTGTATATGGCGTGTGTCTCACTGTATGAATACCTGTGTACCTGTGAATATACCTGTGTATATACCTGTTAATATACCCATGAAAATACCCATGTATATACCTGTGTATACAGTCATGAATATACCTGTGTACATACCTGTGTATATACCCCTGTATGCACATATATTGTGTCCACATGTCCACAACCAGCATTGATACATGGTATAAAGGATGAGGCAGACAGTTTGGTGTCAGTCACAATCTCTTTATAGATTTTATCAAACACAGCAGAGCGACTACAAGCTTCAACCAACCCACAAAAAACATCACAGTTCTCCATATTATAAAGAAATAAACAGAAACATACAAATATAACAACTGTACCTGTAAACTGAATTTCTCTCTAAACTGTGCCTTTAGTTACTAAACTGCTGATCTGACTTTACCTCTGTAAAACTGAACACAGACCAGATCCACACACACTCTTTGATGCAGCTTCCTGTCTGTTAAATGATCACTAAATATTGATATTTGTTGAAGATGAATTTGCTCATCAAAGTGTGTGTTGGTTCGGCTGCAACATTAGAGTATAAAAACGTTCCTGTTTCGGTCTGAACCTGGGGTGCTGTGACAGGGAACCAGACGACCGAGACAGGAC
This sequence comes from Datnioides undecimradiatus, assembly GCA_008933995.1. Taxonomy (NCBI): domain Eukaryota; kingdom Metazoa; phylum Chordata; class Actinopteri; order Lobotiformes; family Datnioididae; genus Datnioides; species Datnioides undecimradiatus. Next base: position 116,692 of record WARS01004340.1, on the reverse strand, counting down.
ACCCAGCCCCTGTCTGCCAGGCTCAGTCCTGCCCCTGCAGACTCTGGAGCTGCTTCAGGGTGTATATGTTAACTTTGATGTTGGCTTTCATGACTTCAGCCTTTGTGTATACTTCTGTCTATACCTCTGTGGATCTCTTTGTACGTCTCAGAATATGTCTGTGTGTACCTCTGTATACTTCTCTATATCCCATTGAATACACCTCTGTACATCCCTCCATATAACACCTCCGCATATACCAGTGAATGCACCTTTACATACGTGTCTGATGTTTCGGCCGTCTGTTTCCATGTCAACCAACCGTGTTGGGGTTCAGACAGTGACACAAGGCCAGAGTCCGGCCGCTGCTCACAGACACAAACACCAGAATGCATCTGAAAATTATACTGAGGTTTGTTTTTCACATAAACAAACGTTTGGCAAGAATCCCTCGTGTTGAACGCTGTGTTGATGCTGAGCGCTCTCTGCTGGACCAAGTGTTGAACTGCAACACTTTCTAAATGGTTTCCACATGTTTGGTGTTTGTGTACTGATCAGCTGATCAGGGACCAGCGGTGACGCATTGATCGGGCTCTGGCGTTCAGTCTTACAGGCCTGGTGGTGGTGACAGGAAGCATAAATGGTGTGTGTGTGTGTGTGTGTGTGTGCGTGTGTGTGTGTGTGTGTTGGGGGGGGGTTAATATTTGTGTGTGTAGTTTGTTTTTGCAGACGCAGATGTTTTATTTACAGCAGGTTTCTGATCGTCCTGTTTAAAAATAAACTCTGTTCAACATATTTACAGATGGAAAATAGACATTCACAGTAAGTTTAAATGACTTGTTCACTTTGAACCAGTGTGTGTGTCTGTGTGTGTGTGTAGTATTGGATGGTGGAGATGACCTCTCCTCTCTCACTCCCTGTTGTCAGGGGGAGAGGCAGGTGGAGATGTAGGGGAGAGGGGGGAGACCTCAGTCCATTGTGGTGGGTGGTGCTCTCAGGTAGCAGCCTGCTGTGCGTCCCCCCCCTCCTCCACCTGGTTGGACTTGCCCAGCGTCTTCAGCTTGGTGAGCAGCTCACTGAACGTCTCCTTCACACCTTTCTCCAGGAGCCAGCCTTCGCTCTCGCAGTCTGGGTTCTCCGGGTCCTCCATTGTCTCCAGAGCAGTGCTGAGGTACTTTAACCCTGCCATGTCGGCCGACTGACACACACACACACACACACACACACACACACACACACAGGGTCAGAATATGTTCTTAACACATGGTTATTGTGTTGTGGGTGGCGACCTGCTGACAGGTGGGTAACGCACCACGCACAAACACAAACACACACTCGTCGTAAATGTGTGAAGGACATTTGCACTGACTGCAACACGTTGAGCCAGCTTCCGTATCATTACAGATGACATATTGATATTAAATGATCTAATGATCATATTGATGATAAATAATCTGCTTCAGTTTTATAATAAAACCTGCTCGTGACTGTTGAACAGCTGCGGCAGTAAACCTGTCCTCAATCTAACAAACACAATGACAATCTGATGCAAACATAATGGTAAAGAAACACAACTGTTGCATTATTTGTATTGTTATCTCAGTAACAAAGATACTGTCAATGAACAGATAATCAATGAACATAATCAATGAATAGAACAGTAGTAATAGTGTAGTACTGAGTACTGTAATACTGTAGTACCGTGGTACTGTAGTACTGAGTACTGTAATACTGTAGCACTGTAGCACTGAGTACTGTAATACTGTAATACTGTAGCACTCTAGTACTGTAATACTAAGTACTGTAATCCTGTGGCACTGAGTACTGTTATACTGTAGAACTGAGCACTGTAATAGTGTAGTACTGAGTACTGTAATACTGCAGTACTGAGTACTGTAATACTGCAATACTGACTACTGTAGTACTGTAATACTGTAATACTGTAGCACTGTAGTACGGTAATACAGTAGTTCTGTAGTACTGAGTATTGTAATGGTATAGTACTGTAATACTGTAGTACTGTAGTACTGAGTACTGTAATACTGAGTACTCAGTACTGTAGTACTGAGTACTGTAAGACTGTAGTACTGTAATACTGCAGTACTGAGTACTGTAGTGCTGTAATGCTGTAGTACTGTAGTACTGAGTACTGTAATAGTGTAGTACTCTAATACTGTAATACTGTAGCACTGTAGTACTGTAATGCTGTAGTACTGTAGTACTATAATACTGTAGCACTTTAGTACTGTAATACTAAGTACTGTAATCCTGTAGCACTGAGTACTGTTATACTGTAGAACCGAGTACTGTAAGAGTGTAGTACTAAGTACTGTTATACTGTAGAACCGAGTACTGTAATAGTGTAGTACTAAGTACTGTAATACTGTAGTACTGGAATACTGAGTACTGTAAGACTATAGTATTGTAGTACTGAGTACTGTAGTACGGTAATACTGTAATACAGTAGTTCTGTAGTACTGAGTACTGTAATACTGTAGTACTGTAATACTGCAGTACTGTAGTACTGTAGTACTGAGTACTGTAATAGTGTAGTACTGAGTACTGAGTACTGAGTAGTGTAGTACTGTAATACTGTAGTACTGTGTTTGATTATTGATTATTATGCGATCACGACTCATATGTGCTGTAACCTTTGTGTTCCTGCTGTTTGTTGAATAATGACGTGTTTTGTACGCAGCAGCAGTAGCTGATTGGTCCGTTGAGCTGACATTGTTCAGGAAGCTGATCTGAGAGCAGCAGCAAAGTTGCTGCAGGCTGATGGAGTCAGGATGTTGTTTTTCGATCTGTTGTCTCTCGTCACGCTTCAGGTCAAACTTGTTATTTTGACCCACATAACGCTTCGCTGCTCACTCTCAGGAACTGTTCCTCATTCTGATCTTCCCAGAATGCAACCTGCCCCTGCTGCAGGCAGATTAACGTCCCCAGAATAGCCGCTGATCCTCAGTGAGCCTGACCACCGCTCGGCAGATTAGCATGCCACTGCTCTGCCGCTGATGAGTCTCAGCAGCAACTGACACATGTTGAACTGATCTGAGGCCTGAAATCATCTGTACATTGAAGAACATTAAATGTATTTTAAATGTGCTGCACAGTAACAAGTTCCTACTTCAAAGCACAGATAAGACATGTGTGGATAAAAGCGTGTTGCTAATCTGTTTTCATTCTTCATTCCTTCTCTTATGAAATCAGTATTTGCACAGTCTGCAGAGCTCAATCTGGATCATTTGTCATGAAGCAGCAGCTTCTTCTGTGCTAATGCTAATCACCTGCTAATCAATTACGCTGTTAACCTGGTGCATTTAAGGTCCTTCGGTTAATTTACTGCAGGTGTGCTGCGATTACCTTGTTTTAAATCAGAAGATTAAGGACAGCACTTATCCTGCATTCACCTCCAGGAGAAAGTCCTCACAGATTAGAAACTGCAGCAGGTAAATGACTGGCTGTTTACCTTTCAGCTGAAAGTCCTGAAAGCCCCGTCCTCCATGCCCTCCTGTCCAATCAAATGCTGTCATTACAGCCTCCAGCACATGATCAGCAGGTGTGAGAGCACAGGTAAACTCAAGGTTTATTTCATCAACATGTTGCAGGAAGTTGATGACGTCTGTGTTTCAGTTTCACCCCAAATAAGAACTCCCTGAGAACTCACCTGTTAACCCTGTTCACTGAGAACTCACCTGTTCATCATGTAGACTCACTAATCACTAAACCACTCACTGAACTCATCTAACCAGCTGCTTAAAACTGACAGTGTGGCTCAGGCTGGATGCTGATTGGCTCAAGTGGCCTGAACCTTACCTCCAGGATGATGGTGGTAATGACGAGCACACCAATGCTGTTCATCATGCCACTGAAGTATGAGAAGAGGGCCTCACGGCAGCCCCGGGTCCAGATGTTGAGCTCCTCAATGCGGTGGTCGTAGTCATAGTGAGCGGAGTTATTAGTCAGGTGATGCTGGATGCAAGGTCGAGGTGAGCCAGGGTTACAGCAGCTGAACGGGACACTGTCCATCAGGTACTTCCCCTCCACATTACTGAGGACACGACTGCAGGACAAACGCAGGTAAGAGGTCACAGGTCAGAGGTCACTGCCTCATAACTGAGAATGAATCACTGAGCAGGCCGTCCACCTCAGTGACCCCACAGCTCCCCTGACTCCTCAGCTGACTTTAGACAGCTGTCGCTGTTTGAAGGTTTCCCTAAAGTTTCAATAATGCTGGCGACCTGTGACTTATCACAAATATCAGAACAAAACGTGTATTGATTTAAAGTTTTTAATGTTAGTCAGGCTCTGGATCAAACAAACAAACAGTTTAAACTCTTTCAAGCCTCTGAATCTTCTCGCAGGTTAACAGCACAGAACTTGGATGTGAGACTCCATGAGGTCAAAGGTCAAAGGTTTGTTCTGCAGGAGAACAATAAACAACAGGATCATCTGCTTTGGTGAATACCGGTACTGACCACTGTAGTACAGTAGTACCGGTCCGAGTCCTGAACCCTGTGGGACGCCCTTTAATACAGGCAGGAAGGACAAGGAGTCTCTGTAGCGTCCACGACTTCACCCTGTGACCAATGACAAGGCGCCCCGACAGAACCGACTGTGGACGGAGAGACGCACAGTCCAAAATAGCTGGTAGCTTATTAGATGTATTGAGTATCATTCACAGTTTCACATCAGACAGCTGATTAACACACTGAGGAGACACAAAGACCTCATGCTGATAAGCTGTGTGGCCTCGGTTGTTAGCAACTAAGCTAACTAGCCAGCTAGTGTGAAGCACTGTTGTGACCAACTAGTGTGACCATGCTTCCACTGGGCTACCGTTAGCATCAGCTAAAGCTAAAGCAGCTTCCCATGTTGCATCACTTCCTGGTCTAAGTGGAGTCAAACAGACTGCCAGCGCCACCTACAGGCTGCAGAGTTTATTACAGTCATGAAAACATCTTCAGGCGGTGCTGTTCAGCGTGTCGGCTGGAAGTCTGTCCCGAGGGGGTGCTGGAGAGACGATTATGGGGTCTTTGAAATCTGAAGGGTTCATTCTCTGGAGAGCAGGAGGGAGATGAGCAGAATATTTTGATGTTTCTTGTGAAATGTTGCTTGAGTGAGGAAACTGATTAAAAGTTGGTTAATCTCCTTCAAATGTGTCAAATCTTTTGAACTGCTTGTGTTTTTCTTCTTGTGTGAACGGGTTCAGGTCAGATCTGCAGGAGCAGCAGCTAAAAGGCCGAAAATGTGAATTAACCTGACTTATGATGTGGCTCTGAATGGTTCATCCTCTGGAGAGCATGAAGGAGAGATGTTCATATTTCTGAATCAACTCAAATGAATCTGGACATTGGGGGCACTTTGTGATGTCATCAGTGTCTCCACTGAGGGGGTGGGGTCTGGGTGTGATTGACAGGTAGAGGCAGTGGGCGTGGCCTTTGGCTGACAGGAGGCTAAAATTGGATGATGGGAAATAATCATCTCAGAGACAGATAGAGTAATATCTCTTAAGTGCATTAACACAGAAACACGACATGCAAACATGCAATCGCGGATGTTGAACACACCTCTGACCTGCAGACAGATGTATCTCATCTGAAGTGTTCTGCTGTGGCTCCTCGTATGTTTGTGGTGACCACATGTTCTGTACGGTGTGTTTCTCCAGTGAGAGAATCAAATGCTCCCTTGCTTGTCGGCTTGGTTTAACCTTGTCATGTCAGCAGGCGTGTAAGCTGCAGCGAGCTGGAAATCAGATCCTGGCAGATTATGGACTTAAGGAGGAGAAGCTGGTACATCGACCTCCTGCACGGTACCTTTTACCTCCTTAATTCCCTCATTGATCCTTCACTGACCCCTTTAACGCAACTCTCCCTGCACACTGAGCTCTGGAAGTTTAGTTAAAGTAAGATTCAGCTGAAGAAACTTCAGGAGCTGCTGAAGGTTTGGATCAGGTTTCTCGTTACGAAGCTTAGACATGATCCAAGTTCGCGCTCTCAACGACCTCGAGAGACCAAATGAGCCACAATTCAGAGAAACTAGCTAAAAACTGTTGGACATCCTGATCAAAGGTGAGAGTTCAGGACAAGATCAATGATCTTAGTGTTCCTGCTCACTTCAAGCCGCTTCAGTGAAACCTGTATTTTAGACCTGGCTGACGACCTCTTACATAAAATTCATTTTCTGTGATATATAACAGACAAACACAACATCAGCAGAGTCACTCTGTGGTATCAGCCTCAAACTTGTGGGTCAGTCATCAGTTGATTTGATTAATTCATGATTGATAGCGGGTGCTGTGTTCGGTCTGTGTACTCACTCTTTGACTGCATCGTTGCTCATGTCCAGGTAGCGGTTGCTGATCCACTGTACCTCGAACCAGTCCCTGAAGTTGTTGTTGCCGCAGCAGCGGAACTCAATCTGTGTCATATCCAGCGTCCTCTTCATGAAGCAGCGTCCTGGCGTGTCCGTGTCCTTGTAAAACTTGATGCTGTTCTTCAGGCCCTCAGCCAACGTCAGGTACACGGCGAACTGCATGAGGAAGCAGAGCACCGCTGTCAGCAGCAGCAGCGCGTTGAAGCCGCAGCACAGCAGCAAATATGGCTTTAGCATCGGCTTCCACTTGGCGAACTTGACTGGGTCCAGAGAGTCGTGGCACACCTTTCCTCCGAAGGCGTTGACCCCGCAGGCCAACAAGCCCATCAGGATCAGCAGGTTGGGCACTAAATGGCTCTCATTGTTGTCCATCATCTCACTTCTCTTCCGCAGCTCGATCTTGAAGAAGATGCCGAGGCTGAAGATCAGGATTCCCATGATTACCGAGAGCCAGTACATCATCCACAGACCCTGAGCCAGTTTCACCCGCTTCTGCAGGTTGAACTTCACCGGCATGAACGGCATTTTATCGTCTTGGTGAGACCAAAACACTCAACTGGAATGAACAATCACAAAATGTCAGGTATCAATAAGAAGCAGTTCAAAAATCCGTCAGACTCTCAGAGTTTTAATCCGTTCCAGAAAGAAGCAACAGAACACGACCCGGCCAGAACTGGTTTCAGACCCATAATGCCGAGCTGCAGGCCAGGACAGTCCATACTGCTGTGGGGGCCACAGGGCCAGCCATCAAATCACAAATATTGAAATAAAACTGCCAGAACGTGTCTCGGCTGCAGCACGCTGATATTTTCCTGCAGAAGAAGGTGTGAATGTGAGCGAGCTGCGACTCGTCATCCCAAACCTCCGATCGCCTCTGATCCCATTAACAGCAGATCAGCTGCTGCCTCTAATCCAGCGACTTACTGCTAATTGGTTTGATGTTAAGCAGCAGCTTCCTCCTCCAAGCCCGTCACAGCTCAGAGTTCACTTCTGCTGACAGAAGCTCACCTGTGTCACCTCCCTGCAGGTGTGCCTCACCCGCAGGAAGCACTTGAGGAAGTGATCATCAGTCCACTCAGCAAAGAAGAAACTAGAAACTTCCTGTAAAGAGGCTGTTGCCATGGCAACAGGCTAGGTTGCCATGATACAGTCAAGGTTTAATGCTCTCTTCCATTACCATGAGCCTCAGCTGCTGTTGCCATGGAGACCAGTCGATGAGTTACTGCGGTTAACCAATCCAGTCACCGTTGATTCCAAAATGAAAACTGAACAGGTTTAAGCTGCAAGTGAGGAATGGAGTTTTGTCTGTGAGGAGCATGTGACAGGTTTGAGCTCTGTGATTGGCTGATTCCCTCTCAGTGCACAGTGGGAGTCATAGTTGACTTCAGTTTTAGTCCAGAGGCTTTTAAAGCTTTAACTCAAAGAATCAAGTGTTTGCAGTTTCATGTTGAAAAAGCCTTTAATGCAGGAAATGATTCTTATCTGCTTCCTGATCAATTTAGCGTGAATCAAGTTTCTATTTCTTCCTTCAGACAGGAAATTTGATCATTTCTGACCTTTATCCAATCCGATGATCAGTTCTTTCTGAATCCCTGATCATTGATCCTGCGTTTACATCAGCTGTGAACACAGTACTGCTGCATCACGAATTCATTGGATCCTTCGTATCTGTCAAACGTATAAAAACTGTTAAAGCATTAAATCTGCTGCTGTTCTCTGTTACTTTCTGTCAGGTTCTGTTTCTGCAGGTCTCAGCCCAGGTGAGCCAACACAACAGGTGAGTTAGCAAATTTACTCTGCCTTGATCCTGATAATCATCACATTTCTTTAAACTTAATTTTTATTGAGTTTTTCATCATCAACAATACAGCACACGTTCTCACTTGTTTTTCCTTTTTTCAGCTGCATATAACCTTTGCACATATTAACCTATACATCTGAATCCAGACCTGATCCAGACCCCCTGGATCCAGATGTGATATGTGGGAGGGTCTGGTCTCATCCATTTGATGGTTACAGCTGCTGGAAGTTACACATTCAGGAGTACTTCTCGGCTCCTCCAGTCAAACCTGCAGGTGTAATACCAAGAAGTGCCACTGCAGGCTCCTGTGGGACATCATGTCTGAAAACCTCCTGAAGTGCATTAAATATGTCTGTCCAGTACTGACTCAGCTGAGGACGCAAGCAGAATACATGCATGTGATTAGCAGGGTGTGCTCCACAGATCCTCCTGCAACATGCTGGACACTGTTTCTGTTGTTCTGACAAACCGAGTAATTACTTTCCATTTCATTTCCCTCCATGTGTTTGAACGCATGGCTAACGGTGCCTACATGCACACCTCCCTCCACGTGTCCCATCTCTGTTTGTCTTTAGGCTGTTGTATGTATCTTCACAGTAACCTGAACCCATTGTGCTAATTCCTGTCCAGAGGTGTCCGGGGGAGCGGGACATGTACAGGCTCTGGGCACAGCACTGGGTGAGTGCATCCTCCTGGATCCAGCAGGGGTCTCTGTGCCACTCAATATTTGACATCTGGAGGTTTAAGACCCCCACCCGGCTTAGACAGCTGTGAGATCTTGAGTCTAAATCTGTGGCGCTCTTTTAGCCATACAGATCATTTTATCTAAAATATCAAGAGTGGACTGTGGAATTTCTATTGGTAGCATCTGAAACAGGTAAAGGAGCCTGGGCAAAGCAAATACCAATGCGCCAAGCGGAGAAAGAGGGAGTGCAGTGTCTTATCTTGTATCCTGAATAATAAATCCTTTTAAATGGTGGTATTGATGATGATGGTTCTGTCAGATATAATAACATCATCTGCATAAAGTGATAATTTATGCTCATCTTGACCAATTACAATTCCTTTGATTTCATTATCATCTGTAATGTGGCCAGTGGCTCAATGCTTATGGCAAACAGCAGAGGTGACAAGGAGCAGCCTTGTCTGCAGCCACATTCCAGTGTAAAGCTCCCTGATCTGTAACTGTTGACTCTGACAGCAGCCTGGGGAGAAGAATAAAGTGTTTGAATCCAACTTATGAAGTTAGGGCTGAATCTAAATCATTTTAATGTTTGGAATAAGTGTTGCAATGATACCCGATCAAATGCCTTCTGGGCATTCAGGGAGAGAATGACCGACTCTGAACTCTTTGCTTTTGACGGGTTCTAATATTTAGAAGTTATCGCCATAATGTCTTCCTGCAGTGAATTCTGCCTGCTCAGGATGGATCATTTCAGTAATTATGTGATTAACTCATCGAGCCAGGATTGCTGTCAGTATACATAGATCTTCATTCAACAATGATATTGGCCGGTATGAATGGCACTCAGCAGGGTCTTTGCCCTCTTTATGTATCCCCACTATATTCAATTCAATTCAATTCAATTTTATTTATATAGCGCCAATTCACAACAAAAGTCATCTCAGGGCACTTTACAAACAGAGCAGGTCTAGACCACACTCATTACTGTTAATTACACCCAACAGTTCCACCATGAGCAAGCACTTGGCAACAGTGGCAAGGAAAAACTTCCTTTTAACAGGCAGAAACCTTGGGCAGATCCTGGCTCTAGGTGGACGGCCATCTGCCTTGACTGGTTGGGGGGAAAGAGAGAGAGATAGAGAGAGACAGGAGGGGCGAGAGAGAGAGAGAATAATGACAGCAAATGACAGCAGAGGACACGGGGCAGGTCGGTGGAGACACAGGTATCTGTAGAGAGGTATAGAGAGAGAGACCAGAGAGAAACAAGCACGGCACTAGGGGAGAGAGGACACAGTGTTAATGGTTAATCTGTGATGGTTAAAATGAATTTGCAGAGAGAGAGGGAAGAGGAGGAGTGTGGAGACGATCATGGGATGTCCCCCAGCAGCCTCGGCCTATAGCAGCATAACTAAGGGATGGCATGTAGGGGTAGTTTAGACCATCGGTGTAGTTCACATGGTAACTAGAGCTAGCTGTAAGCTTTGTCGAACAAGAAGGTTTTAAGCTTTACTTTAAAAGTAGAGAGGGTGTCTGCCTCTCGGACCCAGACTGGCAGCAGGTTCCACAGGAGCACGGACGAGGAGAACAGTGTGCACGGACGAGTCGTTATTTACATGGACAAACTGGAATCTGTCGGATAGATAAGATTTAAACCAGCTTAGTGCTGTTCCTTTAATGCCAATGACATGTTCTAGTCTCAGTAGTAGGATATTGTGATCAATGGTGTCAAATGCAGCACTGAGGTCTAGCAGGACAAGTAAAGAGACGAGGCCATTGTCAGATGCTATTAGGAGGTCGTTGCTAATGTTAACCAATGCTGTTTCTGTGCTGTGATTTATTCTAAATCCTGACTGAAATGCTTCAAATAAACTGCTCCTCTGCAGGTGATCACATAACTGATCAGCCATGGCCTTTTCAAGGATTTTAGAAATAAAGGGGAGGTTGGATATTGGTCTGTAGTGCGCTAAAACACCAGGGTCAAGAGAAGGCTTTTTGAGTAAAGGTTTGATGACAGCAACCTTAAAAGCCTGTGGAACATAACCTGTTAGTAATGACAAATTGATCTGGTCTAATATAAAAGTGCCAATCAGGGGCAAAACATCTTTGAGAAGACGAGTTGGGATGGGGTCCAAAAGACAGGTTGAGGGTTTGGATCTTATGATTGTTGTGGACAGTTCAGTGAGATCTATAGGAGAGAAATGGTCTAGAGATAAATCAGGGCCTGCAGACATTTCAGGGGCTGCTGCAGTTGACACACATGGATCTCTATATTTGCTTCTGTTCGAGATGGCACAATAACTTTTGATTCTAATGCATAAGGGTATGCTTTTAATAGTAGGGGGGGCATCAAGTTTCTGAATGCTTTATAGAATCCTACTGGTAATCTGCCTGGTCTACTACCATATTCATAGTATCTCTGTTTGGTAAATCTTAAGGTTTCCTCAATTGATATTAAGCTTTCTACGAGTGGCATTTAGGTTTGTTTGTGTTTGTATTCTGACTCTTTTACTTTGTCCTCCAGTTCCTCCAGATTATGCGGTCTCTGATGTCTGCGGCCTCTGATGTCTGCCTTGGCACGGTCCCATGATATTAAAGGTGATGTTTCAGAAGAAGCATCATTATCTAAATATGCCTTTAGTTCTGCTCTGATGAAGGAACCAAAGTCCATATCGTTCTGAAGGGATACACTGAGTCTCCACTGTTGGAGACTGGTCTTTGACCTGTTCCCCACTTTAATACAAAAGACGCATGATCTGAGAGGGTAACAGGTAGTATCTCAGTATCCACTATCCGATGCAACTCCACTTTAGGAGTAAAATAGTAAATCCTTGAATAAGATGCGTGTCTGCTTGAAGAGAAAGTGAAGTCTCTGGTTCTTGGGAACTTGCTTCTCTGTGTATCTATAAGGTCTGATTCTACAGTGAGATGTTTGAGCAGCTTACTAATTTTTGATAATGGAGTTTTTGAGAGAGGTTGCCGATCCATTTGTAGCTGTAGTTCTACTGAGGGATCCAGTCCCCAGCTGCTAAGCATAGAGCAGCTAAATGCACTGTGATGTATTTGACTGTGTAAGGTGAGCTGGGTAAAAAGGAGATTATCAAGTGTTAGCTCCCCAGGCTAATTGTACATAAATAAAGAATAAAGATTAAACAGCTTCACATATTTAAGTAGCCATCCAAACAACAGACTAAACTACATTCAATTTACTCCACTGGATAGTGGTAGCAGAAACATAAACTAAACTAACAATGTAAACAGTAAACAGGGTCCTTCATCATAAACCTGAGTTCTGTTATCTTCATATGTGAGGATACATTAGTTTCCGAGCTCTATAGATGGGACAGCTGTCTTCTGGACATAGTCCACGGCCGTCCTTAAACCAAGAAATCCCTTGTCCTCATCCTGATATGAGCTGCGTAGTCTGGCTGCATAGAGTAGGCTGTAGCAGACTCCCCTTCATCCTTGCAGTATTTTCCGTACATCCGTGAACATTGTCATTGCAGTACAGTAATAACATAAAAACAGTAATAACATAAAATAGTACAAAAAAGATAAAACAAAATGAGACATAGAATATAGAAGTAAAATATGTACATGAATAAGTGCATGAGGAAAAGATGTGCAGGTGGAAACAAACTGCAGGTGCACATTGAACAGAGACGAGTGGTCACCTGCCACACAGAGTTGAGCTGTTGTACAGTTTTATAGCAAATGGGAGAAATGACTTGACCGTTGTTTATGACAGCGGAGCTGAATCAGTCTGTTTGAGAAAGAGCTCTGCTGTCTCTGTAGTGTGTCATGGAGGGTGGGATGGATTGTCCAGGATGGAGAGCAGTTTGTTCAGTGACCTCCTGTTCCTCACTGACTCAAACTCCTTCAGATCATGTCCCACAACCTGTCTACCCTTGCGGATCAGTTTGTTGATCCTGCTGGCATCCCTGGCACTGATGCTGCTCCCAGCAGACCACAGCACAGTAGAGTACACTGGCTACCACAGGCTGGTAGAAGACCTCCAACATCTTGCTGCAGACGTTGAATGATCTGAGCTTCCTCAGGAAGTAGAGTCTGCTCATCCCCTTCTTGTACACAGCATTAGCGTTGGTAGTCCAGTCCAGCCTGCTGTTCAAGTGAACACCCAGATACCTGTAGTGCTCCACTACTTCAACCTCCTCCCCCCTGATCTTAACGGGTTCCATTATGGCCCCTGTCCTCCTGAAGTCAACCTCTAGTTCCTTGGTCTTGGTTTCACACTTACAGACTTGGTTACTGGTCTTTGTGATGGCAGCAGCAACCTCCAGACAGGTCTTTACTCAAAATAGCTGTTTTAACATAAAATATTGATTCTAGAGGAGCTCTGAAAAACCCTGCTACCCATGCTCTGCTCACTAGTGCCCCCATAATCATCCGACACCCCACACCCCCATTTACCTCTTCACCTGTAGTTTCAGCATTGATGATGAATTCACAGGAAACTATTTTCATCGTCGTCACGTCTGTTTCTGTTTTCTCTGCGTCAACGTTTACTTTCATTTGTTTGCAATCGGCTCCAGAGAGCCCGAACGATGTCCTCCAGCACCAACTCAGGACACAGGGAGAACAGGTGGATCTGACGTGTTTTGAGGTTTTTATTGGTTTTATTATTCTTATACAATATTGTACAATGACTCATTTATACAAGAATTCACATATTAACAAGTCGGCTGTGACACACGTCAGTGCCTGGAGGCTGAGAACAGTCTCATTTGATTTAAACTTGAAAAATGAAATTTGTGAAACAAGAAAAACGTTTTGTTTGCAGAAGATCAGGTTTTATATCAAACTAATAAATAAATAAATAAGAGATTTGTGTTTCCGTCTGTTCTCATTTCTGTTCGTCTGTCACATCATAAACAACATTCGACTAGTTCAACAGGAAGTGACATCACACAGCTGTCCTTAAATAAAATGTTAAAACTAAAACTGAAGCAAACATCTGATCTGATGTCAGCTCTCACTCCTAATCAATAAATCTGATATGTGCTGTGATATGTCGTCATCAAACCGATCAATAAGACACAAAGAGGAGCATTCATATGATTATTATTAATATTCCTATTGCGAATGTTTCTGCAGGTGACGTGCTGAACTCTGGGAATCTGTTGGCATGGAAACGCTTCAAAGTCAAGTGGCCACAACATTGTTTCTGCTCTAACGTGTCAGTTCGGTCGTTAGCGTTAAAACAATTGTTTTAATCAATAAACTGATCGATGGTCGACTCTTGAATGAAAAACAAACTGATGATGTCATTTGGGTTTTTTAATGAGCCTCAGCTGATGTAAACAACTCATCTCTCTGCTCTGTGATTGGCTGTTAGTGAAGTGCACCCTAGGAGTCGCAGTTTGACTGCAGGTTAATCAAAGCAGCAGGTTGTTCCTAACAAACCTGTGTGAATCTCCAATCAGAGGGGCCACTCAGGAGTCCTTTTCCCATCATGCCAAGAGAAACAGCTCATTAAATACAGATAAACAGTGTTTTCACTGATCAAAGCTGCTTGAAGAGACCTGTCAATCACCTTGTGAGTGATGGCAGCAGGGGGCGGGGCTTCACTTTGGGTTACTGAGTCACTTTCCTGCAGAAAAACTAAAACTATGGTTTAAAAACGGCTCTAACTTCCTGTCGGCGTGAGCGAGAATGGTTTCATCGCCTCTCTCTGATCGGCCAGAGGTCAAAGGTCATGAGCCTCCATGAAGCAGAAACCAAAAAGCCGAAAGTCCATTAAAAATCCCTGAAAACTGCTCTGAGCTCAGCGCTGGGCTGCAGGAAGCTGACTGGTTGAGAGGAAGGAGTTTTTATTAAAAGGTGGCACAAAGAGCCAATCGCCAGTCGCGATGCTGAGTGTTGGCAGGTAGAGCCAAACATCAGAGGTGCTGCCAGTCGATGGCGACCAGTGTCTGATTGGCCTCCTGAGCGTGACCAATGACCTCAGCAACGCCGTGCTGACGCCAAAGACGCTCGATCTTCCTGTAACGCTCAGCACAAAGGTGGAGGGGGTTCCCCCGCCTGCAGGGACACACACAATCAATACACACACGCAAATACACAATGAAGTGTGTGTGAGTGAGTGTGTGTGTGTGCGCGAGCGAGTGTGAGTGTGAGTGTGTGTGTGTGCGCGAGCGTGTGTGAGTGTGTGTGTGTGCGCGAGCGTGTGTGAGTGTGTGCGAGCGTGTGTGAGTGTGCGCGAGCGTGTGTGAGTGTGCGCGAGCGTGTGTGTGTGTGTGTGTGTGTGTGTGCGAGCGAGCGAGTGTGAGTGTGTGTGTGTGAGAACACCTACTTGAGGCCCTGGTCCGTCTCTCCGTAGTCGTCCAGGTACGGTGGGGGGTAGAAACAGCCCTTTGTTTTACCTGCTACAAACAACACCTGACTCTCTCTGACCCTGGACACACACACACACAGACACACACACTCAGTGAGGAGTGTTAATGACCCTGTTAGCCTGTTAGCTAAATGCTAAACGAGCAGCTAACACCTGACTCAGCAGCACTTGCGCAGGGGAATGGAGGAGCAGGTGCCCAGGTGTGTAATCGACAGTAAACAGGACAGGACAGACAGACAGGACGAAGACACGGGAGCAGGCAGCAGCAGAGTCCAGGTGTGTTACCTGAGGAAGAGGCCAAGGCCGGCGCCACAGGTGAAGGTGTGGGCGGTGCAGGCACCTACATCCTCTCCGTCCACCTCCGTCTGACAGCAGTAACTCTGGGAACACAGCATGGAGCCGCAGACCAGACACAGAGTGGGGGCGCGGGACTTGTCTCCTCCTGACCGCGGACACCTGTACAGGTAACACACAACACATTGTAGTGCTGCATACACACCTCACCTCTCGGTGCGCAGTATGTGTACTGACGTGAAGCTGGACGCCTGGTTGATCAGGACGCTGTAATCCTCTGGCAGGTCGATCAGTCGGTTCGACTCTCTGGGGAACCTGACGATGACGCCGCCCCCCTGCAGCACCTGTCTCACACCTGGATGACAACACCACCTGTGGACAGACTCCAGGATCAACACCTGTGCGTGCATGTTACGTGTGTGTGTGTATGTGTGTGTGTCTCTGTCTGTCTGTGCTACCTGTGTATGAGCTGCTTCAGCAGTGTGTGTTCACTGTGGTGGAGCTGCAGCAGGTTGGAGGGCAGACTGAGGTAGCTGCACAGTGCCTCCCACTGACCAGGACCTGCAACTACAACAGACAGACAAACAGACACACACTACTATTACAGAAAACAACATTTTATCAACTTTTGAACACAGAGATTTGTTTTTGCTGTGTCTTTAAAATAGATTTTAAAGTCCTTTTTCTTACCTACAAGGCTCTTAATGGCCAAGCTCCACTGTACATCAATGACATGCTAATTCCTTATTACCCCAACAGATCACTTCACTCCCAGAGAGCAGGTTTGCTTGTGGTTCCCAGAGTTTCCAAAAGTAGAATGAGAGGCCGAGCCTTTAGCTCTCAACCTCCTCTCCTGTGGAACCAGCTGCCAGTTTGGGTCCGAGAGGCAGACACCCTCTCTACTTTTAAAGTAAAGCTGAAAACCTTCCTGTCTGACAAAGCTCACAGCTCTAGTTCTAGTTATCATGATAACTAAACCCATAGTTAGTCACAGTTACTCCTTAATGCCATCCCTCTGTTATGCTGCTATAGGCCTCGGCTGCTGCGGGACGTCCCATGATGGTCTCCACACTCCTCCTCTCCTCTCTCTCTCCTCAGACCCATCCTCTCATCTTTAAACCATGTCTACATGTCATTAACTCTGTGTCCTCTCTCCCCTAGTGCTGTGCTTGTTTCTCTCTGGTCTCTCTCTCTGTACCTCTCTACAGATACCTGTGGCTCCAGAGCTGAACATCTGATCTGTGGCTCCACCGACCTGCCCCCTGTCCTGTCTCTCTCTCTCTCTCCCCCCTCCTGTCTCCTGGGTGACGAGAACACCTCCTGGGTGTGACAGTAATGAGTGTGGTCTAGACCCGCTCTGTTTGTAAAGTGCCCTGAGATGACTTTGGTTGTGAATTGGCGCTATATAAATAAAACTGAATTGAAGTGAATTGAATTGAACTATGGTAACACTGGAGACGTGTGTGTTGTGTGTGTACTTACCCAGCAGGTCGGCAGGTGGCGCTGTAGAGTTCAGGTAGTGGAAGAAGAGGGCGGCGGCTCGGAGGAACGGTAGGACGCCGGCTTTAACACAATGAAACAGCTGCCAGCCAGAGGTCACCTCTGGTAAGACACTGATCTCACACACACACACACACACACACACACACAGCCAACAGAAATCAGAATCTGTTCCATATTGATCAGTTCGTTGGTGTGCACTCATTAAAATGAATTAATCCTGTACGATCAATAAACATAGCATATATCAATAATTTCCATCAACACTCGTCAGTTTGGTTTCTTTCACGTTTAATTTGATTAATTTAATCCGATTGTCCTGAAATGTACACATTTCTTCCTGCTGGGGTCTAACTCATCAAACATGTGTGTGTGTGTGCTGACCTGCCCAGGTGTTCCCTCAGTACGTTGTACAGCTGACAGGTGAGCTCCTCCTCCTCTGATCCCACACTGTCCTGATCCATACACACTTCCTCTGCAGACAGACAGGTCGAGTGAGACAGGTGACACCAAACACCTGCAAGTGTCTTTAGGCGTGTATGTGTTACCTGTGGTGGAGGTCAGCAGGATTTGAACCAGGTGAGCCACAGTGACCAGGTGAAGTAGGTGGAGGTGGGCCGAGTCTATCACACTCTGTCCTGATTGGTCCAAACTATGAATTGAGCTGTAGGACAACACACTGTAAACCTGCAGAGAGAAAGGCACTGACAGTGAACTGGAGTCAAACTGGATTCACACTGACAGTTAACTGGAGCCAAACTGGACATGAAGTAATGAAACTCACCAACAGATGAAACATGTCAATATCGAGGATACACGGTGTGTTTTCAACCTGCGAGTCTGAAACCAGGGCTACCACACACACACACACATTAATACAAACAGACACAGACAAAAAACACATTCAGTTCAATTCAGTTTTATTTATAGAGCGTCAGTTCACAACAAGCTCATCTCAGGGCTCTTTACAGCCAGAGCAGAGACTCATTACTGTTAATCACACCCAGCAGCTCCAGCTCCACCACCAGCAAACACCTGGAGACAGAGGCAGGAGAGACTTCCTGGCTGACACCTGGGACTGATCCTGGATCTGGGTGGGCTGACATCTGACCTGACATGCAAGTCACACACACTGTGTGTGTGTGTGCGTGTGTGTTTGGTACCTGCAAACAATCTGATGAAGTGTGTGTGTGCTGTCTTCACTGGAGCTGCAGTCCAGCAGGCTGAACTGAACCTGGTCAGAGAGCTCAGACAGTCGTCCTGTAACACACAGAAACTACAGGTAAGACTCAGGTGCAGAGCAGATTGTTTCCATCTGGTCCTCACATTGGCCGTCATGATATAACAGGTCATGTCACAAGGTGAACAGGTGAGAGAATGTGCTTCATCAGGTACAACATATCATATCGGCTGGACCTGTTCTATGTGTTGTTGTCGAGTGTGTTACCTGACGACAAGGTAAACTTCCGAACAACGGTTTCTCCTCATCCATCAGGAGGCGCTCTGCAAAGAAACACACCATCAGCTTGACCTCTGACCTGTGTGTGTGTGTGTGTGTGTGTACCTATGCTCTGGAAGGTTTGTGTGTGTACCTATGCTCTGGATAGTATAGGCGCAGGTGGACCAGATCAGCACTGGGACTCTGGGGTCCTGCTCATTGGGGTTCGCCTTCAGTCCCACCTTGTAGGTGGACATGCTGAAGGTGGTGATCATCTCACTGATGCTGGTGGAGAACACACTCCTAGTGGAAACAGTGACATCAGCGCTGGCATCATCATTAACACTATCCAGGTGTGTTCTCACAGATGTGCATGAGGCTGCACAACCTTACCTTCAGCTCATTATCAGTGAACACAATAAGCTGACAGCTGAGTTACTAATCAAAGCATTAGTGATCAATAAAGTTATTAGAATCTGTTTCATCAGACTGATTCAGGTTCACAGTCAGAATCAATGAGAGACGGACAGTCACATGATGACTGATCATGTGTTGAGATGTTCATACATGTGATTAAAGAACTGCAGAGACAGCATGGCTGATGACTCACTGTGGAGTGAAGTCGACTCTGAATCCTTCAGGAACAGGAGGCTCCACCCCGTCCGTTGCACCTGGACACACACACACAGATTCAGTTGAACATGGAGGTGAGAGCAGGTGGAGTGGATCCTTCAGCTGCCACCATTAAAACCACAGAAGTAGAAATGACATCATTCAAAGAACTTAACCCTATAACTCTGAATGTGTCGCTGGCGACACGTTTGCACAAGCGCACTTTGGATTACAGTGATTACGTCACGGTTGGTGCTATCAGAAAAAAATGGTTTCTGAAAGCTGAGACATGGCGCTTTACAGCCAAAATGGTGTTATTACAGTAACTTCACTTGCGAATGTCCCGGAAGCCCGCGGAGCTCGCTTCGTTCCCACTAAACACACAGCGGAGGAGAAAGTTTCCCTTTTATGGCCTGTTTTCTGAGACATAGAGACTCATACTGTGGCTCAATACTATGAGACACTCTAAAAGACAACTGACAGGTAACTGACCATCAGACTGCATCCTGTGGGCCCAGCGCAGTGCCGCCATCTGCTGATTGGTTGTTTGAAGCCACACCTCCAGACTGGGATGATCGACACTGAGAGAAACGAGTGAGAGTGTCAGCTGTGTGCATTTACCTGTATTCAAAAATGTGTGTGTGTATGTGCATGCACCTGCGGTCAGGTATGTGTGTGTGTGGCAGCAGAGGGATCACGGTGTTACTCAGACACTCGCACAGTGGACACAGGAACTCGCCGTTCTCCACGTCATAGCTGGTGTGACCACGAAGACGCTGCTGACGTCTCTGCTCCTTCAACTGCACAGCCTCAAAGTACCTGAACACACACACACACACACACACACACACACACACACACACACACACACACACACACACCCCCCGTCAGACACCAAGACACCAACACACTTGCAGTGCTTCAGTAAGGTTCTGCAGTCCTGCAGTGTGTCAGAGGCTTTTATCCAAACACATACAGAACAGCTACAACGCGAGCAGAGATCTGGTAAGAAAAGCAACGAGAACAAGAGCTGAGAGATGTTCTGAGTCCGGTCAGACCGACATGCAGTAATATGCAGTAATATGCAGTGACATGCAATAATACACAGTAATATGCAGTGACATGCAGTAATACGCAGTGACATGCAGTAATACACCGTAATTTGCAGTAATTCCTATTAAAATACGCTGTGGATTCATTTTTGCCTCTGTAAGACTGACAAAGGCTGTGACTGGTTGATGAGTACAGGCGTTCTGGCGGATTGGTGGCCTCCTGAACATCCATCAGTCCTGCAGTGCCTCACCTCTGCCAGCAGGTGGCATGCATGATGTGTCCACAGCTGGCCGTGTGAATCCCCAGAGATAGGTCAGGATGCATGAACAGAGGGTCGTGATGCTCTGAAACACATTCACACATCTGTCAGTCACTCATCAACAATAATTGCCCCCTGTCTCAGTGATGTCAGAGTGAGGCTCCGCCCACCTGGGTCAGGCAGGGTGCGACAACGGTTTTTGGACAAAACTGTGGACCTCTGGACAAATGCTGCCAGCACCATGGCTCTGCCGTGACCTCTGACCTCCTGCTCTTCCTGACACAAGATGCACGTTACCAGCTGACGGCGCTCAGCTCCGCCCACCCTCCTAGGACCAACACACACCTGAGAAACACAGGACGGCTCCAAACTGGGAGGACTGGGAGTGGAGACGGGGGAGGATATATTATGATTATGTTACATAAACAATAATTAAACCAGTTAAAACACTTCAACCTCCATCACCTGTGCATCTACACCTGTGTGTCTACACCTGTACTTTGCTGTCCAATGTGGACAGGTATGCCTGCACTTTACTGTGTTAAATCTGTTCTCACGTCTCAGTGACAAGAACATGTTCTCTGTAGCAGAGGTGTGGGCAGGTGTGGACAGGGGTACCTGTTCTCTCCAGCAGAGGTGGAGGCCTCCAGCTCCTCCAGACTCTGTTGGAACAGTTCTTTGTTCTCATTGATAAAGTGTTTCTGCATCTCAGACATCTGAGCCATGATCTTCTCCCTCCTGAGCCGAGCCATCTCCGCCTTCCTCTTCCTCTCTGCTTTGTCTTTGTCTCGCACCGTCTGCAGGAAGGTGACGCCATCAGTGATTGTGATTTGATGACCACAGGTAACCAATAAATCATCACACTGGATTTCACTGATTTGATTGGTCATAGAGAGTTTGGTGTGGTACCTCCTCTGGTCCTTGTGCCTGGCTGATGGTGACAGTGGAGGTGGAGGACGTTCGTTCTCTCATTGTTTTGATGTTTGCCACCATCTGCAAACACAAACATTCAGATGAAAAACCTTGAGAGGACAGAGACACTTGTCAGGACAGATCCCTGAGGGACATCCTGATGGCCCAGGCTGCTGTGCTGGCTCCACCGTGCTGCATGTCAACATGTCCGTGGCCAAAGTGTGAGCAAATGCAACATCTCATTTCCTTCGAGGGTGATGTTTGTGGGTGGGAAGAGTTTAGATTAATCAGACAATCAACGTCCTGCAGATGGTCATTAAACATATCACAGTTTGAATCATCTGCTGGTCTGGACTTAAGCCAGGTGGTGAACAGACATCATGCTAATGCTAATGAGCCTGAAGATGCTTTAGGAAACATTTTACAGGTGAGAACTGGACTAAATCTGTCAAATCAAGTCAAACAGTTTGTCAAAGACTGAATGAAAGCTGCATATTAGATTACCTCGACATCATTTCCATGGTGGAAATAGCCATGAGAACACTGGAACACAGCAGGCTGACCAACCATTGGGCTTTTATTTTGAAGGTTAAGATGCTACACCACGGACTGTAGCCAGGCAGCAGAGCTGCAGTCCTACACGCTTATCTGCAGTTTCTTTAGAGCTGCCACCCTCCCATGATCATCACTACTCCCAGTTTCCTATAGAGACTGTGTCTGTCCCTCGTCCACCCAAACTGTTAATGCAAGAGGTGTTATTCATAAAAACCTCACAAGAATTAATACCACCAAGTTACCTGGACCTAAACACACCACAATAAAATGCAGATTATTAAACGTCAGATCTCGCTAATGTCTGAATCCCTGTTAGTAAGTGATTTGATTATCAATCAGCACATAGATTTATTTTGTCTTACTGAGACCTGGCTGGAGGAAGAAGAATACGTTAGTCTAAATGAGTCGACCCCTGCCAGTCACATTAATCACCACCTTTCCTGGAAAGATAGTATTATAACATACAAATCAGCCCTGCGTACTGCCTATTACTCCAAATTAATAGAGGAAAATAGGAACAACCCCAGGTTTCTGTTCAGCACTGTAGCCAGGCTGACAAAGAGTCACAGCTCTGTTGAGCCAATTATTCCCTTGGCTCTCAGAAGCAATGACTTTATCAATTTCTTTACTAGTAAAATCAAAGATATTAGAGAAAGAGTTCACTGGACCCTCCCTTCAACTGTTAGAGATCCATATGTGTCAACTGCAGCAGCCCCTGAAATGTCTGCAGGCCCTAATTTATCTCTAGACCACTTCTCTCCTATAGATCTCACTGAACTGTCCTCAACAATCATTAGATCCAAACCCTCAACTTATCTTTTGGACCCCATCCCAACTCACCTCCTCAAAGATGTTTTGCCCATTATTGCCACTTTTATATTAGACCAGATCAATCTGTCATTACTAACAGGTTATGTTCCACAGGCTTTTAAGGTTGCTGTCATCAAACCTTTACTCAAAAAGCCTTCTCTTGACCCTGGTGTTTTAGCGCACTACAGACCAATATCCAACCTCCCCTTTATTTCTAAAATCCTTGAAAAGGCCGTGGCTGATCAGTTCTGTGATCACCTGCAGAGGAGCAGTTTATTTGAAACATTTCAGTCAGGATTTAGAATAAACCACAGCACAGAAACAGCATTGGTTAAGGTTAGCAGCGACCTCCTGTTAGCTTCAGACAATGGCCTTGTCTCTGTACTTGTCCTGCTGGACCTCAGTGCTGCATCTGACACCATCGATCACGATATCCTACTACAGAGACTGGAGCATGTCATTGGGGTTAAAGGAACAGCACTGAGCTGGTTTAAAGGGGACATATTATAAAAACAGTTTTTTTTTCTTGCCTATACATATTTAAAAAGGTCCTGCATCGTTTCTACAGCCCACCCTCCGGTAAAATGGGTCCTACAGGCCGTTCAGACTCAGCTGCTGTCGTTAGTAACCACAGGAGTGATTTCCATAGGCCGTCCTCCTCTGAGTGGAACCACTGAGAGGGGGCGTTCATCCCGCTAGGTGAAGCTCGCTGTTTCCAGCGGTAAGCTAGCGGTGTGGTGATGTCGTCGGTCAGAGCCAGACATGCAGATTGCTCTGTTGTTGGCTGTAAACAGCAACACAATACCTATATTAGCATCTGACAATGGCCTTGTCTCTTTACTTGTCCTGCTAGACCTCAGTGCTGCATTTGACACCATTGATCACAATATCCTACTACTGAGACTAGAACATGTCATTGGCATTAAAGGAACAGCACTAAGCTGGTTTAAATCTTATCTATCCGACAGATTCCAGTTTGTCCATGTTAATAACGACTCGTCCGTGCACACAAAGGTCAATCATGGAGTTCCACAGGGTTCTGTGCTTGGACCATTGTTGTTCTCCCTATACATGCTTCCCCTAGGCAATATTATTAGGAAGCAAAACATAAATTTCCACTGCTACGCGGATGATACACAGCTATATTTATCTATGAAACCGGAAGAAACAGATCAATTAGTCAGACTTCAGACATGTCTGACAGACGTTAAGGCCTGGATGACTTATAATTTTTTGCTTCTAAATACAGACAAAACTGAGGTGATTTTGTTTGGGCCTAAACACCTCTGACCTCGCAGTCGCTTTGGATGGTGTTACCCTGGCCTCCAGTTCTACCGTGAGGCACCTGGGAGTCATATTTGACCAAGACATGTCCTATCAGTCCCATATTAGGCAGGTCCCTAGGACTGCCTTCTTTCACTTACACAACATAGCTAAGATTAGGAGTATCCTGTCCAAAAGTGACACCAAAAAGCTAGTCCACGCATTTGTTACCTCAAGGCTGGACTATTGTAATTTCTTGTTGTTGGGTTGTCCGACTAGCTCACTGCGAGGCCTCCAGCTCATCCAAAATGCTGCTGCAAGGGTTTTGATGGGAATTAGCAAGAGAGATCATATTTCTCTAGTTTTAGCTTCTCTTCATTGGTCCCTGTAAAGTCCAAAATAGATTTTAAAGTCCTTCTTCTTACCTACAAGGCCCTTAATGGCCAAGCTCCACTGTACATCAATGACATGCTAATTCCTTATTACCCCAACAGATCGTTTCACTCTCAGAGAGCAGGTTTGCTTGTGGTTCCCAGAATTTCCAAAAGTAGAACTGGAGGCCGAGCCTTTAGCTATCAGGCTCCTCTCCTGTGGAACCTGCTGCCAGTTTGGGTTCACCCTCTAGTAAAGCTGAGAACCTTCCTGTCTGACAAAGCTCACAGCTCTAGTTCTAGTTATCATGATAACTAAACCCATAGTTAGTCACAGTTACTCTTTAATGCCATCCCTCAGTTATGCTGCTATAGGCCTTGGCTGCTGCAGGACGTCCCATGATGGTCTCCACACTCCTCCTCTCCTCTCTCTCTCTCCTCAGACCCATGCTCTCATCTGTAAACCATGTCTACGTGTCATTAACTCTGTGTCCTCTCTCCCCTAGTGCTGTGCTTGTTTCTCTCTGGTCTCTCTCTCTGTACCTCTCTACAGATACCTGTGGCTCCAGAGCTGAACATCTGATCTGTGGCTCCACTGTGGCTCCACCGACCTGCCCCTGTCCTCTGCTGCCATTTATTATCATTATTGTATTATTATCATTATTGTCCTGCTAACAGCAGCCATAGTTAGGACTCTGCTGCTCTACCATTCTGTCAGTTTCATCTTTATGTTCACCTGTATCTCTGTCTGTGATGTGTTGTATCCCCCCCCCCCAATCAGTCACAGGTGTCACCCTGTTACAGGAAGTCTCTCCTGCCTCTGTTTACCTTGAGGATCCAGGTGATCATGTCTTTGTGAACCTCCAGGTGAGGAGCGTTCTGCAGACTCTCCAACAGAGCCAGGACACTGCCTGCAGTACTGGGAGCTTCACCAGGACCTGGCGCACACACACACACACACACACACACAGTCCATGTGAATTTGTACTCTGTGTGTGTACTCTGTGTGTGTACTCTGTGTGTACTGATGCGAGATCTTGCAGGTGTAGTTGAAGGTGATGTCATCATCTCCGCTGGTGTTCTCCAGCTGCTGCTTCT
Organism: Datnioides undecimradiatus; assembly: GCA_008933995.1. Taxonomy (NCBI): domain Eukaryota; kingdom Metazoa; phylum Chordata; class Actinopteri; order Lobotiformes; family Datnioididae; genus Datnioides; species Datnioides undecimradiatus. The sequence continues at coordinate 91,335 of WARS01004340.1, read as the reverse complement.
CCTCCAGCAGAGCCATACCAACCAGGTGGAGTACCTGTATACACAAATAAACACACACACACACACACACCTGTTTATACCTACCCATTACACCCAAACATACAAAATGAATTTGTGCATGTATCGGGACTGTCAGAATAAAAGCCTGGTTCAGATCAGTCAAGTCAGCCATATCTTATTGGCTGGTGTGTGTGTGTGTGTGTGTGTCTGTGTGCTTACTCTCTGCAGCATGGACTCGGTCCAGCCTCCCCCACTGGGCTCCACAGCCCACTGCAGCACAGCGCCCTCTACTGCCAGCAGCACGTCACACTGCAGCAGGTTGACCAGACTGCCAAACAGGGGACAGAGAGAGGTGGGGGGTGGTGTGACCAGTGGCAGGGCTGCACACACACACACACACACACACACACACACACACACACACACACACACACCAGGTTTATAATCACACTCAATATCTTCAGATGTGTGATAAGGATCAAAGCAAGATGACTGTGTGTGTGTTTGACAGGTAACGTGCAACACACACACACACACACACACACACACACACAGTCACTTCCTGTTAGTATGAGACAGACAGGTGTGTTTACCTGTGTCTTCTCCATTCTGTCTCCTCAGCTTCCTCTGAGCCTCCTCAGCCTGCAACACAGGATGCACTGTTACCATGACAACAAATATATCTAGATCAATAACCAGATCAACAGGCCGGCCGGCGTTTACCTTGGACTGATCGGCTCTGCTGTAGTGATGAAAGTACAGGTTGAAGTGTTTGTTCCACTCAGGACGCAGTTCATACAGACCCCGACCTGTCACACCTGGCTTCCTGTGAATGCAGTACAAACACACGCAGCACTACAGTCAGTCAGGTGCACTGTTTGAGGTGTACTGCTGGGTATTAAGGTGGAAGAGTATTTAAGGTGGAAAAGTTGGAGAAAGCGCACTGACCTAAATGAAGCAACACTGTCGATGACTCTCTCTAGACCAGTCTCCTTATTCCCCTGCAGAGCAGAACAGACACACATCAGCTACAGACAACAGACAGGTAGACAGACAGACAGAAAAGCAGGTGTCTCACATTCTCGGGCAGGGCCTTCACCAGCTCGCTGTGAGCCATCGGTCTGATTGACAACTGGTGGATGATTTCTCTTCTGACCTCATCAAAGGGCTCCACCTGGCCAACACCTGGCACATACCGCTCACCTATTCAAACACACACTAATATGAATCTACCGGTCGTCACCTGGACGGTGTCATCCCAGCAGCTCTGCAAGCTGAGAGCAAGACTGTTCAGAGCTGTTTCATAGGTTAATCAACCACCATGTGACGGTGGAGCAGGACTTCATCACCTGAAGGTCAGACAACACAGTTAGTCACAGAAAGTGTCTGAAACATGTCTGCAGACAGCCTGTATACAGTCTGCAAACAGCCTGCAACAGTCTGCAAACAGCCTGTATAATACATGAAACACATGAAGGTATACTGAACTAGTGAACACCAACTTCTCTTTTGTAAAGTTCAGGCAGCACAGAAAGACTCACCAACCACCATGATGATGAGGTGAACCATCTCCTCAATCAGAGTGTTGTTCTGCTGGACGACATCCTGTAACACACAGACATCAAACTGTCAGTACAGTCAGTAGATTGTTTGTAGACTGTCAGTAGAGTGCGTAAACTGTTGGTAGAGTTGGTAGACTGTAGAGTCAGTACTGACCTTGTTAGCCTCTCTGAATCTCTTCCTGCAGTCAGCAGAGCTGAAAATGTGAAACAGCTCGAATCGACTCAGGACGATCATCAGGAAGTGGTTTGGATCCATCATGGATGCTCCTGCCTGAGGAATCAGAAAAACAACCCTCAGAGACTAAAACCTGCCTGGTGATGGAATAAAAGAGCGTCAGTAGTGTGGATCAGTAGTGTCAGTAGTGTGGATCAGTAGTGTGGATCAGTAGTGTGGATCAGTAGTGTGGATCAGTAGTGTCGATCAGTAGTGTCGATCAGTAGTGTCGATCAGTAGTGTGGGTCAGTAGTGTCAGTAGTGTGGATCAGTAGTGTCAGTAGTGTGGATCAGTAGTGTGGATCAGTAGTGTCGATCAGTAGTGTCAGTAGTGTGGATCAGTAGTGTGGATCAGTAGTGTCAGTAGTGTGGATCAGTAGTGTGGGTCGTGTCAGTAGTGTGGGTCATGTCAGTAGTGTGGATCGTGTCAGTAGTGTGGGTCGTGTCAGTAGTGTGGATCAGTAGTGTGGGTCAATGGTGTGTGAAGTGTCAGTAGTGTCTGCAGACTCAGTAGTGTGTGAAGTGTCAGTAGTGTGGGTAGTGTCAGTAGTGGGGGTCAGTACCTGGAGCATGACGATGTCTTTGTCAAACATCTCCACTCGGCACTTGACGTTGTGATAATAATAAATCTGAAATACACAGACGGATGATGTTACATGGTGATGTCACTGACAATAAACTTTATTAGAAACCGGGCAGAGAAGAGCTAAGAACAAGTTCAAAGTGCTGATGTGAACTTTAACACGTCTCTACTGTTTTTACATCTTGTCTTGTTCTGTTTGTCTGACCCAAACATCCAACACCTCAGCAAACCACCAGTGCGTGAGACACTGAGACCCTGAACGTAGCAGCCTGTTGTCTCCCAGCCTGGTCCTTCAACACCAGGAAGACCAAATAACATAGCTTACAGGATCCATAGTAACTGTGGCGACCGTGGTAACAGGTTCAGTCCTGTAGAAGTGCCTGTAGCCCTGTCAGAGCAGCTTTAATGAAACTTAAAATCTGTAATTTACATTTTATCTTCATCAGGAACGTGTGGGAGGAGGACTGAAACTGCAGGTCCAGAGTCTCCACACCTGAACCCCACTGCTGCTGGACTATTATGGGATGTCTGCAGCCCTCCAGCAGGGCAGTCCTCACTGACTCACCTGGTTGATTAGGGAGAAGCCGTTCCTCCTCCACATCCCAGCATGCACCTGGGCACAGAGCACCAGGCAGCGGAGGGGGAGCTCGATCAGGAGGGGGGGGCTGAGTTCACCCTAAAGACACACACACACACACACAATTGACAACCTAAACCCCCAAAACACTGTTATCCAATGTGCGTCTGTAGTACAGAGAGACAGACAGCTTACTGACCAGAGGAAGCTGTTCAGGGAAACGAGAGGCGACTTCGGTTCTGCTTAGGAGTACGTGGAGGCCTGCAGAGGATCAAACACTTTTATTTGTATCAATATGTCCTATTGATGAGGAGAACATGGAGGTCTGCAGAGGATCAAGGTTCAGTGATCACAGATCATCTCAGCCTGACTGCTCTGTGTTTGTGTGTGTGTCTTTACCTGCTAGCAGTCTGCAGACCGGCAGGTGTATGGACACTTTGTCCTGTGACACCTGGTACCTGAACGTCTCCACACAGTGACCTGCCAGGCTCAAGCTGATTGGCTGCTCACCGTCTGGAAGGCTGTTGTGACAGTGACTGAGCGCGCTCAGACACTTCCTGTATGCCTCAATCAGCACACTCTCCTGAAACACACAGCAAACTTATATACACACACATGCAGTATATCTCTTACACAGTCAGTACACATACACACACACTTGCTATCACACTAGCACTAATTGTCAGTACTGTCAGTAGCACTCTCAGTAGGATCCAGACTCACGTCAGTGCAGCACCACTCCTGGATCATGGAGATGATGTGGGTCAGCTTCATCTGCAGAGTGAACGCTGCCTCCCACTCAGGCTCCATCTCAATATGCTGCCCCACCTGTCGCACCACCGGGTCCATACCCTGACAGAGACAGACAGATTCAGGCTAACAGACAGGCCTGACTACTGACTACTACTAGGCTCAGGTGTGTGTCTCTAGGTGTGTGTTACCTGCATACACTTCAGCAGCTCCAGAAATGCATCAAGACCTTCAAGAAACTTGATTCTGAGCTGATCGCTCCACTGAGAGGGACGGCTGATCAGAACGTACCTGCAAACAGACACAGAGACACACAAACAACAGAATTACTTCCAGTGTGACTGGTGAACTGGTGTCTGAACTAGTAAACTGAGGTGGTTCTAACTTGAGGTCTCCAATGAGGCTCTGGACTCGGCCGAACTTGAAGGCCTGCTGGGCAGTGTAGCGGTCAAACTGGAAGCGTCCCTGTAGGTCTCTGTGACGGAGGTGATCCACGAAGGTCCTGATGATGGTGGTCATCAGGTTCTCCTCCACCATCAGCATACGGGCCTGTAACAGACAACATGACATCAATCCCAGAACATGCTGAAGGAAAACAAACGTGGTTTAAACCTGAAGAACAGCTTCATCCAATCATCAGCTGTCACAGAAGCACATTTTTAAACAACAATGACAGAAACAGTCGTACACAATAAAACACAACACAATAAAAACACAAAAACAGACAGGCGATGAACTGAATAAAGGCAGGAGCTGTGTTTACAAACAGGCAGTGAAGGGGACAGCCTGAACTAGCAGAATGAATCAACACAAGGACAGTTAACGAGTTTTATCTTCTGCTGCAGACCTGGTTGCCTGGAAACCAAATGAAGGACATTAACGATAATTAATCAGAGCCTGCACCACCTGACAATGAACTGAAGAGATTCATCATGTTAATGATCACAAAACAACCATCGAGGGCAAACAGAGAAGTGTTTGTCGAGGGTGAGAAACATTTCTCGTATGTCTCAGCACCAACTCAGACTGAACTCACCAGTGAGGGGACGGTGAATATTTGTACTGAAAGGTCAGTGATGGAGAACTCACGGTCGTGGTCGTCTCTCACGTAGTCACACTGCAAGCGTTCATAACTCTACCAGCAGAGAGAGACAGGCAGAGAGAGAGAGACAGGTGTGTGGAGGTGCAGAGGAGCTGTGGGGGTACTCACCATGGTGGGGACGGTGAAGAGCTGAACAGACAGTGAGGTCACTGACACCACTCGCTCGTGGTCGTCTTCCATAAAATCTGTCTGCAGGCGTCTGTAGTTCTAGAGGAGGGACAACATTTCACCTCCGGGTCAGAGGTCGCTGCTGCCGGGCCAACACCCCCTCTTAGTTTAATCCCACATACACTGTCCTACAGCATGACATAATGTGGATTCATCTGCCACTGAAAGTAGTCCCACCGAAGCGCCCCAATGACTCCTGGTTGTTTGCTGAAAACCACAGCGAGCAGCTGAAACTACAGGATGCACCTGCTGCACCAACACCACCTGACCGGTTACCAATGACGACCTCTGACCAGGTAAACTCTCTCACACCCCATCTATCCCAGACCCCTCTGACCTATCCTGTGATCCCTGTGGTGGTCCAACCCGCAGGTTGGAAACCTGGTCAGGTGCAGCGAACCTTTAGTGACTGGACAACACAACAGAGCAGTCCAACACAACAGTCCACCTGTCTCTCTCCATGTTTACCTGTCTCTTTGTGTGCACCTATCTTGTCCACCTGTTAAACTGTATATTCTATGTTACAGACATAGACATGTTAGCCAATCACTGAAGAGGTAGTGAGTCAGATCAATGATGAAACGTGATGATGTCATCCCTCTCAGTAGCTTTGTGAACAAACTCTTCAGGGAAACTGAGACAGTCAGGTGTGCAGATGAGTCGTGTTGTTCTCGGGTGTGGTCAGGTGTGCAGATGAGTCGTGTTGTTCTCGGGTGTGGTCAGGTGTGTTCAGGTGTGTTACCTTGGCAAACTGGATGGCGAAGATCTTCTTGTATTTAAGATCCATTAGGAGACTGTTCATCAGCAGCTGATGGTAGATGTTCCTTGCTCCTACAGACAGGCAGAGAGACGGACAGAGAGTGAGGCAGACAGGCAGGCAGGCAGGCAGGCAGGCAGGCAGCCAGAGAGACAGATAGACAGATAGACAGATAGACAGGCAGGCGGACTGACCTTTCCACATCTTGGAGTCATTGAGCATCAGCCGGTCAACCAGCGAAGAGTTCTCTCCTTCAGGGCCTCTCTGCAGGCCAACCTGACAGAGGATCCTCCTCAGACCATCTGGAACACAACATTGGAACAATCAGCACCGACAGCAGTACCGACAGCGAGTCCACCACACTGGGTGCAGACGCTGGATGCAGAGCAGACACAGAGCAGACGCAGAGCAAATGCAGAACAGGCACTGGATGCAGAGCAGATGCTGAGCAGACATTGAATGCAGAGCAGACGCTGAAGCACAGTGCAGCACAGTGTAAACACAGAGCAGACACTGGGCACAGAGCAACATGCAATGCTGCAACTGCAAACCATTCCAACAACATTCCTCACGAGAAATTAGTTTTTTGGACAGACCATATAACAGACAGACAGGGGGATTATGGGTAAAGGAGTCCAGACATACCAGAGTATTGGATGATCTGTCCCAACCAGCTGAGAACCTTTAGAGCAAAACACTGATGTGCAACAACAGACGAGTGCATCACCTCAACCCTGAGAGGCTTCGACTGACGACTGGTGTTCCTCTGTCGGGGGAGACAGATGGAGGAGGGGCAGAGACAGACAGACAGAAAGAGAAAGAGAGAGAGAGAGAGAGAGAGACAGGGGAGGGAGTGGGGCAGAAAGAGGGGGGGAGACAGAGAGAGAGACAGAAAGAGAGCGGGAAAGGGAGAGAGAGAGTGGGAGTGAGAGACAGACAGAGAGGGACAGAGAGAGGAACAGACAGACAGAGAGGCAGAGAAAAAGAGAGAGAGAGAGAGAGATACAGAGACAGAGAGAGACACAAGGAGACAGAGAGAGAGAGAGACCAGCTGAGTGTCCAGGTTATGAAGCAGGTGGTTAATGAAGCTGATATGAAGGTGAACACTCACCACTATGACAGACTTGGCCTGTTCACAGAACTGGAAATCTCCAAATCGAACCGACTTCCTGCCCTACACACACACACACAGGTTGTGTAATCCTCCTAACTGGAGAAGGTAACACTAATATTGTATAATACTATACACTAATAAGTATACACAGCATGTTTATAATGAGAGTACTGACGTCTCGATCCACAGTGGTAGCGAAGCTGACGGCTTCCTTCTGGCTGCAGTTAACGGCCTTCTGCAGTGTGTAGATCACCTGTTCATACGTGTGGACTTCATCATTAAACAGCATGCAGTAGTAGGTGTCTCCTCTCTCCCTGAACATACACACAGAGCAAGTATCAGTATGCACCCTGGCAGTACAGGAATTAGTGGAATGTTGTGTTAGCACCTCCCTGCAGGCTGCTGACAGACAGAGCCTTTTCCCTCCACTATCAACACAAAGAGATGAGTCAGGTCACCCTGTAGCTCAGGGCCTGAAGAAACACAACATCCCCTGGTAAAAGATGGTTCCACAGTGTTCTCAGGTACACCTGCAGGATGCTCATTCATGTCTGAACCAGCTCATGTACAGTGCTGCTCAAAAGATGGTGAACTGCACAGCGATGGTCAGATTATTTGTAAAAAATACTAAAATAACCTTATTAAATGTGAAGCTGTACCCCAATCCACAATACTGACATTCCAAATAATGGAGTCAAACAAAAGAAATGGTTATATTGTCATTCTTTGTTTAACAAAAGTGGTTGATTTCATGGGTGCAAAAATATGTGAACGCCTTCAGTTAATAGGATGTTGCACCTCCTCTCACAGTAAAAACCTCAACCAAACGGTTTCTGTAGTGACTCAGCCTCTCGCATCTACTTTGGGGGATTTTTGCCCACTCTGCCTTGCAGAACAAAGCCAGTTGAGAGAGGCTGGATGGGTGTCTGGCATGAACTGCCCACTTCAGGTCCCGCCACAGCATTTCAGTTGGATGTAGGTCAGGGCTTTGACTGGACCAATCCAGAACACAAATCTTCTTCTTCAGCCATTCTTTGGTTATTTTGCTGGAATGCTTTGGATGCTTTGAATGCTTTGTGTGTGCCTACGGTGGCTCCAATCCTGCAGGCAGCTGGTCCTCCTGCTCCCAGGTCAGCATGTCCACAGCGTATTTCAGGATGATGGAGAAGATGCTGTAACCACGGGCAACCAGGTCAGCTGGAAGCTGAGCTACAGGATCCTGAAGGGACAAACAGGAGAGAAAAAAAAATGACATACACACACACACACACCCACACGCAGTGTAAAGACAGACAGGTCTCTGTCTCACCTCCTCTGTGTCTCTGTTGTTGGCTGTAGGTGTGTGTTTCTGGCAGCAAGGACCCTTCTTCCAGGCTTCAGCATCTCCACAGTCACAGAAACCTCCACCTCCTGACGTGGTCATCTACAGCACGCAAACACCCACACAACATGGACATGTCAGATGTCAAACGTGTGACCACACAGCGCATGCTGCAAACATTCAGCTTTGTTTTACCTGCCGCACCAAACTAATGTGTGTGTGTGTGTGTGTGTCATATGCAGCAGACAGACAGACAGCTCTCAGCTAAAGTGTGTCAGAGTCTCTTGTGCAGCTGACAGGTTGACCTTTGGCACCATTACTTCCTGCATATGACTCTGGTTATCATGAGGACCACACAGAAACTTGGTTGAACCTGATTCAGATCCAGGACTCTGGACCAGGATGTGTCCACGAGTTATTTGTGGGTATAACAAATAAAACATGATGACAGCACTGCAGTACTGTCACTACAACACTGCTGAACTGTACTGATCACACACCGACGGACTTTCAGAAACTAGTCTAACGAGCGTCTGGACCTTCTGACTGTATCCACCCTCCATGATATGTGTGTGTGTGTGTGTGTGTGTGTGTGTGTGTGTGTGTGTGCGCGCGCGCACACGTGTGTGTGTACGCGCGCACACGTGTGTGTGTACTTACCCTGTATCGATGCTCTTTATGAACACTGCCGAGGAAACACTGCATGCACAGAACACAGGTTGGATCAGCCGCACACTCCCTAAAGACACACACACACACACACATCTGTGTCAATGTGTGAACACAGACACAACAAGAATAAATGATGCCATACCTAATCTGACAAACTGTAACTGCCTGTCTGTCTGCCTGCCTGTCTCTCTGCCTGCCTGTCTGTTAGTAGACATAAGACATAGACAGACAGTCTAGTCTGTCTCTCTGTCTGTCTGCCTGTTAGTCTTTCCATCTGTACGTCTGTCTGTCTGCCTGCCTGTCCCGAATTTCCCTCGGGATTAATAAAGTATCTATCTATCTGTCTGTTAGTCTTTCCGTCTGTACGTATGTCTGCCTGTCTGTCTCTCTGTCTGCCTCTCTGTTAGTCTGTCTGTGTGTTAGTTTGTCTGTCTGTCCATCTGTTAGTCTGTCTCTCTGCCTGTCTCTCTCTTAGTCTGTTTGCCTGTCTGTCTGTCTCTCTCTGTCATCCCGTCTGTTAGTCTGCCTGTCTGTCTCTCTGCCTGTCTGTGTGTCTCCCTGTCTGTCTCTCTGCCTGTCTGTGTGTCTCCCTGTCTGTCTCTCTGCCTGTCTGTGTGTCTCCCTGTCTGTCTCTCTGCGTGTGTCTGTGTTACCTGCAGGAGTAGGTGGGCTCTCCCACCTTGAACACGTGTCCACAAAGCGGTGACGGCTGGTTCTTCTCCTGCAGGAGAGACAGGCCGGAGGCCGGCTCCTCCCCAAGAAGGAGCCACTCCAGAGGCGCCAGGAGGAGCAACTGACATGCCAGCTCCTCCCTCTGTTCCTCCCTCTGCTCCTCTCTGCTGCTGCCCCCACTCGGACCCAGGCAAAGGATTCTGGGTACATATGCTGCCAGGTGATGATACACCTCCTGCTGCAGGTCAACAGCTGCCAGCCACCGCTAAGCAGGAGGAGCAGGACAGACAAGGAGGAAGGAGAGACAAGATGAGGAGAGAGGAGAGGACACAATTAACTGCACTGTAATGTAGAATCGCTGTACTACTGTAGTACTGTGGTACAGTACAGTATTAATGCTGTAGTGTACTGTAGTACTGTACAGTATGACTCTACTCCTGCTGTACTGTGGTAATACTGTACACTATAGTACTGTACAGTACATGGGACACCAGCAGCAGGCTAATCTGTCTGTCAGGGGTGATTAGTGTTTCCTGCTGGGGCTTAGTGACACACTAACCCGGATAACACCTGAACCACTGCTAACACCGGGCTAACTCTGAGCTAACACTGCTAACACCAGGCTAACTTTGAGGTAACATAGCTAATACCTGGCTAACACCACGCTAACCCTGAGCTACCGCTGCTAACACCAGGCTAACTCTAAGCTAACACTGCTAACACCGAGCTAACTCTGAGCTACAGTTACGCTAACACAGTGACAAAACAAGCTGCTGTCTGAAGCACCTCGAGGTCAGTGTTACAGACAGCGAGGGTGAGCAGCGCAGCTTATGGCAATGTTTTGGGTTCACAGGATCCAACACTGATGATTAAGTGTCTAATTCAGTGCATCTCCTCTTCTGATTTGTACTGTAATCAAATCAGAAGAGGAGATGTTAATACAAACGGAGTCCTTTTTGCTTAGTCACCACCTTGATCAGGTGTTCTCCATGATAAATGATAATAAGGTAAGGTAATATGGCTTACATAGAACGACACCGATACGTTTTTATTAATGAGACAGCTAACAGCAGCTCACCTGTATTTACCTGCACACTGTCACTGTCCGTGGTTTTCATACACTTCAGTCTCGCGTATTACTTTGGTGACATGTAACCAAAAACCGTGTCGCAATAATATTCAGACAGGCTCACCAAGTGTAAACAAAACCATCGTTCCTCACCTGTACCGACCGGTGTCCAGGTGTGTCTGTACCTCATCTGCATTTGTCATGGTTGTGTCACATCAGAATTCTAATCTCACCTACAAATCATCAGATGTGAGGTGACAAAGTTTGAGGAAACCGTGTGTGTCGATGAATCTGAACTGGTGTCTCGGAGTCAGAGTGACACCAGTTAAACCGCCGTGATGTTTACAGACAGTTTCCGTGTTAAATAACGGTTTAACAACAGTTTTCAAAGGGCAGAAACACGCCGAGGTGAATTACTAACATCCGCAGTGTGTGTTTGAACCGTCAGCTCGGGCTGACAGACATAGCAGCTTTTTGTGACAGCTTTAATCTCACATCCAGATGTTTTACAGATCACGGCGAGGAGCGCAGCTAGCATTAGCATTAGCATAAGCTCCTCGGAGCCGAGCTGAAAAACAAGCCGAGCCGGAGGCAGATTAACCACTAAACACGTCGGCCAACAAGGTGAAACAGGTGAATAATACACAGTGACAGCACAGGTGAGAACCAGCAGGACTGACAACTCAAGGAGCCGCTTACCGACGCGGTGTCTTTGGCGGAGAAATTCAGGAATTCAGAACATAAAGCGGACGGTGGATCTCTCTCGGACTGGGCCCCCGCCATCTTTTCTCCCTTTGCTCTGTGGCTACTGGAAGAACAAGAACCCGGAACCGGAAATCATCAACAGCTGAGCGGGCGTGGCTGGATTTAGCCCACTTCCGCCAATTCAACAAGTAGAATTAGGATTTTACTAAATTAATCTCATTTTCATATTTGACTTTTCATTTCCTAATGCTGGCACCTTGACCTGAGACAAATGTTGGATCGTGTCATTATTTAGAAATATTATCACTTGAGTTCTCATTTTAATACAGTAATACTTTTTATTCATTTTCTGTGTGACCTGTCATCTTCATGTTTTCAGTCAGTCTCCTCAGTAGAAGAAGACAGAGCAGAAAGCAGGAAAGGCTTCAAACTACAGAGAAATAAATAAAACACGGTGATACAACATTAAAACAAACATGGAGATGGCGCATAAATAAAAAACATCCACTTTCCACTGTGCTGTAGTCACAGAAACATCTTTAATCAACTGTGTTTTGATTTGATCTTGTTTTATTTTACATTTCTGAGGGATTCTCCATTAGTTTGAAAACTCACATTGAAGTCATGATGATGCGAGACGCAGCAGTAGTGTGTGATCAGATTATAATTACAGCTCATTTCATCATTAACCCTTCACACAGGTTCTGTCTGCTATGCTCTCACAGCTCATCCTCTGACCTGCTCAGACCAGGTTCTGGTTCCACAAATTGGACAAGGTTTTATGTCCTGCCCTCAAATCGTTAATCTGAGGCAGTCCTTGTCTGAACCAGCTGATGGACAAGACTTCGGAGCTCTTTCAGCTCTGTTTGGATAGCCTGAAGTTCCTGGTTGTGAAGGCTCTGGTTCTGGTGTGTCTGGTTTCTGGTAGAGAGGAGAATAAATGTCAAACCATGAGCGCTTGCAGTCACAGAACAGCTGCTCACCTTAGTTTAATAAAACAGGCATATGTACAACAGTACAGTCACATGACCTGCGTATGCTCCTCACCCAGAAGCTGCATCTGTCCCCACATCTCTCTGCAGGACCAGGAACTGATCCAGAGTCTCCTGCAGGACACACACACACACACACAATTATATAATTACATTACATACATTAATATTTTATTACACTTTATTAGTATGTACAATTAATCACGTCACTTCACAGGAATGTAAATATTTTTACATGTAAACACATACACACGTGTATATCTGTAACTTGTGTGTGTAAGTTTGTATAAACACACTTTGATCTGTGCAGCAATGTGGCCCATCTCGTTATAGTAACGAGGGTTTGTTGTGATGTCATCATCGTAGGCATCGGCGAGTGGTGCGCAGTGGGTGGAGATGTACTGAAGATCAGCCTCTGGTTCATATCTGACTGTTTCCTCTTTTCTCATCTTCATGTTTGCCAGTTACGATCTGTTTCACAGCGTGTCCACACACACACACCTGTCCTGAGCTGAGCTGCTGATGTGATGTCACAGCTGAAGCTGAACTGTGTCTTCCAGGTGTTGTTTGACCTAAACATCAGTGTCCATGAGTTATAATTTAAACCTGTCAGAGTCAGAGGACAGCCCACAGTGCAGATTCATCTGTGTCATTGATCACTGATTGATTGGAAGTCAGAGCGAGTTCTCTTCTCTTTAACATCTTCTCTTCTTCTCTAACATTCAGACAGGTTGTGGACCAGAGACAGGTTCCTGGACCAGATGGATCAGAGACAGGTGTATGGAACAGGTGTCTATGGGGGGCATAAGTGTGACTCTGACCTCTGGAAGGTGTCGGTGAGCAGGGCGATCAGCAGGTTGACACACAGGATGGAAGATGCAGCCAGAAACGTCCCACACAGCAGAGGAGCCATGATGCTGTCCATTGCTGCCATGGCAGTGTACTCGTACTCATCTACCAGGGTGATGCGGTACAGACTGTACAGCAGACCAGAGACATGCTGCATGCTGGGAACTGAGGATGAACCTTGGGGAGAGCAGGCTCAGTAAAATCTTCTCGTACGTTAACAGGAAGTCCTTTTCTCTCTCTCACTCACACACACACACACACACACACACACACACACACACTGACCTCCGAATACGATCCAGAAGCTGCAGGCGTAGGGAATAAAGATCTCAGCATACAGGAACAGGAAACACATCACATCCCCAACGATGTTCCCCAACATGACGATGAATGCACCCATCAACCTAACACACGCACACTCGTTCATCAGTATATTAAAGCTGCTGTTCAGCTCACTGAAGGGGTCTACCAGGCTCTGGTCCAGGGGCTCAGAAACACTGATCTTTCGTGAACATCTGGCAACCCTACGCTCCTCTGTTGTCATGGTAACAGTGAGTTGTTGTTACCTGATCACAGAGTTGTAGATTTCTATCCCACAGACAACATGTTGTCATGGTAATACACTTGACAGGTGTGTCTGTGTGTGTGTACCTGAACGCTCTGACGTGCTTCATCAGTCGCAGCCACAGGAAGACAACAGTGATGGTGAACAGGTGCAGACTGATGGTTTGAAGTTGAACAGAGGGACGAAACACGTCAGCCATGTGGACGCTGAACGACACCATCAGCAGGAAGTACACCAGCCAATCAAACACATTCCTGACAGCACATACACACACAGGTTTGTCTTTCAGGAGGACCTCTTCACCAGGTGGTGGAGGAGGAAGTCCAGCAGGATCATTAAATTGTCCTGATGCCTGCAGGATCTGGTCTGGCACCACATGGATCAACTGCATCAAGCAGACCACAACACTGCTGCAGTCTTAAACATGAAATCATTACTCTTCTTCTCCACTGTACACTCTCTTTACCTGCACACTGCATTATTCACTATATGTAAGCTGTGTGTGTGAATACCACAGGTCCTGGCTGTAACGTCCTTTCATGCTGTGAATCTGTCTGTGCTGATCTGAGAGGAAAACTTGCTCCTGCATGCATGCACACACACAAACACAAACACAAATCTTTACAATGTTTGATGTATAATGAATGTATAATGATGTATGGTGGACTGCCCACTCTCAGACTTGAGTACTCTTGGCTTTGGATAAAGCCAGACTTGTGTTAACATTCCCAACATTAGCTAGCTAGCTCTTCCCACTTCTTTACAGTCTTAATGCTAAGCTAAGATAACCAGCTGTTTGAACACTCCCTACCTGAGGCCACATGGGATGTAAGCAACCCATATCGTCATAGAGACGACACTTTGCCCAATGCTGCCAGAGGCGGAGCTTCTTTCTTGAATGCAGGATGTCCCTCACCTCCCTCAGCACCTCCTCCAAAGTCATCAGGAGTGCCAGGACCATGAGGAGGACACGCCACCAATCCTGACACAGACAGGTTATGACAGAGAGACAGGTAAAGAGAGGGATAGGTAGAGAGAAACAGGCAGACAGGTACAGACATGGAGACAGAGAGAAAGGTCACCTGGGGCAGGATGTAACGATAGGCTGAGTCTCGGTGGACAGACACAGAGATGGCCACAGTCGTCCAAGAGACATTGAAAAGGAAGCTGAGGATGAGGAGAAGCCACGCCCCAAGCCTTGCAGCAGAACAGACATGCACAGACAGTCAGTCAGACACAAAGGTAGACCAGTGATCTATCAAGTTCAATGATGTTAATTAAATGAAACCAATCAAAGTACAGCTTACCTGCCATAGAGTTTCCATTTCACCTGGATCAGTTTCAGGAAGACTGGATTCATGATGAGATCCAGTTTCCCTTGCTGCACCACCACCTCCAGCTGACAACATAGGGACCATGCAGTTACAAACAAAACAGTTCACGCTATACAGGTCACTTCCCACCTTTACTATTATGCTCCTCACTGTGTAAATTGCACACTGTTTAACACACTGCACATTACACACTGCAGTACCCTGCTCACTGTACACAGCACACTGCTCACTGTACCCAACAACACTTTTCACTGTATGTAGCACACTGCTCACTGTATGTAGCACACTGCTCACTGTGCACAGCACAATGCTCACTGTGCACAGCACAATGCTCACTGTGCACAGCACAATGCTCACTGTGCACAGCACAATGCCCATTGTGTACAGCACTGTCGACTGTATGCAGTACCCTTCTGACTACAGTTCACTGCAGCACAGTCCAGTGTAGTCTGAACTAGACCCTGAGCTGAACTCAGGGTGACTGCATGTCCTGTGTATGTACACGTGGTCAGTTAAGTTGTTTCTGAATACAGAACTTACTGGAGATGCAGGCTCACTGACAGCTGCTTCTACAAAAGGCAACAGATGGACAGTCAGTAAGACAGACAGGCAGAGTCAGACAGAAATATCAGTGAGTGAGACAGTTCAGTGTCATGATCGTGGTGGTATTCTTGATGAGCAGTGATACAAACTATACTGATAATGGGGAATTATTTGAAATATAATCATCAGGGGGTTTGCAGGATAGTGCAAATACGGTCGGGCCAGTGAAGGTCCTGGGGAGCCGGTAAAGGACCTGTGGAGGGGCAGTGGGGGTCCAGGTAAACAGTGTTCTGGTTCCAGCAGTTGGCAAAGTAGTACTGCAGTAACAGTGGGGGCAGTGTTACCGTGCAGAGAGGTCTCAGGTGACTGTTGTCCGGGTTCCAGCAGGTTCAGGTAGTAGTACTGCTGTCTGGTCATTCTGTCGGTCACATGGAACTGACCGAGTGCCAGCTGGGCCTGAACACAACATACAATCACATTCATTAGCACCAGGATTTACCTGGTTCTGTTTGGTCCTATCCATGTTTCCATAGTTTCCCACAGGTGGACAAACTAGAAGAGGGCACTCAGTTGAGTGCAGATCTCTTCTGGCGACATGTGAGCAGAGAACAGGAAGTGCAGAGTTGGCTTTGTGTGTGCATTAGAGTAGTGTAATGTAGGGGAGACAATAAGCAAGTACATGATCAAGGCATAACCAGAGTAGACGGACTACATAATCTTAAACACAATCTCAATATAAAGCCAAAAGAACCAAAATTAAAATGAAGCAGGTGCTCATTTCATCAGCGCTCCCCATCAGTTGGTTAGGATGGGTAACGAGTCATGTAAAATACAACAAGGGGTCCTCGAATGTCCAATCATAAGTGTGTGCAAAAGGTCTTCTTCTGGTGAGTCCAGTAAAGATTCACTGCAGATGGACACACAGACACATGAATACATCATCCCCTCCTGGCTGACACCTGCTGGGGATAACAGACATCCTGAAAAGGTCTTAATAATGACATATTCATGACTGGGACAATCGCAGCCCTGCTATGTGTCAGTAGGTGGGACATTATTACCACTGGACTCATACGACCAATCAGAGCAGTTATACAGAGCTGTCCATCAGAGTCCTTTGTCCCTGCCTCTGCCCCAAGCTCCAACAGCAGCCAAGCCGCTTCAGTACGCTCTGAAATCACAGACAGACAGTGTTGAGTCAGTGTCAGTAGAGACCCCATCAGTGACGAACTGGCACAGGAAAGGGGAAACGCAGACAATATATACACACTGGGATTAGGGGAACAGGTGGAAACAATCAGGGCGGGGAAGACAATCACACCGGGAAAAACAAGAGGAAAGGCAAGCCACCTGAAACGAAAGGGAAGTTAGTATTTTCAAAATAAAACAGGAAAGCACGAGACAACACAGACAAGACAAGGGACTAAACCTGGCTGACTTGACCAGACATGACATCCTGCTCCGCTGTCAGGAACCTGGCTGTGATCTTTACCTCCACATTAACCTCGTCTTTACATATCCATATACAAATAAAACTGGACTGAATTGAACCGTGACCCTGTAGCATCAGTAGAGTCAGCACTGACTCAGCAGTGTAAGTTGTGTTAACAAAGTCTGTAGTATTTGTTGTGATGCCAGTCTGATGTGTGATGCCAGCAGTAGTGTCAGTGATGTCAGTGTCAGTGAGTCAGTAATCTAGTCAGTAGTACCCATTATGGCTGCGAGCTGCAGTGGAGTTCTGTGTTTGTAGTCAGTGCTGTTAATGGAGGCTCCAGCCTGCAGCAGCAGTCTGATGGAACCTACAGCTTCATTCTTGGCAGCATAATGAAGAGGAGTCTGCTGGTCCAGAAGAGTTACAGCCTCAGGATCAGCTAAGGACAACACACACACAGCTACTGATTAGGAAAACCTGAAGAGCAGTTCAGATCTGTACATTCAACAACTACAGCTCCCATAGGTCTTTGCCATGAGCAGATGATCGAAACCTTATTGGAGGTGTAGTTGCTGAATGATGCCAAAGAATTGTTGTTTTCTCTTCATTAAAATGAGCAGTTGGTAAAACAACACAACAGCACTCCCCCCTGAACTCCACAAAGACCTTTTTGGTCCAGTAGGAACTGAACCATGTCCTCGTAGTCGAGTGCCGAGGCCACGTGAAGTGCTGTGACTCCAAACTGATCCGACCGGAGGAGGTCTGAGCCCCGGTCCAAGAAGAACCTCATCACATCCACACTCCATGCTCTGGAGACCTGACGAACAAATCACAAAGCACCAAAAATAAGAGTCCAGTTTGTCTGTTACAAATAACGTAAACAGCACCTGTAATCAGTCTAACCCCACAATACAAACCATGGTACATAACAACATTATATCTGTAGTCATGTGTCAAATATGGTAATGGTAATGGTCAGAGATGTGTCTTCGTCTGGGGGCTTACTGCTACTGAATCATAAGAGAAATATTATAGGAATACTGCAGGAATAGTAGAGGCAACATTGCAACTCTATGATCCTCTTGCTCTTCCTGGACTGCTCTACTTTACACTGCGATTGTGACAGGACACAAAACTATAGAGCATATAGCTGCAATATGATATCAGTTGATGACTGTTAATGATAAATAGTTGTGTAGTTTCTTGAAGACAAATCTGATCGAAAGGAGGGACTGAAACAAAGATGAACAATTACAAATCAGTCTGCAATATCAGCACCACGGATCAATGGATCAATATTCACCGATCAATTTGAGTGCAGCAAACCTCAGATTTACAAGAGTCACAAGAAGCAAAGTGCGCAAAAAGAGTATGTCAGATTTACTCTGCAAAAGTCAAATAAGACTTCACTAGCCTCACTACAAAACTACCCGCTGTGAGATGTCTAAATAATAAGCAAATAAAACGCTCAATAACTAAAATCAGATCATAACAAAAGAAATTACAGATTAGCTATTATTAAAGTTTTATTACTCAGGTTTTGAGTTTCTGTTGCTAATTTCAGTTATTTCCTGTTTTAGTTCGAAAAGTCTTTGTCTCTATGTACCTACTGTGTTTCATTGGTTTCACTCCACAGTCTGTATATGTTCTCTGCTGTTCTTTCTGTTAATGTGCCTTTGCATTTCCTTGTGTTTTTCCTTGTTCCTTGGGTTTCCTCGTGCTTTTTGGTTTGTTGGATTTCTGGGTTTAAGAGACTTTAGTCTGTTTCACGGACTTTGGATTCTCTCTTTAGATTGGTTTGCTTGCTCTGGGCCGAATACCTGGTTTTGACCCAGCTTGCCTGCCATAACTACCCTTAAGCCGAAACCCTTTCATTAAACTGCTTTCCAGCTTCTGTTCCTGGTCTCTGCCTGCCAGTTTTCTGGTTCCTCTGTGCAGCTGTTTGTGTCCTGTAATTTAGTCTCTCTGTTGTAGTTTACTGTCTCTCTGTGGTAGTTTGTGGCTTGTAGTTCTGTCTTTCTGTGGTAGTTTGGTGTCTCTGTTGCAGTTTGGTGTCTTGGTTGTAATTCTGTCTCTCTGTTGTAGTTTGGTGTCTATCTGTTGTAATTTGGTGTCTTGGTTGTAGTTCTGTCTCTCTGTTGTAGTTTGGTGTCTATCTGTTGTAGTTTGGTGTCTATCTGTTGTAGTTTGGTGTCTCTCTGTTGTAGTCCTTTCTCTGTTGTAGTTTGGTGTCTCTCTGTTGTAGTTCTGTCTCTCTGTTGTAGTTCTGTTTTTCTGTTGTAGTTTGGTGTCTCTGTTGTTGACATATCACTATTATTGAAAATGTTTGTACAGTTAAAGTACATCAGTGATATAAAAGTCATGTGGTGACCTCATGCAGGATGGTCTGTCCATATCTGTCACAGCTGTTTGGATCCGCTCCATCTGAGATCAGTTCATCCAGAAACTGAAGGTCCACCTGCACAAACACAAACATTTTACCCGGTCAACTTGTCAGTTTCCTGGTCAGTGTCACCTGGTCAGTGTCCTGGTCAGTGTCACCTGGTCAGCATCCTGTTCTATAGCAGCCAGTTGTCTGAAGTAATTTAGCAGTTTCTTGTTCAGCGGCTGGTTTGGATTTGTTGTGTCAGTTTCGTCTCTCTGTCTTTTATCTTCTTCATCATCCTCAGCCAGTCCTCGGTACTTCATCTCCAGCTGAACACCTGCATATAATCATCAATATTAACACTTGGATCCAGATCTGCCAAGGTGACTGGAAAACCACCTGGACTCTGTGTCACCTGTCAGTTTTCTTCTTCTCTGTTTCCAGTGGCCGCAGGAGTACGATGCCCACCGAGCTGCACCCCTTACTGCTCCTGACACTGAAGACCCCGAGACCTGAGGGGGAACAGACTTGGATCAGCGAGGACTTGGCTCCAGATCAGTACTTTAAATACCTTACTGAAACATTCATGCTGCAGATGAGCACCTGGATTCTGGCTCAGACTCACCTGGATTGAACTGGGGCTTTCTGTCAACTCCAGCTCCAGTCCAGGTTCCTGCAGACCTGTCAGGTTAACTCTGATCCCTCTCTTCATCCTGGTCCTGTTCAGCCTTTGTTAACCAGGCCAGAAATCTAGACCTCCAGGCTGGTCTTCACTACTTGGTTTTGAGGTTTGGGTCAAAGTCTCACCTAGTGTGTTTGAGCTGATCCAGATCTGTCCGGGTGTCACCTGGTGTGTTTGAGCTCCAGCTGCTCAAAACAACATCATAAAGTCGGCTGCCTGCCTGCTGCCCTGCTCAAAAGTTTATGGTTTATCTTATCAGTGGGTGTAGGTGGAGGGCCCAGGTCCTGGTCTATAGATGGAACTGCACAGTCTTTTGTATTTTAACAGGGACACGCTACGATTCTGATTTAATTTATTGACACACACAGCTTCCTGGGTCACAACCTCACCTGTTGTCTACATTATGTGACTCTGAAACAGTTTTAAATCTTTAGTTTTGATCTGAAAAACAACTACTCTTAAATTATTACTCAGTATGTTTAACTGACATCTATTGAATTCAATTCAATTCAATTTTATTTATATAGCGCCAATTCACAACAAAAGTCATCTCAGGGCACTTTACAAACAAAGCGGGTCTAGACCACACTCATTACTGTTAGTTACACCCAACAGTTCCACCATGAGCAAGCACTTGGCAACAGTGGCAAGGAAAAACCTTCTTTTAACAGGCAGAAACCTTGGGCAGATCCTGGCTCTAGGTGGACGGCCATCTGCCTTGACTGGTTGGGGGGAAAGAGAGAGAGAGAGAGAGGGAGAGGGAGAGGGAGAGAGAGAGAGAGAGAGAGAGAGAGAGAGAGAGAGAGAAGTACAATATAGAATAAGTTAATGGTTAATCTGTGATGGTTAAAATGAGTTTGAGGAGAGAGAGGGAAGAGGAGGAGTGTGGAGACGATCATGGGATGTCCCCCAGCAGCCTCGGCCTATAGCAGTATAACTAAGGGATGGCATGGAGGGGTAGTTTAGACTATGGGTGTAGTTCACACGGTAACTAGAGCTAGCTGTAAGCTTTGTCAAACAAGAAGGTTTTAAGCTTTACTTTAAAAGTAGAGAGGGTGTCTGCCTCTCGGACCCAGACTGGCAGCTGGTTCCATAGCAGAGGAGCCTGATAGCTAAAGGCTTGGCCTCCCATTCTACTTTTGGAGATTCTGGGAACCACAAGCAAACCTGCACTCTGGGAGCGAAGTGATCTGTTGGGGTAATAGGGACTTAGCATCGCACTGACAACCCAACAACAAGGAATTACAATAGTCCAGCCTTGAGGTAACAAATGCATGGACTAGCTTTTCGGCGTCACTTTTGGACAGGATACTCCTAATCTTAGCTATGTTGCGCAAGTGAAAGAAGGCAGCCCTAGTGACCTGCCTAATATGGGACTAATAGGGCATATCCTGGTCAAATATGACTACCAGGTTCCTCACGGTAGAACTGGAGGCCAGGGTAGCACCATCCAAAGCGACTGCGAGGTCAGAGGTGTTTAGGCCCAAACAAAATCACCTCAGTTTTGTCTGTATTTAGAAGCAAAAAATTATAAGTCATCCAGGCCTTAATGTCTGTCAGACATGTCTGAAGTCTGACTAATTGATCCGTTTCTTCCGGTTTCATAGATAAATATAGCTGTGTATCGTCCGCGTAGCAGTGGAAATTTATGTTGTGCTTCCTAATAATATTGCCTAGGTGCAGCATGTATAGGGAGAACAACAATGGTCCAAGCACAGAACCCTGTGGAACTCCATGATTGACCATTGTGTGCACGGACGAGTCGTTATTAACATGGACAAATTGGAATCTGTCGGATAGATAAGATTTAAACCAGCTTAGTGCTGTTCCTTTAATGCCAATGACATGTTCTAGTCTCTGTAGTAGGATACTGTGATCGATGGTGTCAAATGCAGCACTGAGGTCTAGCAGGACAAGTAAAGAGACAAGGCCATTGTCAGATGCTATTAGGAGGTCGTTGCTAACCTTAACCAATGCTGTTTCTGTGCTGTGATTTATTCTAAATCCTGACTGAAATGCTTCAAATAAACTGCTCCTCTGCAGGTGATCACGTAACTGATCAGCCACGGCCTTTTCAAGGATTTTAGAAATAAAGGGGAGGTTAGATATTGGTCTGTAGTGCGCTAAAACACCAGGGTCAAGAGAAGGCTTTTTGAGTAAAGGTTTGATGACAGCAACCTTAAAAGCCTGTGGAACATAACCTGTTAGTAATGGGTTAGGGTTAGGGTTTATATTAGACCAGATTGATCTGGTCAGACGTTTCAGGGGCTGCTGCAGTTGACACACATGGATCTCTAACAGTTGAAGAGAGTGCGTAATGAATTCTTTCTCTAATATCTTTGATTTTACTAGTAAAGAAATTCATAAATTCATTGCTGCTGAGAGCTGAGGGAATAGTTGGCTCAACAGAGCTGTGACTCTTTGTCAGCCTGGCTACAGTGCTGAACAGAAACCTGGGGTTGTTCCTATTTTCCTCTATTAATTTGGAATAATAGGCAGATCTTGCCTTACGCAGGGCTGATTTGTATGTTATAATACTATCTTTCCAGGAAAGGTGAAATTCTTCTATATTAGTGGATCGCCACTTCCTCTCTGACTTTCGTGAGGACTGTCTTGAAGTGCGTAACTGTGTCTCTTACATCAAAAGAAGAATTTAATCATGACACTGGAAAATACAATAAAAGTTAAAATGTCAGTTTTAGCATTTTTTTAGCACTGAGCTTGTTTCCAGTTCAAGGTTTCAGGTGCGTCTTTGACCTCACTCAGCATCATCAACAGGTGAGGCCAAGCATGAGCTTGCAGCATTTGTGACCTTGTGACGATGTCATCGACCATGTGGCACGTCGGAGGTTAAATAGAAGAGGTGCAGAGAGACGAGGAGTTTACTTTGTCTTTAATGTTTCCACACTTTACAACCTGGTGTTGACTCAGAGGTCAAAAGCTTTGACAATGACATTCAGGCAAGAATTGTTTCAACTGCAGTAAGATCAAAGTCTCAGCACCCCCCACTGTCAGATCATGCTGGGATAACCTGAATCAGTAGGTTCCAGTTCATGATGTCATCAAAGCGGGACAAGACAAAAACTGAAGAGCTTCTAAAGGTCAAGGACATTTTTCACAAAGAACCAGTATAACAACAAACTTTAAAAACATGTATGTTGACTGCAGCTGGGGGAGGGGCTCTGACTTTAAAACCACATGACCCATAACCTCCTGCAGCTTCCTGTCACAGGTTTGTGTTTCCAACAGCGTTCACGTCCGGTGTAACTCTGGGACCTCAGGTTTGATTCGATTCGATTCGATTCAATTCAATTCAATTCAATTTTATTTATATAACGCCAATTCACAACAAAAGTCATCTCAGGGCACTTTACAAACAGAGCGGGTCTAGCCCACACTCATTACTATTAATTACACCCAACAATTCCACCATGAGCAAGCACTTGGCAACAGTGGCAAGGAAAAACTTCCTTTTAACAGGCAGAAACCTTGGGCAGATCCTGGCTCTAGGTGGACGGCCATCTGCCTTGATTCTGAAAGATCCTGAAAAACCAACCAGACCTGAATGCCTCACGAGTTGCTGTCATCAAGTCAATCCAGCCGAGTCCTCCGAAGGGGGTGTGTGTGTGTGTGCGCTTGTGTGTTATCCGAACCAGTGGTCTCCCATACACTCTCTGTTCCAGGTGATTCCACAGAGCCAACACCACTCTGCTCTGCACAGAGGACACTGCATGTGCATACAGCCGCCTGCAGAGAGACAATGAACACACAGACACACACAGATGGATTGAACCTGTCTCAAAGTGACGCTGAAAAACTAGTCTATGCATTTGTTCCTTCAAGGAAGGACTACTGTAATTCCTTGTTGTCAGGTTGTCTGACTAGCTTGCTGAGAAGCCTGCAGCTGATCCAAAATGCCGCAGCGAGGGTTCTGATGGGAATTAGCAAGCGAGATCATATTTCTCCAGTTTTAGCTTCTCTTCTTTGGCTCCCTGTAAAGTCCAAAATAGACTTTAAAGTCCTTTAAACTCCTTGCCTACAAGGCTCTTAATGGCTAAGCTCCACTGTACATCAATGAGATGCTAATTCCTTACTACCCCAACAGATCGCTTCGCTCCCAGACAGCAGGTTTACTTGTGGTTCCCAGTGTTTCCAAAAGTAGAACTGGAGGCCGAGCCTTTAGCTCTCAGGCTCCTCTCCTATGGAACCTGCTGCCAGTTTGGGTTCAGGAGCAGACACCCTCTCTACTTTTAAAGTAAAGCTGAAAACCTTCCTGTCTGACAAAGCTTACAGCTCTAGTTATAGTTCTAGTTATCATGATAACTAAACCCATAGTTAGTCACAGTTACTCCTTAATGCCACCCCTCAGTTATGCTGCTATAGGCCTCGGCTGCTGCGGGACATCCCATGATGGTCTCCACACTCCTCCTCTCCCCTCTCTCTCCTCAGACCCATCCTCTCATCTGTAAACCATGTCTATGTGTCATTAACTCTGTGTCCTCTCTCCCCTAGTGCTGTGCTTGTTTCTCTCTGGTCTCTCTCTCTGTACCTCTCTACAGATACCTGTGGCTCCAGAGCTGAACATCTGATCTGTGGCTCCACCGACCTGCCCCGTGTCCTCTGCTGCCATTTATTAACATTATAATACTTATTATTATCATCATTATACTGACAGTAGCAGCCATAGTAAAGATCATACTGTTTTACCAAACCAGACCAGACCAGTCAGACCAGATTAGACTGGACCAGATCAGACCATGTAGAGGTCCTCACCATTTCTCTCCACAGGAACTGAACACTGAGGGCAGCGTTTAGTTGACTCCTGCAGGAGGCGCAGAGAGGCTTGATCCCACCTCCCTCTGAGAGACGCCTCCTCATCCACGACAAAACCCTGAGGAGGAGAGGAGCAACATAACATTGATTAGTCAGTTAATCTGTCCATTGATTGGCTAGTTAAACTGTCTATTGATTGGTCAGCAGATCTGTTTATTGATTGGTTGCTCACCTGTGAAGCTTCACCTGTGGGCAGGGTCAGCTCCGTGTGACACACGCCCTCGTGGTACTCCTCCCTGCAGTCTCTGCAGAAGACAAAGCCACAGCCAAGCTGTCTGTCACACTCCACCCTCCTGCTGTCAACAGGTGGGACAAGCCCCGCCCCACAGCCAGGGGACGGACACATGAGTCCTCCACTCATTAGCAGGCACTCCTCCGCCCCATACTGCAGGTACCGAGCGTACTGAGGACAGACAACACCTGGTCAGCCTGAGGACAAGGTCAAGACAGGCTCACAGCAAGTGTATGTATGTGTGTGAGTGTGTATGTGTGAGTATGTATGTGAGTGTGTATGTGTATGTATGTGTGTGTGTGTGTGTGTGTGTGTGTGAGTGAGTGTGTACCTGATCTTCTCCCAAAACCCTGAAATGATGAATCTCTTTGATGAGCGAATCAACACAGCCGACTGGAGACACAAACACAGAGATCATACTAATTCGTTAATTTAACACGACAAACAGGAGATGATGATGATGATGATGATGATGATGATAAAGCACCTTTCAGGTGTGCAATCAAAGTGCATTCAGGCTGCACAGTAACAATACCATCCTTCCTTCTGTTAGAGTTTCCATGGCAACAAAAAGTAAATTATTGATCAGCACGTTTCTCACAGGATGTTACATCACTGAGAATCTGCAGGAAACTAACTGTGACATCATCACTGCAACACCATCATCAACCACATCATCAATGAAACTATTACATCATGAAGACCTGACAGGACATGAAGCCAAGAAGAGGAGGACACACGTCTTTATGGAGCATTAATTGATTTTATGGAGTTGATGACGTCACAGGCGTCAGTCACTACAGATCACAGATGGAGGAACTGATAAACAGATTTCAAGTGAAACTCAGAAAGACGCTCTGATTGGCTGTTACTGCAGTGACATCACAGTATACTCAACAGCACATTATCCACTCACCAGCACATGGCAGCGAGTAGCCAATCACAGGGTGATAAACAAACTGCCGTGTGTTTAGTCGAGTATGACAGTAACGACGGAAACAGTCAAGACAGATCACATGACGCTCCAAACACTGGAAGACCAGGACCACGTCCCTGAGAGAGAGACAGGCAGGGAGACAGGCAGATAGCTAGGCTGATTGTAATGTTAGTGCATTAGTCTGTGTGTGTCTTTGTGTATGTATGTGTCTCACATGACTTCAGTGCAGGCGATACAGGGGACGTCCCTGCTGTTGGTCATAATGAGGTCGAGGGCCACAGAGAGGTCTTCGTCCGAGGTTGGATGGGACCCACACTTCATGTAGAACTCCTACACACACACACACACACACACAAAGTGGAGAAACTTCATTTCCCAGAATGCCACTGGGTGGTGGCCAATGAGTTCCTCATTCACAACAGAATGAGGAGGCCGAGCCTTTAGCTATCAGGCTCCTCTCCTATGGAACCTGCTGCCAGTTTGGGTTCAGGAGCAGACACCCTCTCTACTTTTAAAGTAAAGCTGAAAACCTTCCTGTCTGACAAAGCTTACAGCTCTAGTTATAGTTCTAGTTATCATGATAACTAAACCCATAGTTAGTCACAGTTACTCCTTAATGCCACCCCTCAGTTATGCTGCTATAGGCCTCGGCTGCTGCGGGACATCCCATGATGGTCTCCTCTCTCTCTCCTCAGACCCATGCTCTCATCTGTAAACCATGTCTACATGTCATTAACTCTGTGTCCTCTCTCCCCTAGTGCTGTGCTTGTTTCTCTCTGGTCTCTCTCTCTGTACCTCTCTACAGATACCTGTGGCTCCAGAGCTGAACATCTGATCTGTGGCTCCACCGACCTGCCCCCTGTCCTCTGCTGCCACTTATTATTATTATTGTATTATTATCATTATTGTCCTGCTAACAGCAGCCATAGTTAGGACTCTGCTGCTCTACCATTCTGTCAGTTTCATATTTATGTTCACCTGTATCTCTGTCTGTGATGTGTTGTATTCTCTCTCTCTCCTCCTGTCTATCTCTATCTCGCCCCTCCTGTCTTTGTCTTTCTCCCTCTCCCCTCCCGCCTCTCTCTCTCTCTCGCCCCTCCTGTCTCTCTCTCTCGCCCCCCGTCCACCTAGAGCCAGGATCTGCCCAAGGTTTCTATCTCATGGAAGTCTCATGTCTCATGGTGGAGTTGTTGGGTGTAATTAACAGTAATGAGAGTGATCTAGACCCACTCTGTTTGTAAAGTGCCCTGAGATGACTTTGGTTATGAATTGGTGCTATATAAAAAAAACTGAATTGAACTGAACAGAATTGCAGTACCCACATTAAACAGTAGCTCCGCCCCCTTACCGCTTCATTGCCTTGACAACCATCTGATTGACACATGCCATGGATACGACCTCGGAGGAGAACATCGTCCCAACAGGTCGGACCCTGAGCGAGAGATATTCAAATTGAATAAACTTTATTGTTCCACAACAGGAAATTCAATGTAACGTAACATGACAAGTACAACATTATAACGGTGTTACAACAGTGTAAACACGGTGTTATAACAGCATAAATACAGTATCAATACAGTATGAATACAGCGTTATAACAGTGTAAATACAGTGTTATAACAGCATAAATACAGTATCAATACAGTATGAATACAGCGTTATAACAGTGTTACAATGGTGTTCTCACCCTGCTCAGTGTCAGCGTCGTCTGTCTGCAGCTTCGACAGCGAACTCTCAGTTTTCCTGGTTGCACTGACCAGCAGCTCTTACAGTAAACAAAGAAGGTGCTGCAGGGACGCACACCTGAGCACACAGGTACACCTGGTCAGAGCACCATCGATGAGAGACTACAGGAGGACTAGTGCTGGACAGACTCATGGCTGCCCTCTCTTACCTTTCACACCTGAAACGTCCCTCACCTCTCTTGCCTCCTTTCTCACCCCCTCTGCTCCTCCTTCCCCACCTCCTCCTCCATCATTCCCTTCCAGTACCACCGCCAGGCCAGAGGAGGCAGAATGGAGGCGTGAGGAGCTGAGGTCAAGCCTGGTCAGACTGTCTTGCTCCTCCTGTCCTCCTTGAGCCAGGCGTTTCTGTAGGAGTAGCAGCTGGGAAGAGGAGGAACCTGATGGAGGGAGGACAACATGGATGGTACTCCGCTCGGGGAGGTCACAACCCTGAGGCAGAGAGGGGAGCAAAGGAGGAGACAATAAAGGAGTTAGCAAAAGGAGGTGTGGACTCCTACATCCCGTTGTCCTTTCTCCCATCACTCATTTCAGCTTCCACGACCCCACCTCTGTTCTCCACCACCTAACCTGACCTCACCTGTAATGTGGCGGTGCTCCTCAGCTCCCTCCCAGCAAACAGCACCCTGAGGTGCTCCGGTTGGACTCCCTGCTGACTCCCCACTACCTCCTTCAGCTCAGCCACACTTGCCTCCTCCTGCAGCTCCACTGCCACACCTGGCCCCAAGTTATACCGCACAAACACTGGGTGGACACACACAGACCACAGGTCAGGTGACTGGTCAGGTTAGAACACAGCAGAACTCAGTAGAATTCGGTAGAAACAAACAGAGCTCACCGATCATCAGTCACTTCGTCCTTCAGCCTCCATGCGTGTTTACAGTCTAGCGGCCGCGGTGCACTCTGGGTACTATAGTTTTCCTTCTCTTGCAGAGCGTTACAGTAGTATGTCTGTAAAACTACAGCGCGCTCGCCGGAAATGTCGTCACGGAGCACCACCGGAAGTGGCGATATTTATGAATTTTAATAAACTTGTTTTTCCTTTGTCGCCTGTGAGCGGCGGCTCGCGGTCTCGGCGCCGCACATCACGGGCTTTTCTCGGCTCCCGAGGCCTTCTTACTCTCCGGTTTGTTTGTCCAGATGGCGGAGAGTCCGGGCGGCCGCGTCCTGCAGCGGATACACAGCGGCGGCACCGGGCCGACGGTGAGACCGGTCACACACCTGCGGTGTGTCGATGCATCATGTTACCATGTATGTGCAGGAGACGTGACGGTGTATTCGTCATTTAATCAACCACTGTTTATACTGATCAGTGTCCACGGATCAAATATATCGATTGGTGAAACGACTCAGCTGTGGTCGTGATGTCACGCTTAAATGCTGACGTCATGTTGTGCTGTTCACAAAAAGAATAATAACACTGGCATTAAAGTGATCATTAGACTATAATTCATTCATTGAAACCGTCTCATTTAGTATCTCAGTGAGTTCAGCCCACAGATACATGTTATCGATGGCAGAAACGATAAATCTGTCCAAAAATCTGCGACGGCAGCCGCTCAATGATCTTAACGGGAATGATCTGACCGGAAATGACGCAGGGCAGTAGCAGGAAGTCAAATAAAATGCCCAAAGTTAATTAAAACGTATTCATCATTCTTACCAACAGAAATATCGTTTAAAATCAATTTAAATTTTTATTTTTATTGCTTTACTTCTCTGTGTCTCTTCAGTCAAGACATTGATTAATAATCAGCAAAGCATCAAACAGCAGCAGTCTGAACCAACACAACACAAACTGAGGTCAGGGGTCATCACACGCAGACAGGAAACATACTTGACTGAGCCGCAGTGAAGCAGAAATAATCTGTCTGTGCAGTTTGCGCCTGTGGCCTTCGGGGGGCGCTGCAGGCCGCTGTAACACACTGAGCTCAGTTCATTACATTTACTCCGTTACATCAAGAAGTACTTTTACTCTTGTCTTACTTTATACTCCTCTGATGAATCCTCCCCCCACTAAATTTTTAATCACACTCAATTAAATTTCATTCGGGTTCATGGGACATGGTTAGAGGACAATCATTCGACCTGTGGTGCTCACATGTCACTTATCACCATGACAACATGCGAGGAGGAGTAACAACCAACCATGATGACTTATTTTGCTGGTAAGTTTTAAGTTTTAACTTTATTACTGCGTCGACTGACAGAACTCCACCTTTGCAGGTGGTGAAGGTGGAGTCAGGTGTGACAGTCCTGACCCCGACACAGACCACTGAGCTTCATTTCCTGCATTCGCGGGTTCAAGAGCTGGAGAGAGAGAAGGCGGAGCTGTCGGCAGAGAACCAGAGACTGAAGAACATGCTGGTCCACGGTGAGTCCAGATTACTGTCACCTGGTCTACCCGTTCACAGTGACCAATCAGAGACCACTAAGGTTACAACAGCAGGTCAGAATGAGTTTATTCTCTCTCAGTCACATCTGATCTGAGCTGCTTTCATCAGAGAACACACTGATCTGACCTGTTTTAAACACATCTGGTTTCATTTTATGACATTTGGTATGACTACATTTCCCAGAGATCCCTGGGCTCCTGTCCACCATGTGGCAGACATTGGGGCAAGCCCACAGCCACCACTCCGTTTCCGTGGCAACAGACGGGAGCAACAGTTACGCTCCATACACGAATCAGCACCACTCGACCAATCAGGACGGAGGCCTCAGTCCCCAGATCTACCTCCAGCAGCTCCAGGAGGAGCTGAGTGGGGACATGTTGGAGTCCTGGGGCCCACTGGGCTCAGAGGATGAGGAGGTGCCAGGAAGAGCAGATATAGGCCTAGGGAGTCACATGGGGCAGGAGGCGCCACTCTGCAGCCAGACGGACATGGAGGAGCTGAGGAGGAGCTGCTCCGAGAGCCAGTGCACTGCTGGACACGTTAATGAGCACGTAAGAACACTTCTGATCCGGTTTAAACAGAAACTGGTTTAATGTAATCCGGTTTACACAGAAACTGGTTTAATCTGATCCGGTTGTTGTCGTTATGTCTGCCCAGGTGAGTCAGGTGGAGGTGTACCCAGGCTCTGGTGTTCTCTGTGACGTCCGCTCATGGCAGGCAGCCAACCAGGCACAGTCTCCCACGGCGATGGCTCGGACGCTGCTGATGGGTGTGTTTGACATGAACACGCTAATGAACAGTAACCTGCGAGGTGGGCGTAGCCGCCGGCCTGCCTTCCAACCCCAGCGCACCGCCCTAGACCCACACAAGATCAACGCCATCTTCAGTAAGTCCGTGAAATCAGAGACACGTTCCTTCAGTCTGTCCGCTGTCTCACCGACCTCTGCCTCTCTTTTTCAGATGCCATCTTGGCTCGGTTTCCTCTTGCCAAGAAAGGAGTCATCGGCTCCGGCATCAACTCCAAACTCTCTGAGATCCGTTTCCACTCTCGGAGAGCCAGTAGAGACAGACAGTTCCTCTAATGGACAGGTAGACAGCTCGTACTGCTGTCCCATCGTCCACTCAGAGCTTAGCAGTCTGGAGCTGCTCGACCAGTGAGCGGATTTTGGAAAGACTGACGGGTTTAATCTCTGTTCAGTCTCAGTCTGCAGCTGTATTGCCATTGTGAGTTATTGGAGAGCCATGAGCTCTGCTACAGATCAGTAAATACTACAAAACAACTTCAATGAGATGCAAAACAACCTCACAAAGACACAAAACCACTGCAAACAGACTCAAAACCACTGCAAAGAGATGAAAAAAACCTCAAAGAGACACAAAACCACTACAGAGAGGCGCAAAGCAACCTCATAGAAATGCAACACCACTGCAAAATGGTGTAAATGTGTTGATGTTTGTGTGATTTTTCATCAGGGTCAGGACAGTTTTCATGTTCATTTTGTATTTTTGTGTGTTACAGCGTGTTGTGACATCACATGTAAATTACACCATCATTTATTAAAAAAGTTATGTTGGAGTTTTCTCTCCTCTCTCCTTCCTTACCACCTCCTCTAATCCACTACCTCCTCCCTTCTTCCAGTCACAGCCTCACACCTCCTCCAGGGATGTCATCACTTTCTGTGTGTGTGTGAACTGTCCATTCAAAAGCTCCATTTGAATATGAATCACTTGTCAGCCGGCGGAAAACACCCAACACAAAGACATTCGCCTTGACGTTTTGCTTCACCTCCCTCTCACTGCGGCCCCCCTCCTCCCTTCTCTTCCCTGTCCTCCTGGCTTGGACTTCCTGAAACAAGGCGTCCTCCCTGGTGAAGACAATCTGCTATTCTTTCTTCCTGAAAGCGCTCTGAGGGCTTGCTGAGACTGCCAAGGACAGAGACAAAGACACCAGGCAGAGGGAGGAGGAGGGAGGAGGGAGGAGGGAAGCAGAGGAGGGGGTGCAGAGGGAGGAGGGGTCAGACCTCTCCTTTCAGACAACATTGAGGGCTGGACTCAACCCAAATGTCCCAGAAAAGATCCAGATCTCCTCAAAGACTGAAGGAGAAACTGTGGAAGGGAAGAGAGAGGGGCAGGAGAGACAGACAGAAGTGGAGGAAAGGAGGAGCAGGAGAAGCAGCGGCTCCTCTTCAATGACACTACGCTCATTTTGAGTGAACTATTCCTTTAATTAAACCTCCTTCAAAGTAAAAGGTTCTTCATCTGTTGTTTGTGTAGCAGGTTGATTTGTTGAATCTCGGTTGGTTCATTAGTCCAAATCCTGGTCCAGGACCAGCTGGGACCTCTCCCAGGACATCATCCATCCATCACATTCAAGAAGAACTCGTGAAAATACAGATACTGCATACTCAAACACTGAGCCCTGCATGTAAATCTCACTGAAATCAAGTATTTTCAGCTGCCACACTCATAGAACACCTGATACAGGTACACAAGCAGGAAATAAAGATGTTTCTCTGTTGCTGTGAAGGTGGTTCTGACTGGTCCATCGATATAATCAACAGAATGTTGTATTTATTAAATACTGTAAACATAAACAGATTCAACCTACCTTGTGATAAGAGACTGACCAACCAATTGGCTTGCATGTTACTCAGCTGCTGGAGGAATCAGTGTAGTTACCCATAACACCTTCTCTGCAGGAGTCCAGGAGGTCAGAGCATAAAGAAAATATACAAATATGATCATGTTTATGTTTAGTTAATTATGTTATTAACACTGAGGCAGTGATGCTGTGTGCCTCCGTCTCACATGTGTTGACATCTTATAAAACCAGGATGACTGATCGTATTGATTGTTCTGGGGTTTCACTCACAGCAGACACTTGGACATTTGTTCCTTTTGTTCTTTTGTCTGATGGAAAACAATGATCCAACACATAGTCAGCTGATCTGGACACACACACACACACACACACACACACACACACACACTCATTCAGCAGTTATCTGACAGGTTAAATGTGTGAAAGGAGACAGTGGAGGTTGAGCTGCTGTTTGTGTGTATATAATATATTGTTTCTGTGTTTGTCACTGTAGACGAGTTCACGAGTGGCTGTCCTCTGTTGTCTCTGGACAGATGTTACAGCATCAACACTGAATCACACCACTCATATAGTATAAAGCTGAGGAAACACTGCTGCCTTAATGATGAGAGGCGGTGTAATAAACAGAATGACACCTGGTCATCTGGTGACTTCCTGTTGCGGCCGGTGGTTTATTAAACTGAAGCAACGTGACGTCGGTTTATATTCATGTGGTTTATCAGAGTTTGTTTTGCCAAACATCTGACTCATTAAACACTACAAACACAGCATTGTCTTCTGGTGAAGTTAGTGTTGTCTTGATTGATGATGCCTTTGGGTCTTACTCGCATTTAGCGTGCTGGTGCCATCCCAGCGTCGGCTGAATTCATGACTCGCCTTCATATCAGGACAGACGCAGCAAACACTGTATGGCAGCGGCAGCTCTAGCCCCCGTGCAGGGACTGATTCCCAGGTGGGCCTTAAAGCCAATGCTCAGCTATGATGGTCTGTAGACTGACCCTGCACAAAGACAGACAGACCCCCAACAGCACCAAAATCTGCATGAACCTGGACACCTGCTGTGTTAACGTGACACCCTCTGCAACACTGTGTCACAACACTGTGTCACATCACTATGTCAGACACTTGTTGTCGATGTTTATATTGTTTTTGTGGTTGTAATAAAGTAACAGTTAATAAATTGTTAAAATGTTCAGGAAACACTGCTGAGTACTGCCGAGTACTACAGAGTACTACAGAGTACTACAGAGTGCCGTAGAGTACTGCAGGCTACTACTGAGTACTACAAAGTACTGCCAAGTACTACAGAGTACTACAGAGTGCCGTAGTGTACTGCAGGCTACTACTGAGTACTACAGAGTACTACAGAGTACTATAACTGTGTGTCAGTGTGTCTTTAGAAGACTCTCTGGAATTACTGAAATCTCCAGATCTCTCAGCCCACTCTGTGCTCTGATTGGTGGGAACAAACAACATCACTGTTCAGTAACTCATGTGACACACGGACACACGGACACACAGACAGGCAGACAGACACAGACACAGACAGGCAGACAGACACAGACACAGACAGGCTGACAGACACAGACACAGACAGACAGACAGACAGTTTTCAAACGTGTTCAGTTTATCAAAGAAAACCAACATGTTATAAACGAGGTGATTGAACATTCACGCCTTGAACAGTAAATGACCGTCATTTGTGTTGCAGAGAAGAGGACATGTCAATCAGACTGTCGGAGTCATCACGGCAACCAGGTCAACGACCTGAAGTTTCCCTGGAAGAGAAAATGTTTTTGGTACAACACAACGAATCACCCTATAGTACACACACACACACACACACACACACACACACACACACACACACACACACAGACACACACACAGTGACCTGTTGGTGTCTGTGTGTGTATGTGTGTGTGTCTGTGTGTGTGTGACAGAGAGTTTAACAACACACATTTTGTTCTGTTTGTCAGAATTAAGCAATTGTTTGAGTCAACACTGCAACAAAACATGATGCTGTCAGGTGACTGCAGGTGAGGTCAGGCAAGGGTTTGCTGGTTCACATCCTGTATTAATTGGTTCAACAGCAGAACAACAATGGTGGCAGAATCAGCCCTAAACTGACTCCTGTGGGACACCGTACCAAAGATCATGGTTTTTGGATTTCTGTTTTTTTGGATTTTGTTGCCTTGTTTTGTTTGGACTGATTACCTGGATTTTGTCCCTGCCTGCCTTGACCCTCTGTAAGCCAAACCCATGAAATAAACTGTTTTGAACATCTTTGCTCTTTGCCAATGTCTACATTTGGGTCCATCTCTCCTCGTGACCCAGCTGTGACACAGCCTGTCTGACAGGATGCTGTAATCCAGTATCAAACACAGAGGAGGGAGGACAGTGCTCAGCCCGGGGCGTTACACCCCAGCAGGGAGGGCAGGAGAGTCTGCAGGTACAACTTCCGCCAATCAGAGGGTGGGAGGGTCTGCGTTTCCTGAGAGAAGAAACACAGGGCAAAGCACAGACTCCTGGTTTAAACATTCCTCAGTCTGATCTGTTTCTGCCCAGAGAGACCAGTTTTCAGCCAAACTGACGACAAAAACACCAGAAGAAGAACAAGTGTTGTTGTTTTATTCTTCCTTTCCTCACCCTCCTCACCCTCCTCACCCTCTCTCTTTCCTCTCCTTTTCATTTCCTTTCATGGCCTTTCTTCTCCTCCATGGCTCCCAGGACGGGCAGCGGGGGGAGAGTAACTCGTTTCCATATGAAAAAGAATCAAAACCATTAAACCAATTAAAGTGTTTGAGGCGACAGATTCAGACTAAGAAGCTTTATTCACTCTGACGCCTGGGAATGAGCGTGAGACACTGACAGACTGTCCGTGTCTCTCCTCTCTGTTCCCACGGCCGCTGATCGTGTCAAAACATCAATAACAACAAATCAATACACAACAAACAGCAGGTTTGGAGGTAAAACATGTTTGGGTCAAAAGGAACTGATGAACTCTGCAGACCTCAGATCTGATCAGAAACTAATAACTGATTCACTGGTCATCATGGAGGCCCAAAACAGCTGATTGCCTGGCTCTCTGATTGGACGATCAGTTAATTAATGTCATAGGCAGGTATGGTGTGTGTCCCAGTGCTCAGCCAATCAGAGACCAGCTAGGGAGTGTAGCAGGTACAGGTGGAGCTGTGTGTGTGTGTGTGTGTGTGTGTGTGTGTGTGAAGTTTGTCATGTCAGTAAAAGCGGGGCAGGATGTTGATGTTGAACTTCAAAATAAAAGCGTTCGCTCGAGAGAAACGGGAACCTCAGTTCTCACCAAAGAAATATGTGTTTTATGTGACTGTTACTAAAATACTTTTATTCTGACGACACAGGTCGGAAGTGGTCGCTTCCCATTGTTGGACTTGACCGTCCTCCGGTGCTCCGTCCGACTTTGAGAGTGTGTGCGGAGGACCGCACAGAGCAGAGGGACGGAACCCCTGTTTGCCAACAGGCAGCTGCTGAATGCCGGGGAGGTCCGGTGGAGAGACCCGAGAGCAGAGCGGGAGCTGCTGGAAGCTGAAACCCAGAGTCACTCCGGATTTACACCGGTTCTTATCTCATCCGGATCAGTGCACCGGCGGAGAGTTCACGGAGTCGCTGTTTGATTGTTTTTTAACTTGTGAGATTAAAAACTGTTCAAGAGGAGACAGAAAGCATCTCTGGGACCGAGTCTGGGACGAGATCTGGGTCTGGGTCTGGGTCTGGACTTATCTTCATGCTCTGCTTACACACCGTGTGAGTTTCTCTGAAGACACCTAGCTGGACCATGGTTGGAGACATGGACGGGAAGGAGAAGCCGAGACCCGGTCCGGATTATCTGATGCAGCTCATGAATGACAAGAAGCTGATGAGCAGTCTGCCGAACTTCTGCGGGATCTTCCAGCACTTGGAGAGACTGCTGGACGAGGGTGAGACGCCTACCCGTGTGTCTGTCTGAACAGCTGTCTGCCTGTCTGTCTGAACAGATGTCTGTCTGAACACTAAGTGCAGCTATTAATGTCTTAATTTGTCTAATTAATTATTTCAGTAGCAGAAGCAGAAGTGTGTGTGTGTGTGTTTGGTAACTGGGAATAAGCAAAATCAGTTTACTCATAATTCCTTTAGGCCCTGTCTCAGCTCTACATCAGCATCATACCTGCTTGGTACCAGATTAACCTGGAAAACAGAGATCAATCAAACCATCCATTGATAGAATGTCCGTCATCTGTCCGTCATCCATCCAAGGTGGTCTCCTGCTCCTCCTACTGGAAGTCAGTTTGGTCCAAGAGCTTCTCAACAGAGAGGTGATGTCCAACGTGTTGGACCCAGGGAGTTATAGGGAAGTCACAACATTACTTCCTGTTGGGCCTTTGTTCCACTAGGCCTGGCTCCACCACAGACAATCTGACCCAGGGGCCAGTTCACCTGCTGTAAAGTGCCCAGGTGTCCTTGAGCAAGGCTTCAAACCCAAAACTGCTTGACCTGCATGAAGTAATGAACTCTTGAATTGATGTACTGACAGTCCTGGTGAGCTATTACTGCAGTACAGGTGAGAGTAGTACTGCAGTACTTGCTAATATTCAGTGCAGATAGGTTTGATTCTGGTTCTGAGACCCAGACTCTGTCAGCCCTCAGGGTGAGTCTGAGCAGATGCAGCCATATTTGAGCTGCAGTTAGCGGTGGTGGTACCCGAAGCAGCTGGTCCAGCTAAGCTGGTCTCCACTGGAACAACACTCCACCCTGCTGCAGGCTCTCACTGCCACAGCAGGGACAGTCTCAAGATCCTCTGGAGGCCACCTGAGCACCTCTGGGTGCGAGCTGCAGCTTCTCTCCACACAGTCTGGTGGCTTCATGGAGCTTCATCCCGCGCACAGCCAAACTGCTGCTGTCTTCAGTGTAACTGTGGAGAAGCTTGGTGCTTCACCTCTGATCCAGGTGGAGCTCAGACTCTGGTCTCCTGTGGTCACCTGAGCACTCACCCCACCCAAAGAAACCCCAAACCCCCAAACAAACACACCAGGACAGGACGAGGAGTCCAGTCATGAGTCAGCATGTTGTGTGTGCTAACATGTTGTGCGTTAAAATGTGTGTGTTGACATGTTGTGTGCGCTAACATGTTGTATGTGTGTTGCAGAAATCAGCCGTGTTAGGAAGGACATGTATGTGGACACTCTGAATGGCTCGGAGAGGAGTGGCGAGCTGCCGGACGCCGTTGGTCCAATTGTTCAGCTGCAGGAGAAACTTTATGTCCCAACGAAGGAGCATCCCGATGTGAGTGTGTCACAGGTGTGAGTCACCAGGTGGTCCAAACTTAATGTGAGCATGCCCAGATGAAAGCGGCAGGCTTTGCTGCAGAGGACCAATCACAGACATAGAGTGGCACATTTAACAGACAAACAGCAAACTGATATCAGAAGTATGTAGAAGTTCAACATATCATCGAGACTGAAAGCATCACAGCTGCTAAATGCAGGAAGAGCAACAATTGTGTGAATGTGTCAGTTAATGATCTGATCGTTAATAATCTGATCATTATTAATCTGATCATTAAAAATCTGATTATTAATAATATGATCATTATAAACCTGATCATGATTAATTTGATAATATGGCCGTTGTCGTGTGTGTGTGTTTGTTAAATTCATGTGTGTTCAGTTGTTTTCTGATGGTGTTTGACTGTTTTAGTCTTTTAGCTGCAGAATGGTGTCATCAAACAGAGCTAAGAAAGAATAAATGAATAAATATTAATACATAAATAAGGAATAAACAAACAAACATAACTCAGGACAAGAAGTAGGATCACTGTCATCTCCTATAACCCAACAGGTCTGTAGAGCTTCAGGCTCTGCTGTAGGATCATATCGATTAGAACAGATCAGTGACATGTCTTTGACATCAGAGCACCTGTAGCTGTAACACAGGTGATGTAGACATCACGCCGACGTGTCGCCATGGAAACACATGGCTGAAGCAACTGACACAGATTGGTCAGTTAAGTGTGATTTCTATGTGTGTGTTGGTCAGTTTAACTTTGTTGGGAGGATTCTGGGTCCTCGCGGTTTGACAGCGAAGCAGCTGGAGGCGGAGACAGGATGTAAGATCATGGTGAGAGGGAGGGGCTCCATGAGAGACAGGAAGAAGGTAAAATACACACACACACACACACACACACACTGCCATAGTGCACCACAGTCATGATGCAGCTACATCGTTTTCAGCATTTTTATGGTGATTTTGAGTCTCGTTTGGTGACTTTGTCTAGTTTCATGAGCATCTATAGGTTCTCTGCAGCTGCTGTATGTTGTCTGTGTGCTGCTGGATGTTCTGTGCAGCTACTGGATGTTCTCTGTAGCTGCTGTATGTTCTCTGTGTGCTGCTGTATGTTCCCTGCAGCTGCTGTATGTTCTCTGTGTGCTGTTGTATGTTCCCTGTAGCTGCAGTATGTTCTCTGTGTTGTGCTGCTGTATGTTGAGTGTGTGCTGCTGTATGGTCTCTGTGTGCTGCTGTATGTTGTCTATGTCATGCTGTATGTTCTCTGTGTCGTGCTGTATGTTATCTATTTCATGCTGTATGTTCTCTGTGTGCTGCTGTATGTTATCTATTTGATGCTGTATATTCTCTGTGTGCTGCTGTATGTTCTCTGTGTCCTGCTGCTGTATGTTGTCTGCAGCTGCTGTATGTTCTCTGTGTTGTGCTGCTGTATGTTGGGTGTATGCTGCTGTATGTTCTCTGCAGCTGCTGTATGTTCTCTGTGTGCTGCTGTATATTGTCTGTGTGCTGCTGTATGTTCCCTGCAGCTACTGTATGTTGTCTGTGTGCTGCTGTATGTTGTCTGTGTGCTGCTGTATGTTCTCTGCAGCTGCTGTGTGTTGTCTGTGCACTGCTGTGTGTTTTCTGTGTGCAGCTGTATGTTCCCCACAACTGCTGTATGTTCTCTGTGTCCTGTTATATGTTCTCTGCAGCTGCTGTATGTTCTCTGTGTCGTGCTGCTGTATTGAATTCAATTTCAATTCAGTTCAGTTTTATTTATATAGCGCCAATTCACAACAAAAGTCATCTCAGGGAACTTTACAAACAGAGCGGGTCTAGACCACACTCATTACTATTAATTACACCCAACAGTTTGACCATGAGCAAGCACTTGCGACAGTGGCAAGGAAAAACTTCCTTTTAACAGGCAGAAACCTTGGGCAGATCCTGGCTCTAGGTGGACGGCCATCTGCCTTGACCAGTTGGGGGGAAAGAGAGAGAGAGACAGAGAGAGAGACAGGAGGGGTGATAGAGAGAGAGGATACATCTTGTCACAGGAGTACATAACAATATAATGTATATATAATATGTTGTCTGTGTACTGCTGTATGTTCTCTGCAGCTTCTGTATGCTCTCTGTGTCCTGCTGTATGTTACCTAAAGCTGGTCTATATTGTCTGTGTGCTGCTGTATGTTGTCTGCAGCTGCTGTATGTTCTCTGTGTTGTGCTGCTACATGTTGAGTGTGTGCTGCTGTATGTTCTCCGCATCCTCCGAATCAGGATGTCCTGACTTTTCAGTAAACTCGATGAACAAACATTTATAATCATTTCAAACCAAGGTGGCCCTCAGATCAGAACCCAGCAGAAACCTCCACACTACAGCTAGTGTTTCCCACAGACTGATTGGGAACAGAAGTGTCATGATTTACTTATTCCCAATCGACGCTCTGACATGTATCATCAGAAAAATACAAAACGTGAAACCACCTAACGTCCGTTCTTCAGATGGAAAATGAACTTTGAAAGGTTTTAGAGCTGTTGGTCCCTGAGGCCGTGAAGCTGAGTGAAGTTTCTGAAATGAAAATAAAGGAAATGAACAGCACAAAAAGAAAATATTTCAATTTCAAACATTTCAGGTCAAACTGCTGCAAAAACACACAAGTGTTTATCTTTCTCTGTGTGATGCTAACAAGGTTAGCCACCTGCTACGCTAACACAGATACATGAGTCAGAAAGAACAACAGGAGGTCAACAGAAACCAGATGAGGAGAGAGAGGAGGAAAGACAAGGGGAGCGGAGGGGGTAGGATGAGATCAGAGAAGGGGAGAGGAGGAGAGGAGAGAAGAGGAGTGGGGAGGAGGAGAGGAGTGGAGAGAAGGAGGGGAGAGGAG
This sequence comes from Datnioides undecimradiatus, assembly GCA_008933995.1. NCBI lineage: Eukaryota > Metazoa > Chordata > Actinopteri > Lobotiformes > Datnioididae > Datnioides > Datnioides undecimradiatus. Next base: position 50,397 of record WARS01004340.1, on the reverse strand, counting down.
AGAAGGGGAGAGGAGGGGAGGAGACACAAACTGAGTGTTGGTCAGGTGTGTTGTCTCTCGTCTGACCTCCTGCTGAAACACAGATGATTTGTTTGTTATCATAGTTCGCCTTCGTGTGTGATGATTGTCCAATCTGCTGTAGGTTCTCAGGTTGCTAGGCAGATTAAGTCCCAGTTTCTTCATCTTTATTTTAAATAAATTTATTAAAGAAATGTGCAGCATAACAGTAAATATGGTGGCAACAATGAAAAATAAAAAATAAAACAAATAAAAATGCAGAGAACAAGTCGGGGTTTTCTGAAACTGTCTCCCTGCCTGTCTCTCTCTCCCCCCTGCCTATCTCTCTCTCTCCCGTCTTGTCTCACTGCCTGTCTCTCTCTCTCTCGGCCTGTCTTTCTCTCTCTCCCTGCCTGTCTCTCTCTCTCTCTCCCGTCCTGTCTCCCTGCCTGTCTCTCTCTCTCCCGGCCTGTCTCCCTGCCTGGCCCTGTGTGCAGGAGGAGCAGAATCGAGGGAAGCCTAACTGGGAGCACCTGAACGAGGATCTTCATGTGCTCGTCACAGTGGAAGATGCTCAGAATCGAGCTGAGATCAAACTTAAACGAGCCGTGGAGGAAGTCAACAAGCTGCTAGTGCCTGCCGTGAGTCACCTGACCTCTGACCTCTGATGATGTCTCTGCAGCCGACACAAACAGAGACACTGAGCGTCTGAATCTGAAAATGTCATTACATGAATCCTGTCTGCAGCGTCAAACAGCGAGACAGGAAGCACAGTGACTCTGTTGGTCCTCACTTCCTCCACTCTCACTCCCTGATTTCTTCTGACCAATGAGGAGCCAGGAATCCTCTGCTGTCGGCCAATAAAACAGGAAGGGAGTCTGATCACCATCTCTCTGTGTGTGAGTGTTTATATGTGAGTGAGTGTGTGTTTATGTGTGAGTGAGTTTTTGTTTGTGTGTGTGTTAGTTCAGATGGATGGCAGGAAACAGTAATTACTGAACTCGTTATGTGATGAGTTCAGGTGTGGTGTGGCCAGACAGGTAATCACTGTTGTTACTGTTCGAGGAGTTTGCACCTTCTGCTCTGGAGCTCTGGAGCCCAGGTGAGCTTTTCAGGTCCGGGTATTTTAAAGACATACAGGTGTGTTTTCAGGTGTTGGTCGTATTGTTTTCACACAACACGTTTTTTCAGTTTCTGTGTGTTTGTGTCGCTGCTGTGTGTTGTGTGTATGTTGATGTGTTTTGTTGCGTGTGTTTTCATATTTTCAGTCTGGTGTCTGTCGTCTGACAGCAGCTACAGGCTGGTTCAGGTGTATTACAGGAAGATACCTGTAATGTTTGCTGAGCAGCTCCACCTGTGGCAGGTATCAGGTTTAAGGACACAGGTGACAGACACACTTCCTGTTGGTCTGTGGTAACAGGAAGTTGTAATCCAGACCACAGCGCTGTGTTATTTAAGACTTCCTGTTTCCTGTCCATTGTGCTTCCGTTGGGCTCTGTGTCCTGTCCACTAAACCTGAGACTAAACTCTGCTGACTCAGTTAGTTAGTTTAGTTTTCAGAAACCGTGTTGGAGACATCTGGACTTCTCACCTGCTGAAACAACAGACAATAAATATGGAAATAAATAAATACTAGAGCAAATGAGGAAACAGTTTGATAAGTTAAAAAATAATAGCTGCATAATAGCAGCACATAATTAGGACGTGTCATATACAAATGCACGTGGTGAGAGTCCACAGAGAGCAGGCTTGATTAAACAATACATAATGTATGCACATATATCTGTGTATAACACACACATGCTGCATGTATGCACATATATCTGTGTATAACACACACATGCTGCAGTACGGCAGAACTACATGATGGTTGTATCTGTGTTTCAGGCTGATGGTGAGGACAGTCTGAAGAAGATGCAGTTGATGGAGTTAGCTATCCTGAACGGGACGTACAGAGACGCCAGCATCAAACCATGTAAGTGACCCACCAGTCACAAACCAATCAGAGTACTGTCTAACCAATCACAGACCAATCACAGACCAATCACAGACCAGTCACAGACCAATCACAAACCAGTCACAGACCAATCACAGGTCTCTCTGATCAATTACTGACCAATCACAGACCAGTAACAGACCAGTAACAGACCAGTAACAGACCAGTAACAGACCAATCACAAATCACAGACCAATCACAGACCAGTAACAGACCAGTCAGAGTACTGTCTGACCAGTCACCTCCCTTCTTCCCTCTTCTTCCCCTCCCCTTAGCGTCCCTCGCTTTCTCTCTTGCGGCCTCCTCTCAGACACCACGGTTCCTCTCAGGACCCGCCCCTGTTGTGGCCCCACCCACCACTCTGCGTACTCCTGCTCCCACAGGCCCCACCATCATGCCTCTCATTCGTCAGATCCAAACGGTGCTGCCCAATGGCACACCTCACCCAGCGAGTCTGATGCCGGGGTTGGGTCCCGAGTCGGGTCTGATCTACGCTGCCCCATACGATTACTCATATGCTCTGGCACCAGCCTCCATCTTGGAGTATCCTCTGGACTCCAGTGGGGTGTTAGGTAAGCCTGCTCCCCCCTGCTCCTGCGACTGCTCCCCCACGCCTCATCACCACCCTCATGGCCAATGGAGCCCTGCCCCCACGCTGCTTCTAAGACACGCCTCCTAAAAATGGAAAACAAGCTAATTCATATTCACAACACACACACACACACACACACACACACAGACACACACACTCACACACACCCACGCCTCATTGACAGCTGAAGCCCGCAGCATCGCCCCCTGTTGGATGGAGTCAGTGGTTGGAGAAGAGTGATGATATGATTCGCAGCTCCTGACGTTAAAACTCACCAGAAACAACAACAGAAAAGTTTTGACGTTTTTATTCTCTTTCTTTTGTTCTTACTGTCGATAAATCATCAGCTCAAATATTAAATATTTGAATTTTCATTAGACAAACAGAGGAAGTGTAAAGATCTCCTCCATCTGTTTGTCCACAGGGGGTGCTGTTAATCCCACAAAATGTCTGTAACATCAGGTGATGTGGAGTCAGCTGTGAAAGAGGCGTTCAGGTACGACTGTGTTCACTCTGCCTTTACTGTTGTCTGAATGGCTGAAGATGTTTGTACTACTGTCAACTTGCCTCAGAGTTTCACGTCACACAAAGAACCTCACAAAGTTTTATTTAACAGAAACTGGTCCCCCTCATCCCCGCCCCAATGTCATGTGACCACAACTTGTTAACCTAGCATCATATGACTGCAGCATCCTGCATTGGAATGCGTTACGTGAATCTGATACTGAAAACTGAACTGAACCCAACATGCCTCCAACACATCTCAAACACACCTCCAACACACCTCCAACACGCCTCCAACACACCTCTAACACATCTCCAACATGCCTCAAACATGCCTCCAACACACGTCTAACATGCCTCCAACACACCTCAAACATGTCTCCAACATGCCTCCAACACACCTCAAACATGTCTCCAACATGCCTCCAACACATCTCCAACATGCCTCAAACATGCATCTAACATGCCTCCAATACACCTCAGACATGTCTCCAACATGCCTCCAACACACCTCAAACCAGCTTCCAACATGCCTCCAACACGCCTTGAACTCATGAGTGATAATGTTATGATGTTGATATTTTGGTAAAAATGTATTTTGATGTTTTGATAAAAAGTTGTAATGTTTTGCAAAGAAGCTGCTGCAGCTTCTTTGATGTATGAGAATCTTGTAAAATATTAAAGATTAAAAATAAACTTCATGAGACTTTTTTTGTGAAATATTACAACTTTTCTAAAACATTACAAATGTTTTTCCTGAAATATTTGGAACTTTTCTGTAAAATTCTGATCTTATTCACAACATTTGCAGTAATCTTTATACTTACCGTGTGATCACAGTAAGGACTTACCTTACCTTAGGACACCTGAGAGCCTCTCTGGTGTCACCTGCAGCCAGAACCTGTCCTGTATCAGTAATGATTTGATGATGATGGTTTGATGTACCTGTGCACCTGATGGACTCTGGCCTCCAGGAATATGTGCACCTTTGCCACAATCCACGGCTTCATCTCAGCTGGCATCTGTTCAGGGCGTTTTCACGACATCAACAGCTACCACAGTCCACCAGAATCCACCACGGTCCAACAGAATCAGAATCAGCTTTATTTCGCCAAGGATGCTAAAGCATACAAGGAATTTTTCTCTGGTTGTTTCCATTGCTCTCTGCACCATAACAAAACTGTTATTTACGCATAACCAGACTATTATTTACATCCAACACAAATGAAAAAGTATGTATGTACAAGTTCACTAGGAGTTTTGGTTGAATTGGTGCAAATGGTAGGAATGAATATTGGTGCAGGAGCAGATTGTCAGTATGTTATGTACAGGAGTATATACATGTATACAAATCTAAACACAGTGTTTGCAGTAGATGAGTGTTACCTGTGAGTAGGTTGGAGTTTTGCAGTTGGGGGAGATTGTCTCTGTGTGGCTGTTAAGTGTTCAACAGAGTAACGGCCTGAGGGAAAACACTGTTCCTGTGTGTGGTTGTTTTAGCGTATGGTGTTGCGCAGCACCTCCCAGAGGGGAGGAGGTAACAGGTTATGTCCAGGGTGTGAAGGGTCTGCATTGATGTTTCTGCCCTTTTCCTGACTCTGGATGTGTTTAAGTCCTAGATGGGGGGAAGGTTGGCAGCAGTGATTCTCTCTGTAGTCCTGACAGTTTGTTGCAGTCTGTTCCTGTGTTGTTTGGTGGCTGATCCAAACCAGACAGTGATGGATGAGCAGAGAACAGACTGGATGACTACAGAGTAGAACTGGGTCAGCAGCTCCTGAGGCAGGTTGAACCTCCTGAGCTGGCGCAGGACGAACATCCTCTGCTGGGCCTTTTTGATGATTGAGTTTATGTTAGGAGTCCATTTTAGGTCCCGGGAGATAGTAGATCCCAGGAATCTGAATGTCTCCAAAGCAGACACAGTATTGTTGAGAATGGTGATGGGGGGCAGTGATGCGAACCTCCTCCTGAAGTCCACTGTCATCTCCACAGTTTTGGGCATGTTAAGCTCCAGGTTGTTCTGGATGCACCAGAGGGCCAGCTGTTCAATCTCCAGTCTGTATGAAGACTGAGAGCCGATTGACTGTGAGCTGGATGTGATTTCCCCAAACTCACCTGCTGCCTTTGCTCTGTCACGAAGTTTGTGATCCACTGGCAGGTGGAGGCTGGCATGGAGAGCCGGGTGAGTTTGGAGCAGAGGACTTCTGGGATGTTGGTGCTGAACGCTGAGCTGAAGTCCACAAACGGGATCCTTGCATAAGTACCTGCGGAGTCAAGGTGTTGCAGGATGTAGCGCAGTCCCATGTTGACTGCATCATCCACTGACCTGTTTGCCGTGTAGGCAAACTGCAGGGGGTTCAGCAGGGTCCCGTGATGTCCTTCAGGTGGTTCAACACCACTCTTTCAAAGGATTTCATGGCCACAGACGTCAGAGCAGTGGGTCTGAAGTCATTTAATCCTGTGATGGGGGGTTTCTTGGGGACTGCTATGCTTGTGGAGTGTTTGAAGCAGGAGGGAACTTCGCACAGCTTCAGGGATATGTTAAAGATCTGTCTGAAGATGGGGCACAGACTTTCATACAGGAGGGGGACACACCATCTGGGCTGGGTGCTTTCCTGATCTTCTGTCTCTGAAAGAGCTGACATACATCCTCCTCACAGACGCTGAGTAAAGGTGCACTGGCTGGTGGGGAGGGGAGAGTTGGTGGTGATTGCCCTGCCCTTGCCCTGAGTTTTCCGGTGAACCACAGCTTATTGTTGTTGTATGTGCTGAAGCTTTTACCTGACACACACACGTCCTCACAAAAACTGATGTACGATGTCAGTCAAGTCATCCAGGTCAGTGGCTGCAGCTTCACAGTCCAACAGTCCAATTCTTCCTTTGCCTCATTGGTCCATCTCTTCACAGGCTTGACCACAGGCTTAGCAGGTTTTGGTTTCTGCCTGAAAGCTGGGATGAGGTGAACCATGCAGTGATCAGAGAGACCCAAAGCTGCACAGGGGACAGACCGATATGTATTCTTAATTACAGTGGAGCAGTGCTCCAGGTGTTTTCATCCCTGGTGGGACACTTAATGTGCTATCTGTATTCTAGAAGTTCGTGGCTGAGGTTTGCTCTGTTAAAGTCTCCCAGAACAATGAGCAGAGAGTCTGGATGTGTGTGCTCCATGCTGATAATCTGGTCAGTCAGATGTTGTAAGGCCTCACTGACACAGGCCTGAGATGGGATGTAAACACCAACCGGAATAAAAGAGGAGAACCCCTGTGTTGAATAAAATAGTTTGCAGTTGATGAATAGTGTCTCTAGGTGAGGACTGCGTGTTGTCTGTAACACTGTGACATCTGTACAGTTCATTTCAATTAAATTTTATTTATATAGCACCAATTCAAACCAAAGTCATCTCAGGGCACTTTACAAACAGAGCGGGTCTAGACCACACTCATTACTGTTAATCACACCCAACAGCTCCACCAAGAGCAAACACCTGGAGACAGAGGCAGGAAAAACTTCCTTTAACAGGCAGAAACCTTGGGCAGATCCTGGCTCTAGGTGGACGGCCCGAGACAAAAAACAAGTAGTGCTACGCGCTAAAGGCATCTCACAGACCAGGGAATGTTGTGATCTAGTTAACTTCGACAGCGTTAGAGAGCTGGTGGAGGGCTATTTAAACAACTCTAAGGCAGACGAAGAGAGCGTGATCGAGCTTCCTCACCCAACATAAAGCGTGATAAAAGGAGCCTTCTCCTAAAAAATTCATCATTTAAAAAAAAGTTTAGAGTAGTCTATGACAAAAGGCGTCTCTTCACAGACGGAAAAACGCTGTCTTTCGGGTATTAGTTTTGTTTTATTTTTCTATTTTTCTATTTTTTTATGTATTTATTTATTTTTTTATTAACCCTCTGGAGTCTAGGGTGTAATTGGCCGTTTTTGACTACTTTTGATTTTACCTTTATATTTCACTTTAAAAGTTGTTTATCTTGCCTTGCTTGGTATCATTTTGTTCAGCACAACCTCACCTGTGTGAATTTACAGTTATTTTTTAATTTTGACATACTGTGTTAACACACTAGACCTAAAATCACACAAAAAACACAAAATCCGAGTAAGAAAAAACTACATTTTTTACTGTAAAAACCACAAACATGTTGAACGAATCGTTTTGATAACTTAGAATGCAAATACAAATTGTAAATTTCAGAAATGAATGTATAAATTTAGCAAACAACAAAGTTATATACAACTATTTGCATTAAAATGCATGTAATACCACAGGTGTTTTTTGTACAGCTATAACCAGGTGTCACAATAAGATGCCACAATGGCACAAACTATTTGTGCTGCTCCAAAAAACAGTTCCTGTCCACCACAAGACAGAGGGGCACAGCACAGACTTGACACTTCCAGGCTGTGTCATTACTACTGTTGTCCACTTGGAGGCTGTGGCTATGGGCACAGGAACATGAGCAGCAGGCCTGGTCTGGGTAACACCAGCCTTGTCCATGCCACAGAGCTGACACACCAGCTCCACCATGAAGTCTTTGTGTGCCATGGACTGCACATTCTTGGCACTGCTCATCTCATGGTGCAAAATGAATGCATTTGTAGTGGCAATGTCCAAGAAGTGCAGCAACATGGTCCTGTACCAGCAGTTTATCTGTGGGTGGAGTAGTACTGTATGAGCTGGTCTGACAGGTCAACTCCACCCACATTTATATTATATTATATTATATTATATTATATTATATTATATTATATATTATATTATATATATTATATTATATTATTTATTAGTATATTATAACTAACTAACTAACTAAACAATACAAACACGCCAAATGTCAAATCTGTCAATATCTAACCATTTGGTCGCTATCATCGTGATAACAACGCTGTTTCTTGGCCGCCATCATTACAGCCAGTCAAACCCAAGCAACCTTCCCTCGATCAGCAACCAAATGTGGAGCCTGGCTAAGTTATATTTTTTGATTGGTTGAAATGGTGTATTTCCACCAATAGGAAAGGAGGTGCTGCGTTTCTTGCTTAAACTGCTCCTGCAGCCAAGAGATCGCTTCCTCAGAATCGCCAAGAGCCTACCGCAAGTGGTTTTACCAAGAGCAAACATGACTAATAATGTTCGGTGTAAAAACATCGATAAACAACTCATCATAAGTCGGGTTTTTACTTGGCCCATTTCGACATAATTCTTAAAACTAGTATATAGTTTGAAGTCTGCACTTTATTAATAAATTAATTGCGAGACTCAGGTGAAGCTGCGCTCTGTCAAGGCTGCCATCTTAAATCGGGTCACATGATTTGACGCCGAGTGTCCGTCACTCCAGAGGGTTACCACCTGCGGTAGCATGTGTAAGCCAGGGGAGGGTAAAAGCACAGGTGATACTGTCCTCCCGCCTGGTATTCAAACCTCTTTTGAATGTGGATAAACTGTAGGAAAATATCAGAGTCGATTTTTCTGAGAAAAGCGTTTGTCATGAGAGTATTCAGGTTAAGTGATAATAACCCCTCTGATCTTCTCTGACGCTTAACTCAGTCTCTGTTCCCTGGTTCTTTGGGTTTTTCTCCACTCAAAATACTCCGACTTCTATGGGAATGTTAAACCAGCTGTGTGTGGGTATGAAATCTCTGTTAAGGACCTGCTACTGTCCTTCAAAGTCAAGATGCTGGGCTAACCACATGGTAACTGAGCTTGTAAGGCTTTTTAAATACACTGAGGGAGGCGTGCGAGGCAGGGGTGATGTAAAAACCCGTCAAGGAGAGTGGATCCATGTTGAGAATGAGCTTATCCTAAGCGGATGCTTTTTATATATCTTTCAGCTCACTAAGCCTCACCCAGCTGTTAAACTTCGGCCAGTTTTTCCAGCTGCATTCAACACTTGTTTCACCCGATCGCAGGTATGCCAATTGAAAATTTTTTCTACTTGGAAGGTCCGACCTTGGTCATTTTTACTTTTTGCAACTCAAGCTTCATAAAATGACCCCTCAATAGGTTCTCCATTATAATCTTTGAGTTTGTATCGGAGGAAAAACGCTGATGCAATCAGATAATAAACACCTCTATCTGTAAAGTTTCCATTCATATTTTTTTGTCAAACGCCTCTCAACTTGGATAATATTCTGGACGAAATTCCCGCTTGAAATTAATCTTTAACCTACCTTGTGGGTCTGAGGGGAAATGTACCGCATAGGTTTTGAAAACATTTGGAAGGTGTTTTAGAAGTCACCTGCATAGGCGCTATTTTAATACTGCTGTGATAACTGTGATTGTAGCTTTTTACCAGGCTGTAGAATCTGAGGTACCTTCGCTGCAGCTTTTTTGGCCAGCAAAGTATCGCCACATTCTAGTCTTTAAGGTACGGGTTGAATCTTTCAATCACTGTATCTTTCAGATCGCTGGCTGTGGCAAATGTAATGCATAATTTGTTTCTTCATCGTTTAAAAACTCTTGTTAAAAATTTTACCCATCTGTTTGTAGCTTTTCTGGAGTTTGGCTGTCTTAACCTCCTGAGACCTGGCGCCTCACATATGTGGACAACACATTTTTGGGAATGAAAAATAATTATTGTTTTTACACTTAGTAAGGTCCCAATCAACCCAAATAAATAAAAGAGAAATCAATAAAAGCATGCCATGCAAGAGTTTAGGTCTGTAGGAGGTTAAAGATGATCTAAAAGCCCCTCACCAATTCAGCAGCGGTCTTAATTTTCAAAACACGATAAGCTTTTTTTTTGAAAAATACATCTATGACCGTAATTAAATACTTAAACCCCTCATTGTGTTCCGCTAAAGCTTGCATATCACAAAGGTCAGCTTGAAATTGATTCAAAGGCCTAGCACACAAACTCATGCGGGAAAATATGTTCTGGTTGGTTTATAATGGCAGGCATCCTGCTCCGCTAAAAAATCTTTGATGCTTCAATTTCACTTTCTCAATTGCTTTCATTTTGCATAGCACGCCCAACCGCTTCTTACTCTCTAAAGCTACCCTCGATGGGCCGTAAGGAAAGTTAATTTCATTTGTTGTTTCAGTCATTCTGCCACCCTGTTTCTATCAGACCTAATTGAAATAAAGAGGCTTGTGACACTTATATCTTGCCCAAAGAAATCTTTTATTCAACAATTTGATCAGGTAAATATTCTACATAGCACGCCTAATAGTAAAAAACAAAACATTTTTCAGCATAACAAAAGTTAGATATATGATTCTACAAAGCATGTGTTATAAAAAGTATACTGTTAGAGAGTATATGATTTTATAAAAGCATGCTGATGTTAAAAAAAAAAAAAAACAGAAAGTATAACAAAAGATAAGGATCTTGCCAAAGTATATAACAAAGCATTATTTATAAACAGATGGTGATGTGATCCTCTATGCACTTTAGCAATTTTACAAAGAATCATGACCATTCCAAGACTTGTGACTACAAGCAAGAGTTGAATTAATTTTCACTGTCTCAGCAATTGTGTGGATCATAGATTTCATGATAACATCGCCGACAAGTTAGGGTTAGCCATTTAATAGTGTTTCCAGAACCCTCTTTATCTGACCATTTTTAATAACATTTCAGTTAACAATTATGAACTTTTTCAGTATCACAGGAAACTGCCACCCTCAGTCGGTGTCTCTGATAATGCTGTTTCCACTTAAGGAGATTATTCTGTCTCTTTTGGCTTTATGCCACGCGTACATTACAACAGAGGATAGCAGCCTAAATTACTTAGTCCAGCACATATAGATTATCTTTGTTGATAATACTGCAGCTGGCCACTGCACACAGCACTGAATAATGTGGTTCTATAAAACAGAATAAGAAAGCCATCACAGAGAAGCTAGCTCCTTGGTTTGACACACATGACTACAGTTCATTTAAAGTTAGAGAGTGAAGTGGCTATCCACCATTATATATAGTAGAAGAATTTCACCTTCCTGAAAGATAGTAATATACACAATCAGCTCCCATGTGAAGGGGCAAGAAACTGCCTATTCCAGCTCAATAGAGGAAAATAAGAATAACTCCAGGTTTCTGTTCAGACTGCAGCCAGGCTGACAAAGAGTCAGCTCTGTTGAGCCAATTCATTCCTCAGCTCTCAGCAAGGAATGACTTTAAGGGAATTCCTTTTTTACTGGGTAAAAATCAAAGATATTAGGGAAGAATCTATGATGACTCTTCAACTGTTAGAGATCCATGTGTCAACCGCAGCGCCCCTGAAATGTCTGCAGGCCCTGATTTGTCTCTAGACCATTCTCCCAGATCTCACTGAACTGTCCTCAACAATCATTAGATCCAAACCCTCAACCTGTCTTTTGGACCCCATCCCAACTCGTCTTCTCAAAGATGTTTTTGCCCTGATTTGGCACTTTTATATAGACCAGATCAATCTGTCATTACTAACAGGTTATGTTCCACAGGCTTTTATGTTGCTGTCATCAAACCCCACAGTTTGATGAGTTCTTCTTCTTGTGTTATTTCTGTTTTATTTGAAAGTTTTTCCTTTGTGTGTTTTTGTTCACTTGTGTCCTTACCTTGATTAGTCCATTGGTTTCTAATTCTTGTGGCCCCTGCTTTTAAGGTCTCCCTATTCCTATTTTAAGTTATGCCATTGCCTTGTTCTGTCGCATTGTTGAGTTTAGAGTCCCTACCCAGATTCCATGTCCAGTCATAAAGATTTTGGATTTCTTGGTTTTTGCATTTTTGTTTGGTTTTTTTGGCTTTTACCACACCTTGCTTGGACTCGGACTTTCCTTGGATTTTTGACCCTGCCTGCCTTGACCATCCGTGGAAGTTTCAAGCCATTTAATAAACGGGTTAAAAGATCTTCTGCATCCTTGTCCTGCTCATGCCTGGGTCCTGCTCTCCCTTGTAGCCAAGTCTTACAAAACCTCTACTCAAAGCCTTCTGACTCTGGTGTTTTAGAAGACTACAGACCAATATCCAACCTCCCCTTTATTTCTAAAAATCCTGAAAAGGCCGCGGGCTGATCAGTTATGTGATCACCTGCAGAGGAGCAGTTATTTGAAGCTGCTTCAGCCAGGATTTGTAGCCAAATCATGTTAACAGAAACAGATTTGGTAGGCTAGCAATGACCTCCTAATAGCTTCTAATGCCTTGTCTCTTTACTTGTCCTGCTAGACCTCAGTGCTGCATTTGACAATCATTGATCATTATCCTACTACAGAGATCAGGAACATACAGGGCCAAAGGAAAGCACTAAGCTTGGTTTATTCCTATCTATCCCGACAGGAGTTCCAGTTTGTCCATGTTAATAATGACTCGGGGTCTGCGGTACGCCAATGGTTAATCATGCAGTTCCACAGGGTTCTGTGGGTGCTTGGACCATTGTTGTTCTCCCTACATGCCCCCTAGGCACATTATTAGAAGCACAACATACCTTCCACTGCCACGCTGACAATACACAGCCATATTTATCTATGAAGCCAGAAGAAACAGATCAATTAATCAGACTTCAGACGTCTGACAGACATTAAGGCCTGATGACTTATAATTTTTGCTTCTAAATACAGACAAAACTGGAGGTGATTTGTTTCAGCTCAAACACCCAGAGACAGGTTGTCTTGACCTCAAGAAAGTTGCTTTTGGATGGTGTTACCTTTGGCCTCCCCAGTTCTACTGCCAAGTGAGAACCTGGGAGTCAGTATTTGACCAGGATATGTCCTATCAGTCCCATATTAGGCAGGTCACTAGGACTGCCTTCTTCACTTGCTAAATATAGTTTAAGATTAGGAGATCTCATCCAAAAGTGATTGCGCTGAAAAGCTTAGTCCACGACAGCCATCAAGGTTGACTATTAATTTCTTGCTGTCAAGTTGTCCCGACTAGCTGCTCATCACAGCCTCCAGCTCATCCAAATGCTGCTGTGAGGGTTCTGATGGGAATTAGCAAGAGATCATATTTCTCCAGTTTTAGCTTCTTCTTCATTGGCTCCTGTAAAGTCCAGAATAGATTTCGTAAAGTCCTTCTCTACCTACAAGGCCCCACGTCAAGCCCTTTGTAGGCCTCACGGAGATGCTAAGTCCCTATTACCGCAACAGACATTGGCTCCCAGAGTGCAGGTTTGCCAGGTTCCCAGAATTCCAAAAGTAGACGTGGGAGGCCGAGCCTTTAGCTTCCTCTCCTGTGGAACCAGCTGCCAGTCTGGGTCCGAGAGGCAGACACACTCTCTACTTTTAAAGTAAAGCTTAAAACCTTCTTGTTCGACAAAGCTTACAGCTAGCTCTAGTTACCATGTGAACTACACCATCCATGCCATCCCCTAGTTATGCTGCTATAGGCCGAGGCTGCTGGGGGACATCCCATGATCGTCTCCACACTCCTCCTCTTCCCTCTCTCTCCTCAAACTCCATTAACTCTGTGTCCTCTCTCCCCTAGTGCTGTGCTTGTTTCTCTCTGGTCTCTCTCTCTGTACCTCTCTACAGATACCTGTGGCTCCATAGCTGAACATCTGATCTGTGGCTCCACCGACCTGCCCCGTGTCCTCTGCTGCAATTTGCTGTCATTTGCTGTCATTATTCTATACTGTACTTCTCTCTCTCTCTTTCCCCCCAACTGGTCAAGGCAGATGGCCGTCCACCTAGAGCCAGGATCTGCCCAAGGTTTCTGCCTGTTAAAAGGAAGTTTTTCCTTGCCACTGTTGCCAAGTGCTTGCTCATCAGAATCAGAATCAGAATCAGAATTGTGTTTATTGCCATGTAAGTGAAGAGGTTTCACATTACTAGGAATTTGACTTAGCGGTTTGGTGCATATATCAAACATAAAATAAGTAACATATAATAAGAGGCATGCATGGGGTAAAATAAAATAAAATAAAATTAGATAAATAGGATAAAATCTAAGTAAGCTAAAATAAAGCAACGTATTAACAAATGAACAGAACAAATGAACAGAGCAATATGGAAGAGTTAAGTGTGTCTACAGTAGGTAGACAGTGCAAATAGTCAGTAGGTGGGTCATGACAGGAGCATGGTATAGTAGCTATCCTGGAGTAAAGTGACAGTGCAGTATGATTAGTTCAACAGTCCAACAGCAGCAGGGAAGAAGCTGTTCTTGTGGCGTGAGGTTCTGGTCCGAATGGACCGTAACCTTCTGCCTGAAGGGAGTGGTTCAAAGAGTCCGTGTCCAGGGTGAGAAGGGTCAGCTGTGATCCGACCTGCACACCTCAGAGTCCTGGAGATGTACAGGTCTTGGAGAGATGGGAGGCTGCAGCCGATCACCTTCTCAGCAGAGCGCACAACACGCTGCAGTCTGTGTTTGTCCCTGGCAGTGGCCCCAGCGTACCACACTGTGATGGAGCAGGTGAGGATGGACTCAATGATGGCAGTGTAGAACTGAACCATCATCCTGGCTGGCACATTGAGTTTCCTCAGCTGCCGCAGGAAGTACATCCTCTGCTGGGCCTTCTGGATGAGAGAGCTGATGGTCAGCTCCCACTTGAGGTCCTGGGTGACGGTGGTACCCAGGAAGCGGAAGGAGTCCACAGTGGAGATGGGGGACTCTGTCAGGGTGAGGGGGAGCGATGGAGCCGACCCTTTCCGAAAGTCTACCGTCATCTCCACTGTCTTCTGGGTGTTCAGCTCCAGGTTGTTGTGGGCACACCAGGACACCAGGCGGTCCACTTCCTTCCTGTAGGCAGACTCATCCCCGTCCGAGATGAGTCCAATGACGGTGGTGTCGTCTGCAAACTTAATCAGTTTGACAGACTGGTGACCGGAGGTGCAGCAGTTGGTGTAGAGGGAGAAGAGAAGAGGGGAGAGAACACAACCTTGCGGGGTACCGGTGCTGATGGTCCGGGTGTCCAAGACATTCTTCCCCAGCCTCGCATGCTGTCTCCTGTCTGTCAGGAAGTCAGTGATCCACTGGCAGATGGGGTCAGGCATGCGCAGCCGGGACAGCTTGTCCTGGAGGAGAGCTGGGCAGATTGTATTAAAGGCAGAGCTGAAGTCCACAAACAAGATCTTAGCGTAGGTTCCCGGGATGTCCAGATGCTGCAGGATGAAATGAAGAGCCAGGTTGACTGCATCGTCTGCAGATCTGTTGGCTCTGTAGGCAAACTGCAGAGGGTCCAGGAGGGGGGCTGTGATTGTCTTGAAGTGGGACAGAACCAGGCGCTCAAATGACTTCATGACTACAGACGTCAGTGCAACAGGTCTGTAGTTATTAAGTCCAGTGATCCTCGGCTTCTTGGGGACTGGAATTATGGTGGAGGATTTGAAGCAGGCTGGCATGTGGCATGACTCCAGAGAGGTGTTGAAAATGTCTGTGAACACTGGAGTCAGCTCGTCCGCACAGTGTCTCAGGGTGGAGGGGGACACACCGTCTGGTCCAGGAGCCTTGCGAGGGTTCAGTCTCCTGAACAGCCTGTTTACATCTTCCTCCAGGATTGAGAGGGCTGTAGCTGTGGAGGGGGAGGAGGGGAACGAGGTGGACTTTGGTGAGGTGTCTTCTGGGGTGTGGGGGGTGTGAATGACCGTGTTGATGGGGTGGGAGGAGGTGTCAGGGCTGGCTGATAGTCCGTCAAAGCGACAGTAGAACTCATTCAGACGGTTGGCTAATTGCAGGTCGTCAGTGGAATGGGGGGCTTTAGGTTTGTAGTTGGTGATTTGCCTAAGCCCTTTCCACACAGAGGCCGAGTCGTTGGCTGAGAACTGCTGTTGAAGTTTCTCAGAGTACAGTGATTTAGCACTCCTCACCTCCTTGCTAAACCTGTACTTGGCCTCTTTGTAGATGGCTCTGTTCCCACTACTGAAGGCAGCCTCCTTCTCTAGCCTCAGCTGTGTGAGTTTAGCTGTGAACCAGGGTTTGTCATTGTTGTAACTCACCCTGGTGCGTGTTGGCACAATACTGTCCTCACAGTACTGGATATATGAGGTCACAGTGTCTGTATACTCATCAAGACTATCTGTAGCAGCCCCGAACACCTCCCAGTCCGTTGTAGCCAAACAGGTACGAAGCTCCTCCACAGCCTGGCTGGTCCACTTTTTAGATGTCCTCACCACAGGCTTGGAGAGCTTCAGCCTCTGTCTGTATGCAGGGATCAGGTGGACCATGACGTGGTCAGATAGTCCGAGTGCGGCGCGGGGCACTGCACGATATGCTCCGCTTATTGTGGTGTAACAGTGATCCAGTGTGTTCTCCTCTCTGGTGGAACTGTTGGGTGTAATTAACAGTAATGAGTGTGGTCTAGACCCGCTCTGTTTGTAAAGTGCCCTGAGATGACTTTTGTTGTGAATTGGCACTGTATAAATAAAATTGAATTGAATTGAATTGAATTCTAAACCGGACACTGGCAGAGGAGGCGTCAGGGCTGAGGGGATGACCTGGGATGCTGCTGGAGGTGTTAGAGTAGAGGGAGCCAATGTCGAAGAGTCCTCAAACCCCTGCTCGGAACCCTGGTACTGACTGTGGGGATAAGGAGTTGAGGCAAGCTGGGAGGATGGAGGAGTGGAAATGCAGGCTCCACAATCACAGGTCAGCTCCCCTTCTGCAGAGATCGTAGAAGCAGGAGACGCTGGTCGTGTAGGTGGAGAGGATGGTAAAAACAGAGTCTCCTCAAAGCCCCGGCCTGATTGCTCAGGACTAGGGATGTCCCGATCAGGTTTTTTGGCCCACCGATCCGAGTCCGATCATTTGATTTTGAGTATCTGCTGATACCGAGTCCCGATCCGATACTTACATAATGCATAAAAAAGAATAAAGAAGAGCGAAGAAACAGATCCGGGATGTTCCTTATTTTTTTTTATTTATCTCACCTTATTTTAAGAGTCAACAATTCAACAACTGTTTTAACTTTCAGCACCTCAATTTAAAATACCCGGCAGGTGCCGTATCAGGTTTGCTGTGTTAAATGTAGCCCTTTCCTTTCCACCCCTTGCAATCCCAAGTTTACATATCTCACAGTTTGCTATGGCAATGTTGTTGTCATCAACTTTATAGTATTTCCAGACCGCAGACATACTCGCCAAACATTATAGCCTACTCCTCTTCTTATCTCCTCTCTGTACTCGCGCTTTGCGCTTCGAGCTGTCTGCTTCTGTGCAGGCATTTAACCAATAGCGTGTCTGCATCAAAGTGGTGTCATGCCGCACGCGTTGATGTTTCTGTGTGGAGTCTCACTCTGTGCCACCACATAACTATACACCGCGTTCCACATTATTATGCAAATTGTGTTTAAAGGTCATAAAGGTCATTTTTTTGTCTGTCAGTTTAAACACATGGATGGGAATGTGTGTCAGGGCTCTTCCAATCACTCGAATCAATCTCAGACACCTGTGCCAATTAGTTTGCAGGTGAGTCCAAATAAAGGGAAAACTACTTAAGAATGGATGTTCCACATTATTAAGCAGACCACCATTTTCCAGCAATATGGGGAAGAAGAAGGATCTCTCTGCTGCCGAAAAGCGAGAAATAGTTCAATGCCTAGGAGAAGGTATGACAACTTTAGATATTTCAAAACAACTTCACCGTGATCATTGTACAATAAAGAGATTTGTAGCCGATTCAGAACACACACGGGTTCGAGCAGATAAAGGACCAATGAGGAAGATTTCTGCCAGACAAATGCGTCGGGTTAACAGAGCAGCTGGTAAAATGCCACTGCAAAGCAGCAAACAGGTATTCGAAGCTGCTGGTGTCTCTGGAGTGCCAAGAACATCAAGGTGTAGGATCCTCAAGAGGGTTGCAGTTATGCATAAACCTCATTCAGCCACCCTTAACCAAAGCTCAGAAGCAGAAACGCCTGCAGTGGGCCTACACGTACATGAAGACTAATTTCCAAACAGTGTTGTTCACTGATGAGTGCCGTGCAACCCTGGATGGTCCAGATGGATGGAGTCGTGGATGGTTGGTGAACGGCCACCATGTCCCGACAAGGCTGCAACGTCAGCAAGGAGGTGGTGGCGTCATGTTTTGGGCTGGAATCATGGGGAGAGAGCTGGTCAGCCCCTTCAAGGTCCCTGAAGGTGTAAAAATGACCTCTGTGAAATATGTGGAGTTTCTGACTGACCACTTTCTTCCGTGGTCCAAAAAAAAGAACCATGCCTTTCGTAGCAAGATCATCTTTATGCATGACAATGCACCATCCCATGCTGCAAGGAATACCTGTGCATCATTGACTGCTATGGGCATGAAACAAGAAAACCTCATGGTGTGGCCCCATCCTCCCCTGATCTCAACCCTATTGAGAACCTTTGGCGCATCATGAAGCAAAAGATCTATGAGGGTGGGAGGCAATTCACATCAAAACAGCATCTCTGGAAGGCTATTCTGACATCCTGCAAAGAAATTCCAGCAGAAACCATCCAAACACTGACAACTTCCATGGATGTAAGAATTGTGAAGCTCCTATCCAATAAGGGGTCCTATGTCAAAATGTAATTTGGCCTGTTAAGATATTTTTGATTGAAAGAGCTTTTGATTTTAGCAAATATAACCTGCAAATGCTTGCAGTTTAACTAATGACCATTTTCAGTTGTTTACAACAATAAAATGTTTTGAAACTCTATTGTGCGTAATAATGTGGAACAGTGCATTTTAAAAAAACGTTACGATTTGGAGGTTCGTTCAAAAACAGTCGAGTTACACTCTAATGCTTGATGACTTGAAAATTATGAGAACTATCATTTTTATAGATTATTTAGGAAAAAGAGAGAAAAATTACATTTGCATAATAATGTGGAACGCAGTGTAGATCTCATCTAGGATATGTTAAAAAAATAATAAGAATATATATACATATATATCCGATCCTGATCGGGAGGTAACGTCCGATTCCGATCGAGTCCGAAACCAAGTGATCGGGGCCAATTTCCGATCACGTGATCGGATCGGGACATCCCTACTCAGGACCCAGGGGAGTGGTTTGCAAGAGTCTGGCCTAACGGGATGGCTTGCTGGTCTGCATGTCTGGAGCTGCTCTCTGCCTTGAAGATGAGTAGAAACCTTCCAGGCAGTGGCTCTTTATATTGTGATTGGGGTAGGAGGGGTGGGGGTTGCCAGGTGTGGTTAGGATCCTAAAAGCTCAGAGTTTTTTTCAGCACTAACATGTCCAACAAATTGCGACAGATGCGAAAAAGAGCCCTGAATCTTGCATTTATTTCCTCAAACTTTTCCAACCAAGCGACTAGTGGCACAGATAATAAAGTCTGAAATACACCACAATCAGAGTTAAAACACTCCAAGACAATGTTCTTGGCAGTTTCCCCTGGAGGCATCTGAATGCTGGCACACAAGAACCAGCGGCCGGCTGGTGAAAATTTAGACGGCCATACAACACTGAAGCCGCTTTTTTCTGTGTTGTAGAATAGAGTCTGTCCTCTCCTGCTGTGGATTTCATTCGCTTAGCCGGACATGGAGCAGCTCCCTTATCTTCATCTCCCCATGCATCCTCATCGTTGTAGACATGATGAGCTATTGACTGTCTCAGCACTCCCCAATCGTTAGAAGTTAGTGACAGCAGGCTGGTCGTCGGTCTCCACGTCTCATTTTCATCCAGCTGGTACAAACAGAGCTCACCTATCTCATACTTGAATAGATAACCCCAGGATCCAGACCGTCTATAGGGTTCCAAAGACCTTTCCTCCTGCAAAGGCGCCGGCGTCAGCAGCTGGGCCTGACGCAAGTACAGCGTACGGTTCTTTGGGGCATCCGTTATGGAAGATGGTTCATAGACGATGGTGATAGGCGTGTCTCTGACAGGGCTCTGTTTCTGCAGAGCTGTCGACCAAAGTCGGGGTGCTGGCTGTCTCAGACATGATGAGGCTGTCTTTTTATCCCTTGTAGTGGTGGTAGAAGTAGTGGATGACTTGTGGCTGAGCATATATGTGTATATATATGTTTTAAGGATTCACCGCCCTTCTTCTCTTATTAGTTTTGGTTTGTACGTTTCATTGTTTCATTGGCTTGTGCAATCCTCTTTTGATTTTTCCCTCAGTATTACCGGTCAGTCTTTTTTTTTTTTCTCCCCCCCAGCACGGCAGTAACTCTAACGTCCGGTTAATTATCCTGTTTTCGTACCACTTAGAGCGTTAAAGACAATAAAGACACTCTTCTCTCCTTTCCTCTCTCTAAACAGATGCATCTGCACTTTGCTGTTTTGACCCGGGCAAGGCAGTAACTCTAACGTCGGCTCAATACATGTTCTTCACACAGAGCAAACGAAGATGCACGAGGCGACCCTGGTCAACATCACCAAAGGCCATCAAGCGTCTGCACATGCCTGTGTGTGTGTGTGTGTTTGATGTCTAAAGTAAAGAGTCAGTAAGTACCACAGATGCTTCCTTGCATTACCTGCTATATGGAAGTCCTTAACACCCCTGAGACACCCTGGTCACATTCTTCGTACCACTTAGAGCGTTAAAGACAATAAAAACACTCTTCTCTAAAGTAAATAGTTAGTAAGTACCACAGGTGGTTCCTTGCATTACCCCTGGTCTGTTATACGGAAATCCTTAACACCCCTGTCCCCTATTTGACCTCACAACACCCTGTGACCTATGACCTTTAGATCATAAATCAGACGTTTTGACAGAAGGTGGTCCCTATACTCTCTCGCCATGATGAATAGATGCGAGAGTCCACCACAGTCCACTCTCACAGAAGCAAAATGCTCTGAAGGGAAAAACAAGAATACTGTTAAAAGTCAGAACATCAGAGAACTTCCTGTGCCATGAAGCCACAGAGCTTATGAGGTGTGAAAACGTGAGGTAACTGAACGGGAGGATTTTGAGAAACGCAGTTGTAATGTAAAGTTGCCCTGTTCACCATGAGATCCAACAACAAAGTGAAACAGAAACCAAATGATCTCTGCAAGTCACAGAGGGTGATGATGTTTGTCAGAAACTCACAAATGTTTGGAATGCCCTCCTGCGACTTCTTGCTCCTTTATTTCCAGGACGTTATGATCCACCGTGACAATGAGTAATGGACCAAACACTGTATTACTCTTAATTTACCACATCGGTCTTAAAACCAAAAGTTCAGTTTGTTCTGTGTCCTCCAGAGTCACATGATTCACATCTATCTCATCTATTTGTTCCCAGTACAGAGGCAGTGTTATGTCAGGTTTAGCCTAGCCTAGCCTAGCTTAGCACAAAGACTGGAGGCAAGGAGAAGTTATTAACTTCTAACTATCTTCAGTGCTAACTGCTGCTCAAGCTACACGTTTCTCCACCAGTTCAGTGACACAACTTTAAAAGAGATAGACTTGGAGTTGAGAGGACTGTTGCTATTTTGATGGAGCTAAGCTAAGATAATCCATCCTTCTCTTTACCGGACACACACTGATGAGTTAAACCTACGCATCTGAGTCTGGAGGCCAACCACAAGAGGATCCTAAAGGGAGCACTGAGAAGTGTCAGCAGTTAATTTGATGTTAGCTAACAGTGCCTGTCCTGAAGGATTCGTCTGTGTGCATAAACCAAGAAAACAAAAATATGAATGAATGAATGAATGTACTATTTTTCCTTTTTTATTTGGATTTTGAAACTGCTTTGTTCCCTAAGAGTCAGAGCGTTGGTCGGACTGTTGACCTGAATGTTTCCAGCACACATATAAAACCTTTTGAATCAGTCTTAGGTTCAAGATGCTGAACTTCGCTGACAATAAATGATCTGTGCTGAGATCAGTTGATCAAACATTTGAGGTTTCTGCTAATGATTGGAGTAAAGTCCAACAGTAAATGCAGTTTTCAGCCTGAATGCAGCAATATCACAGCAAGTAACACATCTATCAGATCACGGATGGAAACATTGCATGTTTTGGGAAAGAAAAAGTTATTTTATTTGAGGAAAAAATTAAATTTTATTTCTGCAAGCAAAGTTTTAGTATTTCTGGAAAATTACAGCAAATGTTGTAATGTTACAAGAAAAAGACAATGACACAGACTCAAGGTGTGACTTCCGTAATGTCACAGCAAATAGCATGTCTCTAGACCAATCAGATCATTACATGGCAAATTACTGGCATAAATCTGATGAAGTAAACCCGGCGTGGAGACGCCCAACTCATGCATCACATTAACAGACTTCACTTGTCCGAACTCAGCTGCTGGTAGAAACTGGTAGGGATTGGTTGGCGTGTCGTTGGTGAAAGTGTCGGGTTGGATGTTGTCTGTCTGCGGTTGGGTTGCAGGTGTCTTCATCAGCTTGGTAAGGCATTCAGGAACAGTCATTGTCAATCCAAAATGCAAAATGTTATTTTCAACACGTGTTGTTGCAATACATTTGTATTTTATTAAATTGAGTTTTTAATGAGTTCATAAATGAAACATCACAGACCAGTCAAACAAATCAAATGTTTTTCAGCCAAAGGACGTCGTCACAGTCTGGGTTTTACCTGATTATCTGTTTTTTTCATAAGCTGAAACCTTCTTTCAATCTGATCTTTCAAGTAAACCTAAAGTGTCACATTAGAATTTATATCATTTTTCTTTTGTGTGTTAAATTTAATGGGAGATAAGCAGAAGAAAAATCTTTCTTAGTTTGTTGATTTTAGGTAATCAGTAAAGTTCAGTCTGTTACTTTGTTAAAAGTGGCTACAAGAATAAAGCTTAAAATTCACTAAATTAGTTTTCTCCATGTGCTGATGACACAGTCCTTTATTTTTAGAAAAATCTGGGACACTCTCTTCATGAAATCACCTTAATAAGTGAATAGAAATTAAAGGTTCAGGTCTGTTGGAAACAGGTTTTAGAATTAATTGATGGTATGAATTCAAATCTCAGAGTTTTCTCTAGTCAGAAAATGTAAAATGGTCAAATTTAGCAGTGGCAATTCAAATAGCTGAGACTTTTAATATCCCAACATGTAAAACTTTAACATATCAAGTCTTAGCTAAACGTAAGAAACTGTAATTCTAGGAAACCAAACAACCAGTTGTGTAAAGTGCAAGTCAAAGATGCTGCTGAGATACAAAAAACTATAACCATTTACCTTCATACAGACCCCTCACTGCTCCCCAGTGTTTGTTCAGCAGTCTTAGATTAAACTGGACTCAACATTGCCGACACCGTGCAAAGTGCTTGAATGACAAGTAACATCAAACGTATGAAGTGCAGATACGAGGTGCAATCAAAGAACTATATGATTACTGCTGCTGTACTGCAGCACAGTAAAGATTATGCAGCAACTACTAGATATTATTGTGGTGAGTCAATATATCAAGTAACCTCACATGATCATCCTCGGGGCAGGAGTTACAGGAATCATGTGACCTCCTGCAGGAGTGGAGCTGGACCCTCAGCCTGAGTCAGAGCCTGATGGAGGCAGATGGATGGAGCTAATGGATCTGAGGGAGCTGATGGAGCTGATGGAGCGGATGTTTGTCTCCAGAAAGCAGCCAGCAGCCCGAGCAGTGGAGAAGCTGCAGAGTCACAGAGAGAAGTTTCTGTGTCAGATCAGGAGGACATGCTGGTTGTCTCCCCTCACATTCGTGGGGTTGTGCAACGTGAATTCATCCCCCAGGGTCAGGCTGTCCGCTCTGAGATGTCTGAGAGAGGAGACTCAGCACCAACCACCTGAACTGTGGTGGAGGCGGAGCTCTGCTTCTCCATCAGGACACACAGCACTGAGAACACACATAGTGTTTTAGCTGCAGCAACACAATTGCTGCTCTCCACCCGCCCTGCTGCTGCATCTGCAGACACACACTTCTCCTTCTTCTTTTCCTTCTCCTTCTACTTTTCCTCCTCCATCTTCTTCTCCTTCTTCTCCTTCTACTTCATCTCCTTCTTTTTCTTTTCTCATTCTTCTCCTTCTTTTCCAGAGTGACGTGCAGCTGAGGGGTCTCTCCTCTGACACAGTGGAATAGGTCCAGAGGACGTCACAGATGGGGCTTTACAAGATCACAGAGCAGGACTTTCAGGGAGAGAGCCAAGTCTACAAATGTCTGTTGTGGCTTTCTGTGGTTTCTATACGTGTGCCTCACTCATACACACATATATACACACGCATTTACACAATTTATAAATGTGTGTATTCAGATGTATGAAAAGCATAGTGTGTACTGTGTACTGTATATGAGACATAAATGGGGCTGTTTGAAAGAAAAAGACATAAAGCAGCTTTTTATCACACTTTTAAATGTTCCTGTGTTTTCCCTCTTTATATACAAGTGTTTACTTTGTGTCGTCACAGCAAAAAACCTACAGACAAAGACAATTTATTGTTTCTGAAAAGCAAAAAATTGATTATTCAATAAAAAGCAAAACTCTACATTTTCATATGATTGTCCTCTTTATTAAAATTATTCAGTCCAATTGTGCAGAGACATGCTGCGTGCTCGCAGACCAGTGAGCTTTATCCGAAACATAAGCACAGAGACAACTGACAGCACAGACACCAGGTTACAGACAGAACATGAACATAAAAACCAGGTTTGAACAATAGAGCAGGAATCAGCCCAGGACCTAGGATGCAGGATGCAGGACCCAGGATGCGGGACACAGAACTCAGGACTCTGTTATGTGTTGTAATTTTTCATCCCTCAATTTTTTTGTGCCTCCTTGTTGTGGTTTTGTGTCTCCTTGTTGTCTTTTTCTGTCTCCTTGTTGTGGTTTTGTGTCTCCTTGTTGTGGTTTTGTGTCTCCTTGTTGTCTTTTTGTTGTCATGGTTCAGTAAGGCGGTCAAGTTTGATTTAGTTTTTTGTGTCTGTATTGTCTCGTGGCTTCCCGTTTTATTTTGAAAGATCTAACTTCCCTCTTGTTTCAGGTGGCTTGCCCTTCCTCGTGTGTTTTCCTGCCAGTCTGATTGTCTTCCCCGCCGTGATTGTTTGCACCTGTTCCCTTTTCCTCGTGTATATAAGTCCGCATCTTCCCCAGTCTTTTGCCTGTTCGTTGTGTTAGTTTTCTCATCTGACAACCAGCGCTTTGATCCTGTTCATGTTTTCTGCCCTGTCTTGCCTGTTCACAGTTTGTTTAGTTAAGAAGCTTTCATTTGATGCTTTGTTAGATTACTATAGATTTGTACCTCGTAAGAGTGATTTTTTGTTAATTAATATTTTTCCATTTTACCAGTTAGACCTTGAGTCTTGCAACTGGGTTCATGTTACAAACCTGTCATTTGTGTCTCCTTGTTGTGGTTTTGTGTCTCCTTGTTGTCTTTTTGTGTCTCGTTGTTCCTTTAAGTGACAGTGGAATGAATTATACAAACACAGGCCTGTTGTCACGTTGCCATGGAAACCAAATGGCCCTCCCCCATGTCTGTGTTTCTGTTGCTCTGTTTTTTAATGGGAAACATTTTTTTAAATAACTTGGATCAGTCTGATTTTGTGAAATGGTGTATTTCTTTTTTAACATTTACGTTCAATTTCAAAGACTCAACTGCGTATCTGGTTATTTCATTCTGATGTGCAGCATGAGGATGCCCTCTGCTGTACGAAACACCAAAGCTGGATTCCCAAACCCATGATTGGACACAAAATGCTCACTTATGGACTGTACTGCAGACTGTAGCTCCTGGAAGAGCTGCACACGGATGTCTCTCATAAGATCACATGTTTTACATAAAACCACATAATTCTCCATGAGTTCTGCTCTCCTGTTGAATATAGCAACACTTGATGTCACTTAATTGTACATTTGTAATGAAGCACGTGACCAATAAAGACAAGTTAAAGCTTTATCTCCTCCTAAGCGTGAACTGTTTAGTTGTTTGTGCAGATAAAGAACAAGAATGCACCTTTGAACCTGCAGTTTGCAGAATCAGCCAGCAGGGGGAGCCACATCCTCATTACCTCTGTAGGTTATTAATAAATGAATAACATCTGACTCAGTATTTAAATCTGCTTTTGATGTTCACTGAAATATGGAATTAAGATGAAGTGGAGGACATGCTTAATTGTGAGTGTTGATGTAGATCATCAGGTCTGCAGAAGAGGAGGAGGAACACTAAAGGTAGAACAGGAGGAGAAAAGAAAGGAAGAGAGAGGAGAGAAGGAGGAAGAGGGAAAGAAAGACCAAGCTGAAGAGAAGGAGCAGGAGGAGCAGCTGCTCCTTTCAGTCTGTCAGACGCTGAGGGGGCTTCAGATTCTCTGCAGCTCAGACTCCGTGTTGTTTGAATCATCGACTCTGATCCTCCTCCTCTCAGACAGGAGGAGGTGGAGGAGGAGGAGGATGTGCTGCTGCTGCTCTTCAGTTCCACACTGAACAACGAGAAGAAACAAAACAGAAGTCCAAAAGGATGTTCCACACAAATGATCTGCTGCTGATGGTTTTACATTGGAGGAGCTTCATGTTCGACCTGAAACCTGGTGAGTTTTGTTCAGTTGCAGAAACAGATTCACTCTGTTCATTGTTTTAGTGGTTATTAGGATTCAGCAGTTCACTGGTAAATGTGGGATAATGGAGTGAGGGAGAGAAAAGGATCATTTAAAACAGTCTCGGCCCGGAGGTCGAGCAGATTTAATACTTGTGTTGTTGGTTATTGATGGATGTTTTATTCCCATTAGGCGCTGACAAGTTTCATGAGATGAAAACAAGAAGCTGATGAGACAGAAAAGCTTGTGATTGACACAGCAGCTGATGGTTAAATGAACAAAACTTCAGAGTTTTAACAAACGACCAGAGACCTTGCATGTTTTACAGGAGATGGAGATTGGAAGTCATTGGATTCTTTAGCAAAGACAAAATGAAGATACACACAGGGAAGTTTAGGAGGTCCATTCGTGATGGACTCACCGCTGAAGTTTGGAAGCAGCTTTGGTTTTTTAACAAGCAGATGACAAAATTTTGAGACAATTGATATGTTAGTGAAGACAAATATGAAGTTTGGAAGACAGCAGTCTGTGTTTATATCACAGAAAATAATAAAGTCTGGAGGAAGACTGTGTTTTTAAAATACAACATGAAGTTTGGAGGCAGCCTTTGCATCCTGAACGTTGGTGGCCGCAGGTTTTCCTTCTCGGCGGAGCTGATGAAGCGTCTCCCCCTCAGCAGACTCAGCCGGCTGCACCGCTGCGTGTCGGAGAGCGAGCTGCTGGAGCTCTGTGATGACTACGATCGCGACAGAAATGAGTTTTTCTTTGACCGACACTCTGAAGCCTTCAGCTTCATCATGCTGTATGTGCAGCACGGGAAACTGCGCTTTGTGCCGCACATGTGCGAGCTGTCCTTCTATAATGAGATGCTGTACTGGGGCCTGGAGAGTGCCGACCTGCAGCCGTGCTGTCAGCGACGCCTTGATGACCGATTGTCCGACTGCTTCGTCCACTTCTTCCCTGAAGAGGAGCCGAGGGGCCCTGAGGAGCCCCGGAGCCCCTGGCTGGAGAGGATGAGGAGGACGTTTGAGGAGCCCACGTCCTCACTGGCGGCACAGATCCTTGCCTCGGTGTCAGTGCTGTTCGTGGTCATCTCCATGGTGATGCTGTGTGCCAGCACCCTACCAGACTGGAAGACTTCTGAGACCCTGGATCAGCACAGGTAGGACAGGAGGACATAGAGTGTGCATGTACATACTGTAGGTTACATGAACAAATAAGGACATGCTGTCCTGCTGTTTTGTCTCTCCAAGGTGTGAAAAGTGCGAACATGTGCGAAGGTGCAGCAGCAGAAGTGTTGGAAAGTGAAACAAAGTGAGACACAGGAGACTGCTGCTCGAGTCTTGTGTGAAACCAAACGTCAAAGTTATTTTAACTTATGTTCTTAACTTCACATCTTTATTTAATGTAACCAATGTACTCATCTGAACCCAAATCACAATCTTCTCCTGAACTAAGCAGAACACCTTTCTGAGTAACGCCAACGAACAGCTGTCACCTGAGGTGTCTCTTACGCACTGAGCAACAATGTGCTTTCACGTCTTCACTGATGATACATGTTTCTGACTCTGTTTGGATTATCTTATTCATGTAGGATGACATTATCCCATGTCATGTCTCCTCTCTCTCTCTGATTGGCTGTCCACCCTGCAGGATCATCGAGGCGGTGTGTATCGGTTGGTTTACAGCAGAGTGTATCGTCCGTTTCCTTGTGTCTCGGAATAAATGTGAGTTTGTCCGTCGTCCTCTGAACATCATAGACCTGCTGGCCATCACTCCATACTACGTGTCTGTTACCGTGACAATCCTGACGGGTGAGAACTCTCAGCTGCAGCGGGCCGGCGTCACACTGCGCGTATTGCGCATCATGCGGATCTTCTGGGTGATCAAACTAGCACGTCATTTCCTGGGCCTACAGACACTTGGCCTGACGCTGCGGCGCTGCTACCGCGAGATGATGATGCTGCTGGTCTTTATCTGTGTTGCCATGGCGATCTTCAGTGCACTGGCCCAACTGCTGGAGCATGGCCTCGACCTGGAGGCCGGAAACCAGGATTACGCCAGTATCCCTGCTGCCTGCTGGTGGGTTATCATCTCCATGACGACGGTGGGGTACGGGGACATGTACCCAGTGACAGTAGCGGGCCGTGTGCTGGGTGGCCTCTGCGTGGTGAGTGGCATCGTGTTGCTGGCACTGCCCATCACCTTCATCTACCACAGCTTTGTCCAGTGCTACCACGAACTCAAGGTGCGCTCCGCCCGCTGCACCCACAGCCTCTCTGCCGAGTTCATCAACTGATCACTGAGCAACGCTGCCATCACCTCTCAGACAGGAAGCGCTGCAGACATCAATGTCTTACAACCATCTGAAAACTACAAAATGTCAACTTTACTGCCTCACTTGTGTTCAGGTCTGTCAGTGCGAGTTTCACTGTGTCCAGCAGCTGGTAAAGATCCATCATCTCTTTATTGGTTCTTCTGTATCACATGACTGTGTAATCTGACAGATTATCGGCAATATTAACACAGTCACACAACTTCAGTTTACTCTCTCTCAGTCTCATGCTCCATGTTTGCTGTACTGTCTGTAATTGACAAAAAAAGAATAAAATGAATAGGTTTCACAGTAAAATATATCAAAATGATTAATTCAGTCTCGTGTATGTGTACCAACCTTTTCAGGTGATGAACTTTTATACACAATAAATCCACATCAGGCTGATCTGTTCCTTCAGACCCTGCACAGGTGTGAAGGTTTGGACACAGGAAACAGAAACATCTGCAGAAGTACATCCTGCTCCTCAGAGGACAAACCCACAGCCCCATCAGGCCAGACCAACACGTCTGTGTCTGAATGAATTCCTGTGGGATCTCTCTTCGGCTGATGTCAGGGGTCAAACCAGCAGTGTGGGGTGTATCTGGATCTATTGAGGCTGTCAGGACACCATCCACTGTTTCCATGGCAATGGCAGACTCAGACACAGGAAGTTGAAGTGTTGGAAACATTTGGTTTTGAATGTCAGGACGACAGAGCTGCTGAACTGTGAATTATCTCACTGAAGACACTATTTCTTCTTCCTCCTCCTGGTGTGAAATACTGCAGGGTCTAAACCAAAACACAAGTACACGGGCTATCCCTTTAATCTTTAAGCACTAACACTTCTTCACTTCTTTCACACAGAGCTGTCTCCATCATTTGAAACACGTGGTTTTATCTCTTCAATGTATCTTAATGTTGTTGATTTCTTCATTAAATCCACTTAAAGTTGTCACTGAACCAGCAGACTGTGTATTTCTGTGTCCACGTGAAATCAGCTCAAATACCATGATGCACTTTCATCTGCTCAGCTATAAAAAGAGATAGATAGATAGATAGATAGATAGATAGATACTTTATTAATCCCGGGGGAAATTCAGGAACCTGGAGGACATCAGAAACATCTGAGATCCTCCTCCTCTGCATGTTTGTAACATCATGACCTCAGATCTTCTGCAAACTGTTAAGTCTTCTCTCAGGTTTGTTCCTGTCAATGAGCTGCTGTAACAAACAGTTCTGACACCTCCTTAATAATCAATTATCAGCTCATATCAAACTTTCTAAGTAAAATCATTTTAAAAGCTTTTTAAGAGCCGAACAATGTTTTTGTATAAGGCAGCTGTTGTCATGAGTTGCAGTCAGGACACCAGCACTGAGACTGGTCTTTAATAACAGCCACTGAAACACTGATGCAGATCTTCAGTCTGAGCCTGAAGACTGAAAACTAAATACTGAATCTCAGTGTTGAAGTTAACATAGTAAACAACAACACAATCCTGAACTTTGACTTAGGACTAGACTGGTCTGCATCCTGCTTTAAGGACAGGGACTTCTTCATGTCTGCAGATAATAACACACCTGAGCTGACTGAAATGACCTGTGGGGTTCCTCCAGATTCTGGAGGCTTCTTCTGTTCAACGTCTCCATGCTTACGGAAATGTGTTAACTCTGAGAATGCACATCGAACCATTAAAGAAGTTCCTGCAACTGAACAAAGAAGAAACTGTTATGACCAAATGTTAAGACCAAAGTTAGAAGTCCGAATGAAACTCAAAACGAGAAACAGTGTTTTTGCACCACAACAAACGAGAAACAAAGTGCAGCTTTAGTGCAACTCTTGTTTTAAATCCAAGCTGAAGACTAACGGAGGCATTTCACTGACGTAAAGTTCACTGTTATTCTCCTGTTTTTTCTGCCTTTGTATATTTTAGTCTGTTTCATTTTCTAGTCAACTCTCAGGAAAGTCAAGCTCCTTAGGTTTAATGTGAAGAGGTTTGACTGGCCTGAATGACCCTACAGGGGAAGAAGAGCTGCTGGTGGAGGTGAGTGACCCCAGTGAACAATGGTTCTGCATGAGTCTGCAATGAGAGCTCAGCCAAGGATGTGGAATTGTCTGGAGTAGTTTTCTCAGTCAGGTGTTTGGTTCACCTGAGAGAGGTGGTCTCAGTCCAGCCTCCATGTTTTTCATGTCCAGAGCAAAGGCCTGGATTTGTTGCACTGAAAGGGGGGCGAAAGGGGGACACCTTATATCCGTTGTGGTGGGTCACCACAGTAATGGCAGGCAGCAAAGTGTTGTTGATACCTCAGCTGGACTTTCCTCAGGTCGGCACTGTTCAGATGCTTTATTGTGGCCAAGGAAGCTCCTCTAGTCCTACAGAGGGACTCTGGTCCTGGAGGGGGACTCTTTGCTCTGATCCTGGAGGGGCACTTTGGTCAAATGCTGTACATCAATACAAATAACCAAATAATATTGTAATAATGGTAAATAGTAAATAGAACAAAATGACAGTTAAATGTAATGAATGAGGTGCTATGAGCTGCTTTACTTTCCGTCAGGCAGATAACGGACACGCTCCAGCGCAGGTCCTTCTGTGCCGATGTCACGTCATTACGCAGTATACTGCCGTCCGCAGGAGGCGCTGAGACGGGAGCAAAAAGTTGTTGGTAAGTCCTGAGGAGCAGGTTGAATATCGGTGTGTTCCGGTGGCATCCAGGCGTGTTACCTGAATCGGAGATGTACTACAAACTGAACGGAGTGACGCAGCGGCTCACCGGAGCTCCCGCCACCGCTTACAGCCCGCAGGTGAGACCCGAACACCCGGCGTGACCTTGTTAGCACCGGGAGGAGAGCTGCTAATGCTAACCAGGAGCAGCCGATCATCGCTGTGATCAGTTAATCGATACGTCAGACAGGAGACGTTTAACTTTGAGGTCTGATACATTCTCTGCTAATCAGATCAATTCACTGATCGATCAACCCGGTCTTGCTGTGGTATTGATTACACTGGGGAACACAATTTTTGTTGAGTTAGGTCTGACAGCTGTTTTTTTGGGTGCGGAATCCAAAACTGATCTCAGTTTTTCTCTATCACGTCAAGTTTTTGAACTATAGGATCCCCGTTTTCTTAAAACATATGAAAAATACTGTACTTAACAGATATGTGCTTGTTTTATAAAAAATTTCAAATATTGACATACAATGAAATATGAAACAGGCATGACTGCAATGTTCAACAGTATTATGTTTTTACAAAGGATATGGCTACTGTAATTATAATTGTGTGCAAGTAGTTAAGGTAAAGATTTACGTTTATAGCTCTTTCTGGAGTGTTCAACTTGAGGACTATCGCGTTTGATGCTCCAACAATAGTCAGCCATCATATGTACACTACTACTACTACTACTACTACTACTACAGCTAATCAGTGGAATTTTACTTATCTGGAGGGTAAGCTGTGGAGAAAAAAACTTGACGTGCTAGAAAAAAACTGACTGCAATTTTGGAATCAGCATGCCAATTTTAGTTTTAATCAGCATAAAAATCTAACTCAACAGAAATTTTTTTTTAAATTGTTCCCCAGTGTTATCAGCGACGTCAGAGGTCAATCAGCTGCAGATTTGTATGATTAAAAAGTTTCTGCTCAAGGTTTTTGTCGTTTGTTTAAAATATTTATTTATTATTTCTCAGATAATGGATTAATCAATTGGTCTTTGGTCATGAACTGATCAATAATGCAGCTGCGAGTCAATCGTGTTTCCAACCCAGCGCAGAGTGAAACCCTCAGCTGACATCAGCATGAAGGAAACTCATCTGAATCAAAACAGCTGAAAAGCCTTCAACTGTCCCAGCACAGTGAAGACCTCTTTTGATCTTAATCAGTGGGAATTCCTGACAGGAAGCTGAGATCAATGGCACCATATCATGAAACGTAACCCAGTCATGATGATGATGAAATTGATCGTTGAGGAGTGCTCAGCCTCGATCACCTGCTGCTTTCGGTGTGATGCTGCTCGCTGTTGTGTAACAGTTTGTTTTTTCTCCACAGACAGAAAAATAGTCAATCATCATCATAATTGATGATTGATCAGTTCACAACTCGTCCATCGCTGCTGCACCATTGGCCACTGTTGAGTATTTTCCTTACATGGAGTTTAAACTCTGTCACTCCATGTTAATCTATCTCTTGCAACCTGTCTGTCTCTTCAGGGTCTGCGTCCAGGTGTCCCACCTGTCAGTCCTCCTGTCATCTTTGCATCTCCGACCAAAGTAGTGTCTCAAACAGGAAGTCAGGTGGAGTACCTGGGAGCCAATCGAGTCCCTGACCTGCAGAAAGTCTTCCAGGTGAGTGTGATGTCATCAGCAGCAGTCTCAGGTGTACTGATCTAGAGCCGGTGGCTCGGGGTCTTATTAGAAGCTGGTTGGAATCATGGAGCTGAGGGAACATCTGGCTCTGTTTCTTAAATTTTGGGTTGAATGACTCTTTGACAGAAGGTCAAAGGATCAAACAGGATGTGAATACATTGGTGACTTCCTGTTAATTCTCTGATAGCTGCTGGAAACTGAATTGTTTGCAGCTTTTTGACTCCGCACCCTGCCGTTGGCCTCGCCACTGCTAGATCTCATCCTTTTTCCAGCCACAGTTCCTAAAAATAGCCTAATGTCTCACTGCACAGCTTCCAGCGGCCCTGGAAAGGGTCTTTTCATCTGGAGGTGCTGGAATATTTGAGAGAGGTCCATTGGTCCTTTGAGAATGTTTCCACTATTCCTTGCGAGGGCTCCAAGGGTCCTTGAATAGGCTCCAGAGCTATTTAAAGAGGTTTTCCAGGTTGTGAGAATGTTAAGCGAGGAGGTCCCTGACTGATGGTTAGGAGATCATGTGACACATCACCTGTGTGATCATATAATCAGCCCCACCCCCACAGGTAACCTGTCTGTCTTTCTGTCAGAGGTCAGATGGCATCCCGGTCCACCTGAAGAGGGGTCTGATAGACAAGCTGCTTTACCGGACCACCATGGGTCTGACAGTGGGGGGGGCGCTCTACTGCATGGTGGCTCTCTATTTTGCTGCCCAGCCCAGCAACAAGTGATGATGCAGAGCTGCTGCACCCTGATTGGACAAAAGGTTTCTGAGTTTGATGGACAGATGAGCAGTTTTCTGATGAGGTGTTCTGGGACAGTGTTTTAACTGAGCTCTCCAGAAAACTATACTTTATACAGAACATATTTAGTATGGAGAATTGACAATAAAGTCTATTTTGTTGTAAAAGAGTCAGTGTGTGTGTCTGCTTTTACTGGTTTTAATGTTTTGTTGGTTTTAACTAAATAAATATGAAACACCTGTAAAGCTTCAATGTAAATTTCTTGTATAATATTGTGGAAAAGACATCAGCTGCTAACATATTTGTTCCACCTGAGCTGTGAGTGGATCTTGTTTTTATGAGGCCTGATCCTCTCATGATCTTGTTTTTATGAGGCCTGATCCTCTCATGATCTGCGTCTCATCAGTCTCATATTGTTGGAATCAGTGGGATTACTGAGGATTATCTGTTCTCTCAGTTCTCATTACACCACCAACAGACCTCAGATCAGCTTCACCTGAACATCACACACTTCATAGACTTTACGCTCATGCTGTTGTGTGAATTAAAGTTGTTTGTCTTTTGTTTATGAACAAAAATAAAATGTGTGTGGAGACAGAGATGGTTGTGTCCTGTCCACTCAGCCTGCGGTTATTTTTAATAACATTAATAAAACAGCACTGGTTAGTATCAGTGTCAGCCTGGCTAACACTCCTGTTAGCCTCGTTAGTATTAGTGTTAGCCTAGCTAACAGAAGTGTTGGGCTTGACCTCCAGACTGTGTGGTGTAGTATTAAATGGTTTAGTCTGATCTCTTGTTCGAACTCTTTCAATCCAAACTGGTCTGTTGTGAACAGAACTGTGACTGTGACTGTTTCACAAGAACAGACCACAGAGTGAGAACGGCCTGGCATTATGTCACTAAATGTTGAACTAGTCCTTTAAAGAGAAACCGTTTGTTAGCAATAGCTCTCCATTCAACACCTCAACACTTTGTGTTCGCATGTGATGGTGCAGCTTCATGCTGACGTGTACAGATGTAGAAGTAGGAGGCTAAAGGAGGGACCTGGTTAAGTGCATAAGTTCCCCGTGTGTTTTCATGACACCATATACATTTATAGAAAGAGTTCATATTCACTTCATTATGGCTGATTGTTTAGTGGTGGGCTAGCATGTGTTATTGGACCTGTGCCTCAGCATGTTACATACCTGTCTGTTATTACCCTGTGTGATTATGAAGAATGGATGCCTGATGGGTAGTTTGATCTCGACCAGCTGGCGGTTCAAACACAGCTGGCGTGCACTGCAGATGCCTTCTTGTGAGTGTTTGCAGCCACTTTGACAAAATTTCATTGGTTTGTTATGGAAACTCACCAACATGTTTATAATGAACCTTCCTCATGCACACACACATAATTTATCTATGTTCACTCTGAGTTGTTGAAGTGCACCCCCCCAACACCACCACAAACACACACACACTAAATGCTGCAAATATTGTGTAACCTATCATATTATTGGCTCTGTTGCCATGGTGACAGTGACAGGATGCTGGAGGTGAGGCGTCACGGTAACAGATCCTATCAAACACACACTGTATACAAATACACTCAGTTAACCGGTTTATTAGGAACACCTATAAACTTAACCAGTCCTGTAACATGAAGGTTTTAATGATCTGTTTTGTTGCTTCACCGACACCGACTGTGTTCTCTGTCCTGTCCTCTCCACTGTATCATTTCAGTGTAAATTATATTTATGTGGAAAATTATACATAAGTTTTAAAGAGGGACGTGTTTGTCCTTGTCTATTTGACATCTGAATTAGATTTCCTGACAATGTTGTCCATATGTTAAGAGTTCACTGGCAACCTCTTTTGCTCTGCATCCCTCCACTTCTCCTCCAACTTGGATACCAGTTCAGCATCTATTCAGAGCTTCACCGTTTCCTCTGGGAAGTAGCTTCAGTAAAGGATGTGGGAAAGCGTTTCACTAGATATCTTTTACCGGGATGGAGCTGTTGGTCAGTCTGGATGGCGAACTAAGATGAATGAAGCAGCTGAGTCTGAGGTTGCACTAAAAGTAACTTTGACGTAGACATTTCACGTATTAATGGAGAAACAGCGGGGCCAAACGATGAGTGTGCTGTTTAATCAGTCTCAAAACCACGTTAACATTGATGTGCATGTGACAACGCACACAGAGCAGTGTCTCATCATGAGGATGCATTTCTGCTCCACCTGCACAGGGATGCGATGATGACTTTTCAAACTTTGGAGATCGGGCTGGAAATACACATTGACTGATGATGCTTTCAATACCATGATCTTTGATTGGCTGCTTGGTTTGATCACTGACACAATCTGAAACAAGCAGCTGCTCAAGAAAATGACCAACTAGAACAAAATGGATGTTTAACTGTGTAGGTTGAACTCTGACACAGTGGGACAACACACACACATACTAAAAACTTCCCAATACATGAGTAACTGTAACTACCGAAAACTTAAAACTACTTAAAACTGGTTTATTTGTCTTTGTATTGTTTTTGGAGATAGACATTCTATTATTTCTCATTATTTGCTTAATTGTTTGTTTGTGTCAAACCTGCTATGAGCATAATGTTGGTCAACAAGCACAGTTCCACCTTCACTTGTGTTTTGTACCCGCAGAGAAGCTAAACCAGTGTATTGATGATGGTCTCTGTTTCTGTCACCTGACTGTCACCTTGCAGTCTCCCCCCTGTGATTGGCTGAACTTTGAAAAGCCTTGAAATTTAGTTTGAGGTTCAATGATATTTAAGGATGGGATCATCTCATGACATGTGACAATGTGTGTTAATTCACAGGATCTTCACACACATCAGTATGTCCTCATGTGTTCATGCACACACAGACATAAGTACAGGATTATTTACCAACATCCTATTTGTTTGTTTTCTGTTGTCTCAACAAACTGCAGCTGAACATCACAGTCTGACCCAGAATCCTGTCTGTTCTATCACCATGGTGACAGAAAACATGAGGTCACTGTCTCCATGGCAACAGCAGGATTTGGGCTGCCGAGATTAAGTGGATTGTGAATCAGTTTCACACTGTTTGTGAAGCCAACAACAGACTCGTGCTATCAGCTCCTATTGGCTGCATTGTGTAAAAAGTTTTCTCCCCTGACGTCCTCTGAAAATGAAAATGCATCTGAGGCCGTTGGTGTCTCCAGCTGACCGGCTCATTACTGTGACAACCATTTGACCCTGTAACATCAGCAGGCTG
Organism: Datnioides undecimradiatus; assembly: GCA_008933995.1. Classification (NCBI taxonomy): domain Eukaryota; kingdom Metazoa; phylum Chordata; class Actinopteri; order Lobotiformes; family Datnioididae; genus Datnioides; species Datnioides undecimradiatus. The sequence goes on along the minus strand of WARS01004340.1, from coordinate 13,369 downwards.
TCAGGAAGTTAATTAAAAGAGAGTGTCCTCGCTAGGAGTAGGAATGTGACCTTAACAAGCTCCTCACATCAATAACAGCTGAGTCATTATATTCAGACAGGCTAACAAGACACATGGTAACAAGAGAGAAAAATGAGTTTAAAAAGTGTAAAAGAGGGTTAAAGACCATGCCACTGCAGGCGGTTAAAAACATTTGCATCAAAGTAGAAATAATGCAGTGAATCACAAAAGTCCTGTATTTAAAATGTCAATCAAAGTGTACTTAATATAGTAAAAGTACTGGTTATACACAAACACTAATTTCACACTGTTACAATAATTGGATTTCATTGGATATTGGATATTATATATTGGATTTTCCAATTTTGCTATTTCTTTTGAAACATCAGTTACTTTGTCACATATTTTGTTTTTGATTGTCTTTAAAATGCTGCTCTCATGTTTTCCTAATGTTCTATTTTTATAGTAAAATAAAAGGATCTCAGTAATTAAATTACTTTATACAGTTCTTGCTTGAGGCCTAGTACTAAAACACTGCATCATATTAAAATACAACTGTCATGTTTTAACTGTCAGTTAAATCTCTAAAGTTGCTTCAATTGATGAATGTACTATGACAAAAGGTACTAAACTTAATTCTAAAAATGGAGTACAGTACAAGTATAAAGCAACAGAAAAAGAAAATAAGTAGGCCATGTACCTGACAATCGTACTGAAGCACATTACTGAATCGCCCTGAATTTACTTTGTATTTATGTTCCACCACTGTAAAGTCATTCTGAATCATGACTATTTACTTTTGATACCTCAAGTATATTTTGCTGACAATACTTCTGTACCTTTAGTGATGTGGAATATTAAATGTAGGACTTTTAATTTAATTGAGTATTTTTTTTTGTTCGATTGCTGGTCATTCTGCTCTGTGTTATTGACGCATACTTCAGTAAATGTAAGAATAAGAATGGTGAAACTTCATCTTTATCCACCAAATTGAACATTAATCCTCAGCAAGCTTCTGCACATCCTGGACAATGTCCATCACCCTCTGCATGACATCATCACCAAGCAGAGGAGCACATTCAGTGGCAGGATGCTGTCTCTGACCTGCTCCACTGACAGGCTGAGGAAGTTGTTTGTCCCACAGGCCATAAGGCTCTTCAACTCCTCCCAGAGAGGAACGATCCTGGACTGTGCTTATGATGGACATCACCAAACTTTCACCATAACCCCACCATATGTTTGTGAGACCTGTGTGTATATGCTGCCATGTATATATATATATATGTAGATGTATATGGTATATGTACATGTATATGTATATATGCATATTTATAAGTATGTGTATGTGTATGTACGTTTATATACCCTTAATTTCCTTTACCCTACTCCACCTTATTTTATTTTATTTTATTTAACTTTATTTAATTTTATGTCTATTTTTACTTTTTTTCATTTCTCCATTTTCTGATGTTTTATACATGCAAGTGTTTGCACAATTTTACAATTTTACACTGCTGCTGGATACCTGAATTTCCCTCGGGATTAATAAAGTATCTATCTATCTATCTATCTATCTATCTATCTATCTATCTATCTATCTATCTATCTATCTATCTATCTATCTATCTATCTATCTATCTATCACTCTGCTATTGTTACCATCATTCTCGATAGGTAAAAGGTTCATATACAACAGAAGCATCTCTGTCCTCTGTGTTTCACTGTTGAAAGTTGCTTTAATAAACAGCTGTAGGAAGATTCATAGTGAACCCAGAGCGATGTCAGTTGCCTAAATAATACAGTGCTCTAAATCCTCATGCACATAAAGTGAGTACTAAAGGAAATGCTGGATTTATGGTATATGATGAGTTTTATATTATACCACACAGTATAATTTAAATATATGACATGGTAGGCTGTATCATATCACACTAGATTAGATGACGTCCCGAGAGTTTTATTGTGTAAATCAGTTTTCTGTCTGCAGTCCTGTGCTCTCCAGCAGGGGCGCTAAGATGTAAAATAGTCTGTCTGTAAAAAAAAAAAAAAACAAAAACAAAGAAGAAGACCCTGTTTACTTTTTGTGTCTGGCGGAAACAACAGCAGAAGAAGAAGTCCTTCGACAGCGGGGTGTGTTAGTGTAGTTTCATTATAGTGTCGGAGGAGTTAAATGTGTTTTTACAGACTGGTCCGAGGTAGGACTGACTGTGTTCTCGCTCTTTTACAGATATTTTTATATATGCGTACAAAGATGTGTGTTTATATTTTACACTGTTACTTTGCAGTTAGCATTAGCCGTTTCATTTAGCTCTGAACAACAGAAAGTTTTAAGCAACAGCTGGTCATCGGCAGTTTACTGTTCATAAGCAGTTAATAATGTTCATTGGCGGTAAATACTCGGGACTTTGCAAACCCTTTGATGGGGACGCCGAACCCATCAGTCATTTCCTAAAAAAAAGCGTTCGTTCAAAACTTAAGAAACTTCAGAAGGCGGCGAAAAACTTACATCCGGAGGTTAAGAGAGCGTTAGCTTCAGGTTAGCTAATGCTATAAACAGATGAGTTAGCCGCTTAGCTTCAATGTATCTGTCTGTGAGAGGAAGCTAACCGCTAACAGTCAGTATAACGAGTGAATAATGTTTATTACATTACAAAGTTAATGAACCAGCTAATATTGTTTATTATCAGCTAACAGAGTTAATGAACAGTTTATAATGTTTATTACCAGCTAACAGAGTTAATGAACCAGCTAATAATATTTATTACCAGCTAACAGAGTTAATGAACCAGCTAATAACGTTTATTACCAACTAACAGAGTTAATGAACAGCTAATGTTTATTACCAGCTAACAGAGTTAATGAACCTGCTAATAATGTTTATTACCAGCTAACAGAGTTAATGAACCAGTTAACAGTGTAATAGAGTAGTCAAAATCAAAGTCAGCTTTATTATCCATTCTGCTATATGTAAGCACATGAAAATTGACCAACGGTGAACAGTAAGTAAGAAACATATGAACATATAGAAATATAAAAACTAAGGACATGCAGAAGAAGTTGAAATAAGATTTAAAAAACAAGTCAATAAATAAATATCTTAAGGCACATAACAGGTTTAAGATGGCAGTACTGCAAAGAGAGCAGTCCAGTGATGCATAAAGTGGCTGGTGCAGCCCCTGAGTTCAATGTGTGAGTGAGGGAGTGAACAGTTTCTGGTGATGACAGGGTTCAGTTGTTGGAAGGGGGAGAGAGGGCAGGGAGAGAGTTAAGCTTCCTGACAGCCTGGTGGATGAAGCTGTCCTTGAGTCTGCTGGTCCTGGCCCGGAGACTCCGCAGTCTCCTCCCGGATGGCAGCAGACTGAAGAAGCTCTGTGACGGGTGGGTGGGATCACCCGCAATATGGATGGCTTTGCGGGTGAGGTGGGTGCTGTAATAATGTTGTAAAATATAAAGTAGTTTAAATGAAGGGGTTTCCCAAATTGTTCTTGAGGGAATAACCTGGTAAAAGGTTAAAACACCTTAAAGGTCACATTGCCTTAACATTCCCTTAACTTATTTCCTGTACAAAGCAACACTCTGCCTGCTGTGCTCACATGAAAACAAGTGAAATTACTGCTTTTAAACATTTAAAGAGCAATTACTTTACAAAAAGAGACCACATAAACAGTCATTTACATTACAATATAAATTAGGAAGTATTTCTGCTTTGGTCTGCGAACCCCAGTTTGCACATCATGGACAATGTAAGAGTACATACAGAGAGAATATAACTGCTTTGTGTTGTAACAGATGTACTACTATCGATATGAGAGTGCCGAGGTCAGCTGCTGCTACAAATACCTGATGTTCAGTTACAACATCATCTTCTGGGTGAGTTACATTATATGTATCTGTTCACATGTTCACTACACATTATATGTGTCAAACTGATGGAGACAAAGCAATGTTTAATTTTCATTTTCAGACTAAAAACTGTTTCCTGTCTGCAAGTAAGCTAACAGGAAGTGATGTCACAGCATCCTGTGTGGTTGAGCCAGCAGGAAATGTGAAGTCTTTCTCAATCTGTTTTTTTCTGTTCTCTTCTGTTCTTGTGAAATGTCATCAGTTATACTTCTGTTTCTCCAAAGTAAGAAACAGGTTTGGTCTAATTGACCTGCAGAGGTCTCATTCCCCCAGGTTTGACAGTTGACTTTAGACAAATATCCCAGCATCAACACATCAACCATCAGTGATGGACATGGGTAGACATTACATTGGCTGTTGGGTCATATGTTAACATCACCACCATATTGGATCCAGTAAGACTGGGCTGTAAATGAACAGAAACTGTGTTTTTGTCTGGACAACAAACACTTTAATGTGTCGTGGTTTATGGTCTGTGTGGACCAGAAAAAATGTTTTTGTCACCAGTTAATTAGAATCTTGTAGTTTAATGAGACTGAGATAAGCTGAGTTACCTTAATGGTGTTAAATAGTCATTAGGAAATGAAAAGATAATACATTTGGAGACATCCCTATATAAAGTGTTTCAATGGATTGGAAATGTACAGACATGTGTGTTAAACAATGCTCCCGCACAGATCAGCACTCTGGTCCATTTAGGAACAGTGTGCTGGTGCTGAATCTGGTGCCGAACTCTCTGAATTCAAGCCAAACATGGACAGTTTTGGACATATAGATTGTATCGAGAGTTTAAATATTTATTACTGATTACATGTTAACTTTATTCAGATATTTATAATGTTGAGCTGCACCTTTAACAACCGCAGGATGATAGCGGTCTCGATTATAGAAGAAGATTGAAAGCAACAATGCCTGTCATTGGATCAGTCGATATCTGATGTTGAATCAGTCTAAACACTGGTCTATATCTGATATTGGGTCAGTCTAAACACGCGTGTGTGTCTTTGTTGCAGCTGGCAGGAGCTGCCTTCATTGCAGTCGGTTTCTGGGCGTGGAGTGAAAAGGTGAATGAACACACTCAGTCAGCATTCATCATATTAGGTATTAACCAGAAAACTAAGAAAACGTTATTTGTCCTTGAGAATAAGAGTTTGAAGGGATAGTTTAATTAATGTGATATATAATGACAGTTATTGTTCTATCATATTAATCCCTAAAAGTTCAAACTCTCTACCTGAACTGACCTGGTCTTGTTGTTTCTGTATATTTTCAGGGAGTCCTGTTGGATCTGACCCAGGTGACCCGGCTACATGGGTTTGACCCGGTCTGGTTGGTCCTTATGGTGGGCGGAGTCACCTTCATCCTGGGCTTTGCTGGCTGTGTGGGAGCTCTGAGAGAAAACATCTGTCTGCTAAAGTTTGTATGTAAAAACATATGTCTGTTAAAACATCAGTCTGCTAAAGTTAGTGTGTTAAAACATGTTTGCTAAAGTTGGCGTGTTGAAATATCTGTCAGCTAAAGTTAGTGTGTTAAAACATCTGTCAGCTAAAGTTAGCGTGTTAAAACATCTGTCTGCTAATATTTACCATTTATTTGATACATTGGTGCTTCCTGGTCAGTTTTCTGGTGTGATTGGCTTCATCTTCATCCTGGAGCTGACCGCAGCGGTGCTAGCAGTGGTCTTTCAGAGCCAGGTCAGAGAGTGGATTAACGACTTTTTCCTTGCAAACATCAAAGGGTACAGAGACGACATTGACCTGCAGAACCTCATCGATTCTCTGCAAAGGATGGTAACTCATTTCTGTTTGTGCTTGTGTCACCAAATAGAAAGTTATGAGGTGGAGCTCTGGAGAACTTTGTGATGACTGCAGGATGATGTTTCAGTTCTAGGAAGCATCTTGTTTCATGTTGACTGGTGTACCTTGCTGTTTAACAGAACCACTGCTGCGGAGCTCAGGAACCAAACGACTGGGATCTGAATGTTTATTTCAGCTGTAACGGGACTCATCGCAGCAGAGAGAAGTGTGGAGTTCCCTTCTCCTGCTGCATCACTGATCCGGCTGTGAGTCAACCACTGATCAATACTGATCAATACACATAATGACTCACCTGGCCTGAAGTCGATTAATGTTTTAATTTGTGGTTGTTTCAGGACTCCGTGGTGAACACTCAGTGTGGTTACGACATCAGAAACAGACCGAAGGTGAGGTCATGTTCTACATGTTCCCTAATATGTAATTAATCGATCATAATCAGTTATATCTGTGCAGTGCAGAGAACATAAGCTACACCATATATGTTCCGTATTGTTCCTCAGTGCTCAATTTGTCAAAGCACAGACATGTCTCCACGTCTTTATTTCAGATGAGCTCTAGACTCTGATGTTACAGTAAATCAGGTAGCAGGTGACACCAAGCGTCAGGTGGAACCAGACAAAAGGTCAGGTAGAACCAAATGTCAGGTGGAACCAAACATCATGTGAAACCAAACGTCAGGTGGAACCAGACAAAAAGTCAGGTGGAACCGAGCGTCAGGTGGAACCAGACAAAAAGTCAGGTGGAACCAAACATCCATTACAAGGGGGTGTGGCTGCCCTGTGAGGAACTTGTATTTGGTGTTTAATGTTCTTGTTCTGTTGTTGGGTCAGCCATGTCATATATTTCACAGCAACCTGCTACGCAGAGTACGTTCTTTAATGTTCTTTAATGTTCCTGCACAGAGGGACTGGAGTGATCATATCTACATCAAAGGTTGCATTGCTGCACTGGAGGACTGGTTACCGGGAAACCTCTACACTGTGGCCATCGTCTTCATTGTCATCTCTTTGCTGCAGGTACCAACGCTGTGGCGGGTGCTGAGTACTGTAACTTTAACTGTAACTGAAGTACTCCTGGTTACACACTTCATCTTTACTCAAACTGTACATCAAAAACAGAAACCATATCAAATCTTTAGCGTTTGTGTTTCATATGTGCTGATGATCAAACAATAATTAATCAATAAGACCAGACTGGAACTGAAGTGTCTTTTTACCTATTCTCCTGTGATCAGATGGTGGGGATCTACCTGGCCAGAACTCTGATCTCTGACATCGAGAAGGTCAAATTCAGCTACTAAAGCTACACCTGCAGGGGCAGAGTCTGCACCTGCACAGGTGCTACTGGACCAAGTTTCTTCAGTCAGATGTGCCTTGTTCTTCTATTCCCTCGGTAACACTGCTGTATCTGCTGTCGCTTCATGTCACCAGTTTGTCTTCCTCTGATGACCTTGTGGTCACAGAAAAGTCTGCTTCCTGTTGAATGTGCCAAGCCCCCGAAGTCTCGAAGGAACACATTTATTTTTCTTGTGAATCCAATAAAATGCATCTTTCTGGACTTCGGGGCTCAGTGAGGATGTGACATTGTGTTGATTGTTTTTATTGTAAAAATATTGTTTTCACTCAGAGCTTCATTTTCTGAAGAACCCAGCTGCCTTCACAAACTGTTTCTCTACAGCTTCAGGACTTTTTCTGCTGTTTCAACCCTCTGTCAGTGTTTATTGAACCAGTGTGACTTGTGACCTGACTGGCTGTTCAACGATTTGTGCCCCTATCATCATCATCATCAGGTTGAATTCAGGTCATCTCTCGTCTCTTTATGTCTCTTATGTTCAACGGTCATGTGACTGATGCTCATTTTCCTGATCAATCAGTTCATCAATCAGCCTGTTCATCATGACGTATTGATAAACGTCTTGATTTGAGAGATTGAGTTTACCATGAACAGAACGTAATTGATTTGGCTGCATTCTTCATCTAGACTCATCTAGAATCTGAATCAGTGTGGCCAATAAGAGAAGAGTGAGTCAGTGATGTCATCCAGGTGTTAGACAGCAGGTGAAGTTCTCTCTTCACTGTGTGAGCACAGAGATTTGACAGTTTCAAGTTCAATTAAACACCTTGATGGATTTCAGTAAAACATCAGCTTGTTTCAGCTGATCAGTGACATGAGGCCGTCATGACTGAACCAACCAACCAGCCAACCAAACAAAAACGTGTAAACAAAACTCACTGGCTGATGTAAACTCTTAAATATCAACATCCCTGAGGTTTAAACTACAACATCATGTGTGAAGAAACAACTCTGATTAATCGTTTTCATTTCAGTCACATGACAAAATGAGCTCTCATTGGACGTCTAATAAAGTCGGAAACCACAGAAGAAGAATCATAGACACAAACTGCACTGACAGTGAGTTTATAGACTGTTCAACCGCAGAGGTCTGTTTTCAGATCATGTGATCATATGTTGGTTTGATGAAGACTGAGAACTTTATTGACACTGGATTTGCGTGGTGAGCTTTGATTAATTACCTGTGTTTGTATGAAAAAGATTTCAGGATGTTTGAGCCAATCAGAACAACCAAACAAATCTGAATTTGAATATTCTGCTTAAAGTGAAGTTTCTGTTGATGATTTAATGATGTGATGATTGAGTGAATCTCAGTTTTTGAGTTAAGGAAGCAGACTTTTATCCTGAAGCTTCTGTTTTATAAAAAGTTTTATGTCTTTTTATATTTAACAAAATAAAAAAGTTAGTTTGGTCTGCGTTTGTTTCAGATATTGTGTTTTGGTAATTGATGGTGGTTGAACAACATTTTATATTTAAATAGACAAACACTACTCACACTAAAGAAGAAACTTTGAAAGTGTTTATTGACCTGAGATCAGTTTTAGTGAAACGGCATCAACCGGTCAAGGCAGATGGCCGTCCACCTAGTGCCAGGATCTGCCCAAGGTTTCTGCCTGTTAAAAGGAAGTTTTTCCTTGCCACTGTTGCCAAGTGCTTGCTCATGGTGGAACTGTTGGGTGTAATTAATAGTAATGAGTGTGGTCTAGACCCGCTCTGTTTGTAAAGTGCCCTGAGATGACTTTTGTTGTGTTGGCGCTATATAAATAAAACTGAATTTAACTGAAATTGAAAGCGGGAATAGAAATAAAAATAATCAGCTGATTTGTTTTACTGACATCAGACAGATGCTTAACATGGCGTCAGCTTCAAAGGTGACATCATGACCACAGCCCAGACGTTTCTCCAATCAACACATCGCATCAATAGACATTTGAAACTGCACGAGATCCCATCTTCATTTTCACTTTGGAAAATTAAAACGACTCTATTGCGTCGCTTTCTCCTGTTCGTATAGTTGTGATGACGCAGTGACCACTGGGTGGCACTGCTGCAGAAGTGGTACAGTCTGACACGCTGATTTCCTCCTCTCCCTCGGTCCACCCCCCCGGAGTAGGAAGCGCGCGCTGCCAGAGCAGGCGGAGTCGGAAACGCGCAGCAGCGTTGGTCCGTCTTGTCTGCGGCTCCGCGGTTCTCTCGGTGTCTCTCTCGGCTGTCGGATCCTCCAGGGAGCGGCGTCTTTTCACATCTTGCAGGAAAGCGGTGAGTCTTCGGCCTCGCAGACGGACGGACAGGGCTAGCAGCGCTTGGGGGCAGATCCGGCTCTGCTCGGCTCGGCTCTTCCTCCCCCCGCTGCGGTGGAAAAACCCGGACGGAGGCCCGCAGTGTGCGATCAGCCTCCCGCAGGCCTCCGGCCCGGAGTCCCGCTTTTCTCCCGGAAAATGGACGGATTCACCGGCAGTTTAGGTGAGTCCCACCCGCCGCTCGCACCCTCAAGATCACCTGGTCACCTGTAAGCCTGCGGCGGACAGTGAGAGCCACACGTTCCTCTGGCGGCTTTACACGTGTCACTGCTGTATTTATCAAAGAGACTCTGCACCGCCCCTCCGGCGGCTTCAGTGCAGGGCCACAAATCCAGCAGCTTCTCCTGACCCCCCCCCCCAAAGACCTGGATCCACCAGAAGCCAGCAGGGGGGCCGTTAGACCTGAAGTTTTTATTTTTGTCCGTCAAACATTCAGATTTTGACACGCTGCAAGTCCCCGAACCTCAAGTTGAACTCCACTGTGTGTGGATGTGTGTGTGTGTGTGTGTGTGTGTGTGTGTGTGTGTGGAGACTCTGATCTACAGAACAAAGAGTCAGGAAATGATTTATTTATTTATCCAGCGTGCTCACACCGTATGTGCGCGCGAGGGCGTTTCAGGAAGTAGTCATAGCGGCGGCTGCAGTGTATAAACAGATGTCAGTGACTTGAATGACGTCAGCAGATCAATACAAATAATCAGATCTATGGCTGGACCTGAACCTGGGGAGCCTCTGGTCTGAACCTGGGGAGCCTCTGGTCTGAACCTGGGGAGCCTCTGGTCTGAACCTGGTCCTGGTTTGATCCTGAACTTGGTCTGCAAGGCACAGCGAGTCTGAGTCTGCTGTCTGTGTTGACTCTGCTACTTTTGTACTGACTCTGCCGCTTTTGTACTGACTCTGCTGCATCTGTACTGACTCTGCTGCATCTGTACTGACTCTGCTGCATCTGTACTGACTCTGCTGCGTCTGTACTGACTCTGCAGTATCTGTACGGACTCTGCTGTCTGTATTGACTGCTGCGTCTGTACTGACTGTACTGTGTCTGTAGCAACTCTGCTGTCTGTATTGACTCTGCTGCATCTGTACTGACTGCGTCTGTACTGACTCTGCTGTCTGTACTGACTGTACTGCATCTGTACCGACTGTACTGCGTCTGTACTGACTCCGCTGTCTGTATTGACTCTGCTGTGTCTGTACTGACTGTACTGCGTCTGTGCTGACTCTGCTGTCTGTACTGACTCTGCTGTCTGAACCGACTGTACTGCGTCTGTATTGACTCTGCTGTCTGTATTGACTCTGCTGCATCTGTTCTGACTCTGCATCTGTATTGACTCTGCTGCGTCTGTACTGACTCTCGTGTCTGTACTGACTGTACTGTGTCTTTGCCAACTCTGCTGCATGTACTGAATCTGTTGTCTGTATTGACTCTCCTGTGTCTGTACCGACTGTACTGCGTCTGTACTGACTGTACTAAGCCTGTACTGACTCTGCTGCATCTGTACCGACTCTGATGTCTGTATTGACTGTACTGTGTCTGTACTGAGTCTGCTGACTCTAAAGGGAAACGTGTCCCTGTTTTCTCACAGAGCTCCAACTTAAAACATATTTGTGACAGTGGAGTTGATGAAAACATGATCTTTGCAGCAGTAAAATACCGCTGTAATAACTCTACGGATACAACCCGACTACTGACTGAACGGTTTTGGTTTGTGTCCTGGAACAGAGAGTGACAGAGATCCTAGTCTAATGTTCGGGTTGGATTTAGGTTCAGGTAACGGTCAGCAGTTACAGAAGGCATTTGTCAAATAGAGTCCTCACGTGCAATGCACGTGTGTTTTTAAAATGTGGGTTTCCCTCCCTGCTGTTTTCAGAGTCAGCTGAACTGAATTAGTGTGTGTGTGTGTGTGTGTGTGTGGTAGTAAAGCAAACATGCAGACACATGCAGCATCAGTAGGACTGAACTCTGTTTGTCTCTTCTGTTTGAATATTTGTTAGAATTTCTAAAATCCAGGTTATTTCATAACATCTCATTATCTTCATATTTAATCTTTAACTCTTAAATCCCTGAATGAGAGAGACTCGTAAAACACACGTACTGTTCTGATCAGTTCCTGATAGATCAGCTCAGCGATCAATCATTCTGCTTTAAGCCCTCCACTAAAGACGTAACACTCGCACACAGATTGACAGTAAACTGAAACTGGCCTCTGATTGGCTGTCTTTTATGAGCTTAACCTAAGCATGGTTTCAGCAGGACTGGGTGATGATGACTTCCTGTGACGCATTTAAATGTTGTAATGTGTAGAATGTTTACATGCTGAAAACATGTCAATGTCCCGACTTTAACCTGCAATGTGACTCCAGATGTTTCAGCTTCTTTGATGTGAGCTCTGACATTTTTAAACTTTTGTTTCGTCCATGCGTATTATTACTGTGTGTGTGTGTGTGTGTGTGTGTTGTAAAGGGGAGGGGCATAGTACTGAGGAATGTGGGAAACAGCTGTGAAATCTGACACATATACCAGTATGTAACCCCCATCCCATACATACACACACCTGAATCCCCCCCAACCACACACACATGCACACACATGCACATACACACTCAGCTGAACTTTACACCCGAACAACAAAAACAACAGACATTGCACTTTAACTTTAGAATAGAATAGAATGCCTTTTATTGTCACTATACACATGTACAATGTACACTATACACATGCACAATGAGATAAGAGCCACTCACTCTACAGTGCAGACATGTATGTAGAAATAATTACAACATATAGTAAAAAAAATAAAATAAAAATGAATAAATAAGTAAGTATTAGTGCAAGGGTAAGTATTAGTGCAAGAATGATTTAATGATTGTATCTGTTTTTGACTGTAGTCCTGTTGTGTTTTGGGGTTCAGATGGTGTGAGTCATTTGTCTGAACATGTTCAACTTTGATGAAGTTAGCATCATATTAGCACTCTCCTAACACCCAGATATTGTGCTGGTTCTCTGTTCAGTTGTTTTTGTGTGAATCTGCAGTGAGACTCAAACTGAAAGCTGTGCAGAGAAGAACATACCTTCTGGTCTGGTTTTGTCTGCTGTGCTGTAAATGATGTGTTTCCAGAGAAAAACCCGACTTCAGTTAAATGTCTGTGCACAGATTGACTGTCATCATCTGCTGTCCTGCAAACTAACCAGCTGTAATGCTCCCATACAGTGGATCTATGTGTCCTGACAGTGTCCCTGTCTCACTGCAGACGACAGTATACTCAGATCCAGTGTTCCTGTCTCACTGCAGACAACAGTATACTCAGATCCAGTGTTCCTGTCTCACTGCAGATGACAGTATACTCAGATCCAGTGTTCCTGTCTCACTGCAGATGACAGTATGTCTGGTGCAAGTGTCTCAGATGTCAATGATCGTCTTTCTGCCCTGGAGCTTCGAGTTCAGCAGCAGGAAGATGAGTTGACGGTGATGAAAGCAGCTCTTGCTGATGTCCTTCGCCGCCTCGCTGCCTCTGAAGTCTCTGCTGCCTCCTCAACCAAAAAGCAACATGGAGGAAAAGGTAGATTTAACTCTTAATTTCTCAGTAACTTATCTCTTTGTTAAACCTTGTTTTGATGTTGCTGGATCCAATGACACAAGAAAAACTTTACATTAATTTGTGACAAAGTAAATGTTATGTCTGCTGTTTTACTAACTTTTCTCAGCAGAGCTTTCTCTCAGTTCAGTTTTGGGGTTAATCAGTATTTTCCTCCATAATTACAAAACTGAACAAAGCTGTGGCCAGCAGCCAAATATGTGTTGCTGTAGCTTTAGACTGTTAACATGTTATTCATAGACATTGTCTGAGATGTTGGAGGGAGAACTCAAAGATCAGTTCAATTCAGTTCAATGCGAGAGAGAGAATACAACACATCACAGACAGAGATACAGGTGAACATAAAGATGACACTGACAGAATGGTAGAGCAGCAGAGTCCTAACTATGGCTGCTGTTA